>LR991027.1:26099980-26699980 GCA_905163495.3 Cosmia trapezina
AAAAAAAAAAGGTTAGGTTATCCTGCTATTCTTCTGCGCGGTTGTCTGCGTTGAGGCATCTTCAAAGACGACAGGGAAGTATCGTCGTCACTCATTATGATCAAAATCACTAGTTATTAAATAGCTGATTACAGTTTGAATAGCCGAAATTGGTGTGCGTTACCGCAGCCAGAAAATGTCGAAAATCGTCATTTGAATTTTATAGATAATTAGTGCCTCGGCTTCTGTAATTGTACCATCGATTTTTAAATTTGTACCTCTAATAGTTTTTTAGTTATTTGACAAAAACAGTTCTGGCTGGCGTAACGTTACCATAGCCAGAAGTTTTGTTTATTAATGGGTATATTGAAATAAATTGTAGCCAAATATTTAGTGCCTCAGACGAGGTAAATGTACCAACTTAATTTGTATTTGTATCTGTTATGGTTGCGAAGATATTCAAGATCCTGCTGCGGTAACGTTTACATGTTTGCTGGATCTCTGAAACGGATAAGCCCCCTTTTATAGTATTTTGCACACGACTTCTTATGAGTTAGCTTGAATTTGTTCCTCATTAATAAAACAAAAAAATTGCACCGTTAAGGAGTTATTTAGGTAAATAGAAATATGCTTTAATCGATCCTAGCACTTCGAATAGAAGCTCTAAAGACTTACTTGCAACGTTATGTTATAGCTTATAACTGCCTTCAAATGTACCTGAAGTTTAATTTATTATCCTGTAAGCAATTAATAAATTATGATGAAATTTAAATTTACTTCGGGACATGATGCGCAGCGGTTTTTTAAACCACCGTTTAACCGAGATTCTTTAGGATTTATGAAATGAAAGTTATATCAATAATCAGTGCTTTTATTCAATTTTATGCCTGTACATTTGCAACGTAATCCACTCAATAATTAACGAGATAATCGAAAAATAGTCACTATGGTGTGTGTGACCGCGGTAACCCGGCCAAGTTTCAATGGTAACAGAAAAGCGGCCGTTTCATACATTATGCTAACCTTCTGAAATTTATAGGATAGTGTGGTATGTTTTGGTACATACGCGTACACAAGTGTTAAATAAAAATATGTTTATTTGAGTATTTTTATTTATAAGTAAAATAATCATTTAAAAAAATGCGTAGGTTTGTTTAAGATAATAAGGTATATAGGTTCGCAGATCAACCTTTACTCAACATAATAAATTATCATTCAAGGTCAAAATATACAATTCTAAAAATGTCCAACGGTGTCAAAATGTCCAATTCCCAAAATGTCCGGTTCCCAAAATGTCCAACTCCCAAAATGTCCAATCTTTGAGAATGGTGTGACTGACACTGGCATGGCCACCATCAGGGATTTTAATTTTGATAACATGAAAAATTTGTCGCTAATTGTGTGACTGACACTGGCATGACCACCATCAGGGATTTTAATTTTGACAACATGAAAAATTAGGTCGCTAATTGTGTGACTGACACTGGCATGACCACCATCAGGGATTTTAATTTTTACAACATGAAAAACTTGTCGCTAATTGTGTGACTGACACTGGCATGGCCACCATCGGGGATTTTAATTTTGACAACATGAAAAACTTGTCGCTAATTGTGTGACTGACACTGGCATGGCCACCATCAGGTATTTGAATTTTGACAACATGAAAAATTTGTCGCTAATTGTGTGATCAGTGATGATCAGTGAGACATGATGCGCAGCGGTTTTTTAAACCACCGTTTAACCGAGATTCTTTAGGATTTATGAAGTGAAAGTTATATCAATAATTAGTGCTTTTATTCAATTTTATGCCTGTACATTTGCAACGTAATCCACTCAATAATTAACGAGATAATCGAAAAATAGTCACTATGATGTGTGTGACCACGGTAACCCGGCCAAGTTTAGATGGTTACAGAAAAGCGGACCTTTAATACATTACGCTAACTTTTTAGGAATATCTATTTAGGAAGAAATTCTCTTATACCAAATCAGATTTGCAAATTCTTAGGATTTCTCATCAACTCGCAGTCTATGTGTTTACAGTTAAAACTAATTGGTGCGTTATCAGCAGCGTGTTCAGCTATAACCTATGGTTGGGTATACACACCAAACAACTAGAGTGGGAGAAATATTTAGCACTTTTGAAGTCAAATGACAATGCAAAAATGACTGTTAGTCCTCTCTACAAGAAGACTTCACTTGGTGGAGTCAAATATCGCACCGAAACATGAACAAACTTCGTGTTTTTTTACTCCTTCCGATTGGAAATATTCACTGACTCTTCACTCTCAGGATGGAGGGCAGCCTGTGAGGGAGAAATTACTAGAGGTATTTGGTCAATGAAGGAAAGAAAACACAACATTAACTTTCTTACAGCGTTTATGGGCCTAAAAACTTTCTGTAAAAATAAAACCAATGTAGATATTATATTTAGAATAGATATACCACTGCCATACCACTGCCATTGCATATGTCAACAAAAGGGGTGGCACACAATATCCGCATTTAAATCGTATCACTCGGCAAATGTGTCAGCAAATATTTATTTACTCTTTTTTACTAAGCCCAGAGAAAACACTGATGCGGACCAAGCTTCTAGGTATACTAACATATGATCTGTGTATACTAATGTTGATACCAAATGGGAATTAGATTCACAATTATTTAAATCTATTACGAAAAAGTTCGGTAAACCTTTTATTCATTTGTTTGCGTCACGCCTTAACAGAAAATGCACTAAATATTTATCCTGGAAACGTGACCCAGACACCTATGATATAGACGCGTATACAATACCTTGGAACAATTACCTCTTCTATGCCTTTTCACCATTATTTTGGTCTTATAAATTATAAACGACAAAGAAATTGGTATAATTACAGTTCCATAATGGCCTAGCCAACCATGGTTCCCGTTATTCAGGAAACCAGTTGATTCTGAAATATTGTCAAGGAATCGTACATAAGGAGAAAAAGTCCAATTGAATCAATATAAATAATTATGATTAATTATTTTTCTAATAATATCATTGGACAAATAATTAATCATTATTATAGCCAGTATAATGTTGCTCTTAAACGTTGGTATTCCTTTTGTAAAACTAATAATATTGGTTACTTCAATATCCTAAAACTTTTAACTGAGTAATTTAAAAAAGATGCATTATGGAACGATAAATTCTTTTCGCTCTGCATTAAAAATTATTTTGACCAAAATGTCAAATAGAAAATCATTATATTCGAGATGTTTTAAAAGTGTTTTTAAAAGTAAGCCTACTTTTCTTAAGTATTATGTGCTACTTGGTATCCTAATCTGGTCATAGACCATGTATTCAACAAGTCTATCCCTTAAAGAAATTTCTAAAAAACTTGTAACTTTGCTTGCATTGTCCATGGGACAACGGATGCAAACGTTATCTTTGATCAAAATTAATGATATTCATGTAACTGAAACATTATTAAAACTTCAGCAACGAACAGAAAAAATCCCCGCCTGATTTTACCTTTCTATAATAATAAACAATCTCTATGTCCAGTAGAACTTCTTACATGGGGAAATTTTGTGATAAATCAATACAAACTTGTACCTCCTAGTCCATCAGCCGCTGGATCAAAGAAACGCTTAGTGATAGTGACGTGGATGTGAATAAGTTCACTGCCTACAGCACTAGGCATGCATCGATGTCAGTGGCTTTCAGATCACAATGGAAATAATAAAAATACTGCTGGCTGGACTGGATGGTAACTCAATACATTTTGCAAAATTTTACAAGCAACCAACGTGTGATTGATTCTGAAAAAGACAAGGTTTTTGCTGATGGCATATTCAATTATTAAGTCTGTAAGAATAATCTTCTATTCATAATCCGCTTTGTTAAGTGTTTGTTACCAAGTATTAGCTTTTTAATATAAAACTGATTGTGATTACTGACCGGATTTGTTTTGTTTTAAAAACAAAAAAAAAAGCTAAGCCAAACTAAGTACTCCATAGATATAATGTTAGTGTATACTAAATCTACGAAGTACTCACATGTGATCATGAACATTATAGGTTTTCCATTCCACAATAAACATGCTCTAAACATCTACAATGTACGTTAAATCTTGAGGATGCAACACTGAAGTATAATTTATGGTTAATTGAACTTACCTTAAGTGAACTTCAACCAAAATTATACGAAGTGTTGCATCCGAAGAGATTTAACACCCTACCCACCCATGTAACCATTACCCCCTTATTATTGTGGAATGGAATAGGCAGTGAGCTCTAAAACGAATGAGGTGACAGCTGACAGATGACATAGACTATCAATTTTTTTTTTTCTAGTCTTTGAACAGTGTGGCAATGTAGTACAACGATAAACGGACTACAATGTACGTTAAATCTCTTCGGATGCAACACTTCGTATAATTTTGGTTGAAGTTCACTTAAGGTAAGTTCAATTAACCATAAATTATATCTTCTTTAATTTAATTCCCCATTAAATTAAAAGTCATGCTGTCACTTTCTGATACGTTCCGTTAGACGGTTAGACAGAGACAGCATTATGTTTAATGGGGAATTAAAGTTAATGGACTTACGTGCAACTGGCGGTTAGATTGTAAGTTTGTTGATTTAATTGAATTACATTAGTTGATTCTGTTTGTGAAAATTATATGTGTTTTGTTAACAATACAGGCGTTTTTTTAAGGTGCAAGCCAGTGCGAGCTGATAGCAGAGTATCATACCTATCGATTTAACCCCCATGTATGTTCTACGATTTTTTCTGGTTTTCAAGTTATTTTGTATCCCACATTTCATATCAATGGTAGTGGTTAAGAATGGTAGTAGGTATAAAATTTATGTTTTATTATCAGCTGAGCTCTGCTTAGACGTAGAGGAATAGTAAATATCAGGATGGACAAAAATATGCAAGATAATAATAAATTATTAAGTATGAAAATCACAAGATTTCAGATACACCACTTTCAACGACCGATTTCAGCAAATAATGCCCTATTTAGTAAAATCTTGTTCAAAGTTGACCCAACTTTTGTTGATATACTTTTTAAGTATATGTATTACTTGTTTCAAATAATTTATTTGTGTTATTATCTGCGCATAATGTAGTGCATGCTGTGCTTTTCTATAAGTAATGAGGCGCTTAGACTTAAGTTTGCAATGTAAAAAATTGTAAAGTAATAGTGTACTCATTGTTGAAGAGCCTATAAATAAATAAATAAGCCATCATCTCGTCGAATCAGGAAAAATATCGAAAAAAAATTATAACTCGAAAACTACAAAAAAATCGTAGAACATTTATGGGGATTCAATCGATAGGTATGGTACTATCAGCTCGCACTGGCTTGACACCTTAAAGAAACATCCTGTATATCATTGCGGTATAGAAACGCAAAAGAAAAGTAGGGTAAGGAAAGGTACCACACAGTGCCCATGATGAAGATCGAATAGCGGGACGCAGCAACATGTCGGGACCAGTCAATGCGGTACCCGCACTGATTGCGACAAGCAGGCTTCTTCTTCTTCATCTTCTTCTCCACGCGAATAAAGCCTTCTTCATCGGCCTGCCCTTGGCTTGTTACCGGCGGTAACGAGCTTCGAACTGCTTCGGAGGGCCTTTGGGCACCCCTCGTATTATTAGATTGCCGCTGATGACTTGCGGGAGCTTTAACAACGGCAGCCGAGTAAGCACGTCCCGGTGTTGACGAGCTAATATTGGTCGGCGTCCCAACAATGGGGGACACGGGGAGGGGAATTTCAGGAACTGTTACATTAGGTGACAATAATAATGAAGCGTGGTGTAAAACACGAGATTTATTTATGCAAGTCACCCAGGAGATAAGGGTAAAAAGAAAAAATAACATGGAGTGCAAAACTCCCATCAAAAAGAGTATAAAAAGACTAATAAAATAGTTTTATTGAATTGTAAAATATTGGAGGAAGAATTAGAATTTTAAAAAATCTACACGAAGAACTTAAAATTAAAGTTCGAAAAGCGAGTCGACAGAAACTTCTTATGTGCGGTTTGAGTGCTCATAAAAATAATGTTTTTATTCAATCGAAAAACTATGGGATTTAGTTTTTTTTTTCATTTATAAATCATATCTACAAATCCTTATTACTACGCCATACCTTTCTTGAGTGACTTTCTCCCACGACACTTCGGATTCGACCATATCACTCTAGACCAAGTTATAGCGAGAAACAGGATTTTGCCAAATAATATTTTTGGAACCCAAGACCAAAACGAGAGCAGTAATTATTTTAGACGGGACTTATTTATTCGTCCAAAAAAGCTCAAACTTCTTGTTTCAGTGCATGAGCTACATTCTACATAAGCCAATCTCATAGCCATTTATGATTGTATGTGGAAATGGCTACATTTTAGGGTCGTTCCCGCTCGTTAATACCCTGTCGTTAACACTATTAACGACTGGGAATGTTTTGTCCCACTCGTTAACAATGTTGAAGAAAGCGACATTTTTTTCCCAATCGTTCACCCCTCGTTCCGCGTCTAGTTCATGAGTCAGATAGCGTTCTTCAACACTGTTAACGAATGGACAAAATATTCCCAGTCGTTAATAGTGTCAACGACAGGTTATTAACGAGCGGGAACTTCGTAGGGTCCTGTTACTTCTAAAATGGGGTCGCCATTTTAGAAGTAACAGGACCCTACGACGCCAGAACGTCAGATGCTAAAATATTACGACAGATATTGGATAATCACACGGACAACATGGAAGATGGTCCAATACGATGGTTTTCTGACACTAATGACATGCTGATCTTAGATAGAGGATTTCGGGATGCATATGCCGAAGAATGTGGATTTACGGTCTGTACGCCACAGTCGCTAGACGGACACGAAAGACAACTGTCCACTGAAGCTGCAAATAAATCAAAATTAGTAATATTGGTCAGATGGGTGGTAGAAACCACCAACGGAAAAATGAAGAAGGACTTCAACATATTTCGACATATATTTTAATAATACTTTGCCCAATGCAATAGCGGATTTTAGAATAGCTGCAGCGCTAATCAACACAACCCAAGAGAGTTACAGCGATAGTCGCGTGACTGAAAGCTTTTCAGAAATGATAGAATGAAATATGAATAGGCCAAACCTACTAGTTGATTACGTTGATCAACGTCGTCTAAACACACAAAGGAACATTTCATTTCAGAGGATGGAGGCAACATTACATGACGTAGCAGATTGCCCAAGAATGACTTCCGATGAGCTGCTTATTTTCGCTACTGGAACATACCACATAAAGCTGGCAAGATCTTACTGCTACGAACACGTCAGAGAAAACGGCATTTATTCCATTGAAATCTATAGGCATCCCGAGAGAGTGAACCTTAATGACGAAGAAGAAAATATGTTAGTACGTTGCCGAATTCAATGGAGACACGTTCAAACAAGAACGTATTATTGCTATGTACTATACAATCGCCACGCAATCTCAGAATATTGTTGTAGCTGCATACATGGCTGCCGCACATTAGGCCGTTGTGCCCACATCATTTCAATAATATTATATTGCCTGGGCCAGACATGAAGGCCACTTGATTCAACCTGCAGGATTTTTAGATGTAGTGTGTTTAGATATAGAAAATATTTTATTAAATTATATAAAAATGAAATATCTGAATATTTTTTTTTCACATACCCGTAACCCGTAGTATACAGGGTGTAAGGGACAGCCCTCCGCAAACTGATAGGGTGAAATCAGTATGTCATACTAAGATGACCGGTACATTAAATTTTTTCAGGAACGTTAAGGGAATCCAATAAACCTGATTTGTTTGTGTTTTTGTGCACAAATTGGAGCGTCTATTACTGGTTGGGAGCGGTAGGTAATAGGTATGCGGTGAGTTCGATGAACTCTGTAGCTAGACAGAAAATGAACAGCTGATTTCACGCGTCGTTGGTTAGAGTATTTCAACATCCATTGCTGGTTTTTTTTTTTTGCTGTTTTTTTTTTTTTGCAGTTTCTTTACATAAATGGAGTGCTGCGAACACACAATGCAATTTTACATTGAAATAATGAAAATGTAACTGAAAAAAAAGTTGAAATTTACATTGAGATAATGAAAATGTAACTGAAAAAAAATTGAAAAAATGAAAATTTTCCTGAGAAAATTTCCGGTGGAATATGATTCAAAATGTGGAGCTGAATGCACCCTGTGAGTTTGCGGAGGGCTGTCCCTTACACCCTGTATAGCAGTAAAACGAAACAACAGAATAACCAACAACTACATACAATTACAACATCAATTAAAATTACTTTTTTTATTATATGATATAGCTTCTATCCCCGACCGATATTAGGGTTGTCCCTTTGGTACCATCAATTGTAGGTATATTACAGCTACCCCGTTGGTAAACATAATTATCATTGCTGTCGATTCTGGAACTAAGCTCTTAAAAACGGCCTGCTTTAGTCATGGATGAACACCACAACAATTGTGTTATGTGCCAGCGTAGGCTACACAACAGAAGGTATCAGCGTCACATTTTGGCTGAAAACATTCCACAAGATCAACCCGTAAATGAGTTTGCAGATTATTTACGGGAACATGCACTATTGGAGGTTTGTTTTTTTTTTTTGTTTATTATATCTATACCAATATTATAAAGAGGAAAGATTTTTTTGTTTGTTTGTTTGTTTGTACCGAATAAGCTCCGAAACTACTGCACCGATTTTAACCATTTTTTCACCAATAGAAAGCTAAATCAGGAAGTAACATAGGCAATAATTTATTTTCAAAAAATTTAGAGATCCTTAAGAAAATTGCAATAATGTAACCCAAAGTAGCAAAATTTTGCCAATAAAATTCAAGCATCATAACGAAGAAACAATGGATGATCATGACGACAGTGATAGTAATTAACTACTTAAATCTGTTTACAAGATAATAATTGATGTATCATTGATTTGTTTGATTGTGTACACACGGCTATACATCAAGCTATACATTTCCAGTTTACACTAATCTCTCATTGTAAGAAAATCCTATACAATGCGAGATCAGCTTATACTGGAAATGTATAGCTTGATCTGTAGCCGTCCGTACTTCAAGTAAATTATACTAAATTTTATTTTCAATACTGTTATATTTCTTTCTTTAGTAGGTAGGTACTGTGAGGGCTCGAACCTCACAGCGGGAGGCTAACTATTTTATAATAAAAGACAGTAGTGTACTGAAGAAATGGGGCTGAAGCCCGCTATATTAAAATAGAAAAAAAATTATAATTCACTCCCTAGCTCCTACGCGGAGCCCCAGCTATCCGCTATCTGACAATTCTTATAAAAAGCGACCATTACTTTTTATAAGAATATTCGATGTTTGAATGATCGAATGTCAGCCAGTTACATACTTGGGCTTGTATATGGTAAAACCTCTACATGAGCTACGCCCACCCTTGAATAAAAGGATTAACGTAGTCAACTTCAAAATAAAACTTTTATTCAGACCAAGACATTCGATCATACAGACAAAACCTACCTAAACCTAAAAATAGACACCCTACCTAACTCCGGGAAAACGGCGACAATTCGGGGTTTCGTATTTATATATACAGGCTTAGCTCTGGACAAACGAAACGCGAAAATCTAACACTATGTTAAGTGGCAGATAAGTTAACATTAAAGTGTGCCATTGTGCACCCAAAAATATCGCATTTATCCAGTCTGAGCCTCGTCAAACAAAACCCAGAGGGAAAAGAATGACGTACCCCCTATAAAACAATACGATGTGACAATTCACATCAGCCCAGAAGGGGTTGAAAATCTAAAGAACTCAACATCGTGATTCATTAATCCATCGGACAGTATCGAGCCAGAGGGAGGAATGCGCCAGGAAGTCAAAATTCTAACGCAGAACCTAACTCATGTTCAATCTCCAGCAAATTCAAAGAAAAATATCGCGTAATGTCAACACTGAACCCTTACGTAATACTACTGGTCCATATTGACCAAACTGTGGATACTCTGATATAAACTGCACCAATTGTGTCAACTCAACACTCTTTGCAAGGACTATGTCCCGTCAGCAAAGTTGGTTACAACTCATACCAAAGTCACCCCCCCTCTAGAAGGTATTCACAGTTTCTCAAAACATCCACTACTCCTAATACGTCATACAAAATGCTGGAGGATGTTCATGCTAATCAGCCCTATCGACCCGTAACGAAGCGACGTTGTCGTAGGTTTCACTCCCTCATGCTCTTCATTGTTGTGGCCAGCGCTGTGGTGTACCACACACGCTGTTGGTTGCGTCCGATGTCTCAGCATATGAAATATTACACAAAAAAAAAAAAAAAACAATATTAGAACATTTGAAAATATGATACAATACACTTCATGCCCTGCTGATAATATAAATTTAATGCAGTGACATGATAAACTGAAAATAATAACAATGACAACTAAATAATCCTTAAAAGAAAAAGTTTCCATCCAATAAATGTAAGAGGTTTAAAAAGTTTACATCTAATAATATAGTTTTCAAAAATATCTCTCAACCTCCTTTTATACAATTTACAAAACTTATATTTTGAAATGGAAAACTTCTTTACAAAATAATTATTGGTTTTCTTATCCTTTTTTAAATTATTTATTTTAGGAACCAATCTTTTACATTTTATCTTCCTTATAGATAAATTCTTTTTCTTCTTCAATAAAACACGTTTTGGATTATACATGACACTTCGGTGTCGTAAAGGGATATTAGGGAACTTATCACAACTTTTTTCAATATATTTATTTTCTACTTGCGCGATATCAACCGTTGTCTCGACTGCGCATGACTCCACATTCTGTTCACCTAACTTTAAATCGACTTCCAAAAGACAAAAATCACCAATCTCCTTTGTTTCCGACGACAGACCGGAATGGGCATTCTCCTTTGAAATCGAAGATTTTAAATTTAAATTATCTTGATCGTCTTGATCAAATTGTTCACAAGCGATGTTATTTATATTATTCTTCAAATCGTGAACATTATCGTGTTGACACACAGACATACTAGACATTATAACAGGATTGGACAGACCCGAATATTCCAGTGCTTCCTGGTCTTCCTTCATAAGCACCTCGTCTGTCTGCACATCGTTTTCGGTCACCATTGCCGCGCTGCTGAGCTCGGCAATGACCTCAACTTCATCTTCATCTACTTCACTGCCTGCATTGCATTTTTCTAACACATCAACTTCCTGCTCTCTTTCACTAGAAATTAATTGCATGTTATCATCTACACATAAAACATTTTCCTGTCTGTCTTCAACAGACCTTTCTTGTGCGTCCGCCTCTTGTCGCGCACAACTAATAATCTTTCCCTTATGGCATCTACATGGGAATTCTGCCCATAATGCGTCACACAGTGCCTCAAAGGACATACCGTCCGACCATGTATAGTTGTAAAAAGATCTTGCAGCACTTGCAAGAAACGCACCCAAAATTAGCGACCAATCGCTTTCTCGCCATCGATTGATGTTAGCTATTTGCAAAAAATCGGCAATAAACTTTTCAAGACATCGGGCGTCGATGCCCGTGAAACAATAATCTAACATCAGCACCATGTCGATCACTCTCTAAAGCACAATAATAATATTTAAAACCACTTAGTCTGTTTAAGGGGATCCACTGCTCCTCATATCGCTAGGCGTGCGATAGTGATGCGTCCGGCGGAATAACTTCTTCGCCAAACACCAATAAATTCTTAAATACTTCGCTCTGCAAAACTCGGCCGTATCGGTGCACTAGGGTGCACTCCAAAAAACCTTCGAGAGGTACCGCGGGCGTACGCGCGGTCGCTATGAAGCTTCAGCTACGGCGGCGGCGCCTCCACCAAATGTGAGGGCTCGAACCTCACAGCGGGAGGCTAACTATTTTATAATAAAAGACAGTAGTGTACTGAAGAAATGGGGCTGAAGCCCGCTATATTAAAATAGAAAAAAAATTATAATTCACTCCCTAGCTCCTACGCGGAGCCCTAGCTATCCGCTATCTGACAATTCTTATAAAAAGCGACCATTACTTTTTATAAGAATATTCGATGTTTGAATGATCGAATGTCAGCCAGTTACATACTTGGGCTTGTATATGGTAAAACCTCTACAGTACTTACAAAATCTTCTCAAACATCAACACAAAGTAAATAATGTAGAAAGTAAATGCATCACCTTATGTACTACCCATATTCAGGCAAATAAATTATTTGATTTGATTTGAAAGTAACCTCTATTTATAGGTCAGAAACGTTTATAGCGCCTAAGAGCGCCGCCCCTACACTTTTATATCTGCATTAATCAATAAGTAGTTTTTAATTTATACATTTTTAATTTTATACTAGGAGTTTAAAGTAAATAAGATTATGGATAAGTTACTTACTGATTTTGATGTAGCCTATCAGTGGCAAAATCATGCAAGATTGAAAAAGTTAAGCAATATCTCCCTGATCCCTCTAAATCGCTTACTATTCTCGCAGTATAAATAAAAACATGGACAACCTACACATTCTGTTGAAACGTCTGGATTTTGAGTGTGACATTATTGTATTGACAGAATGTTGGCTAACTAAATGTCAACAGAAGCTTCCATCTCTGTCAGGTTACCAAATGTTCAGTAGTAAGACCGTTCATAATCAAAATGACGGTGTAGTTGTTTATGCCAAACAAAGTTTAAACATATCGGTAGAAGAACCTCCCATACAAGATTGTAGCAGATTATTACTAAAAGTGGGCCTAGATACTGCTATCCTAGCTATTTATAGGCCTTGTGCTTTTAACCAAACTGATAATTTTGTTGCGTCACTTTATACAAAAATGTAGTACTAACAGGTGATATGAATATAGATATTAACCCAGAAGACAGTGATAGAGTTGCCAAAGACTACCTTAACATGTGCGCATGCAAGGGATTGCTTCCAACACATATGAGTGGATCCTGTTTAGACCATACCATGCTTAAAACTAACCTTCCATACATTACCCTCGTAACAGATCTGACAGTTACCGATCATAGCGCAGTCCTATTTAGTTTAAAAGTAAAAACCTCTAGATCTAAGTGCACAAATACCATTTCTAAAATAAATATGAAAAACCTTGAATACGAATTACATCATAAATCGACTTTGACCCAGTTTACAAAACTGATGATGTGAACATTTCTCTGCCTTACTTTATTAATAAAGTGCAATATGCTATTGTAAATAATACTTCAAATAAAACAAATATTATTAACAAGTACCACCCTTGGTTTTTTTACCAAGTCCAAGCACTGTTACACATAAGCAACAGAAACAAGTTTTTCATTCCTCATACTCGGAAAGTAGTGATTGTTTGATCCGAGTAGCGGGTCGAAGACGCTGCTTGCTCCCCACCCTTGGTCGGGAACGACTCATAGTAATTGCTTCCCTCTCTAGGGCGGGAATGAATTTTAAAAATAGAATTAAATTTGGTTAGGTAGTCGGGCTGCGGTCTTGTATTGTGAGTGTACAAACAGCCAGTGCGAATAAAAAAAATAACTAGTAAGCGGGACGGCCTGCGGCGGTGACGCGGTGTGTTCCGTCTTTAAATTTAAAAAAGAGCATAATTTGGCAGGATACTAACTCTGTAAGCTGTACGTACCTACTTCGTTCAAATAAATAGGCACACATGTATTTTTATCAATAAATACAGGGTGTAAGGGACAGCCCTCCGCAGACTGATGGGGTAAATTCAGTATATCATACTAAGATGACAGGTACATGAAATTATTTCAGGAACGTTATGGGAATCCACTAAACCTGATTTGTTTGTGTTTTTGTGCACAAATCGGACCGTCTGTTACTGGTTGGGAGGGGTAGGTAATACACACATCAACACGGTCTAGGGATATTTCATACTCAATTAAATAACTCGAAAAGTACTGGCCGCATTGGAATCTTTTATACACCGATTTGTTTGTAATTTATCTCAGACTAATTCCAAATTCAAATTTTTAAAAATTCTTTTGTTTCGGTGGCATAAAAATGTCTTGATATGTAGGAGAGGGAATTTTCATTTGTGCGAAATTTAGAAAACAATACGAATTACGTTTAGTTACAGTTTTTTTTTTTTCATTTTTAAACGAAAGATAATTGAGGTATTGTAGCCATGCAACGCCAACATTTGACGAGGGCGGAGATGTTACGAGCTGTGGGAATGCTGGAAGTTGGGTCTGTTCAGCGTAATGTTGCTGAGGCCATAGGGTCCCTATGGCCTCAGCAACATTACCAAAATGTAATTTCAAGATTGTGGACACGGTATCGTGCCACAGGTGAAGTAGCGGAGAGGCACCGGGGGCCAAGTCGCATCACTACCCCCAGACAAGACCGATTTTTGCAAATTACTGCGCGAGCTCAACCAAATGCAACGGCGACTCAATTCGTCCAAAGGCTGCGAGTGGAACACCAAGTGCTTGTGAGTAACCAAACTGTAAGAAGGCGACTGCATGAAAGCAATCTACACTCTCGTAGACCACTCCGGGTCCCACCTTTACGGAGAGGCAATCGTGAACGACGATTATAATGGGTTCGGAATCACGCGGACTGGGGCCGTGAGCAATGGTCCAATGTGCTGTTCACGGATGAATCCAGGTTCGGCTTCCATCTAGATTCACGAAGGACGCGTGTTTGGCGAGTTCCTGGACGATGGAGCCGTCTTCAGAACCCTCAGGAAGTTCACCCATACTAAGGAGGAACAATTATGGTTTGGGCAGGAATTCGTCTTGGAGGACAGACGGATCTCGTTTGGGTGCGGGGCAATATGACGGCAGAACGATACGTCCAACAGGTGCTGGGGCCCGTAATCTTGCCCCCCAGAACACAAATGGGGCAAGATTTCCTGCTCATGCACGACAATGCCCGGGCACACACGGCGAGAACGGTAGCAGCTTGGTTACATACACACAATGTTAGGCCCTTAGACTGGCCTGCTCAATCGCCAGATACAAATCCCATTGAGCATGCGTGGGATATGCTGCAAAGAAGAGCTCTGAAGGAAGTTCTTGAAAATCTGGCTACAGAAGATCAACTTTTTGCGCACCTCAGAAGGACATGGGACAATATTCCGCAGCAAGACATTGAAAACCTTGTTCTGAGCATGCCGAATCGTTGCCGATGTGTTATGAACATCATGGGCGCTTTCTCAGACTACTAACTTCAAGTTTATAAACACAAATTAAATGATTTTTCTATTTTTTTCAGTTTTTACTGACAAATTAAAGTTAATTCATATACGGTTTCCGTCTATGCTTCATTTGTTTTTTTTTTGCTGATTTTTTTACATAAATGGAGTGCTGCAACCACACAATGTAACTTTACATTGAAATAAAGAAAATATGACAAAAAAAACTATTAAAAAATGAAAATTCTCCTGACAAAATTTCCGGTGGAATATGATTCAAAATGAGGAGCTGAATGCACCCTGTCAGTTTGCGGAGGGCTGTCCCTTACACCCTGTATTTTAGAAAAACTGCTATTTTTTACTTTCCTTATATTCGAAATGAAAAGTAGTGTTTAACACGGGTGAAAGTCACTAATTCCTACTCGGACTATAGCCGGCCTCGCTGCGCTCGGCCGTCTAAATACCTCGTATAGGAATTGATTCCCTTCCACCCATCTACTATTCCAGTGTGGTCTGGTGTAAATCAAATAGAGACTGTTGAAACAATATTTCGCGATGACGACGGAAAAGAAAATGATTGGTAAGCTTACCAAATTTTATATGGAGTACGTATTACCTGAATTAGTTGACCCACGCCAAACAAAAAACGTGCCTGTGAGGCAACCAACAATTCCCAAAAAACGTCAGCTCAGGAACCAACTGATGCTGGACTCTCAAAATGCAAACAATTCTTTCATTAAATAGTTCATTCCACAGAGTCCTATACGTAATAATCTTAAGAAAGCTCTGAATAACAGGAAATTAGAGTGGTGACTCGTACACAAAGCGACGCCTTATCAAGTATGAAAAATACCTGGAGTTTTTAAAAAAAATCATTCAGCACAGAAAACAAACCTCGAATTTGGACTCGTCTTCAGAGGATAAGCAGACTTTCAGGTTCTGAGTACGAAACTAATCTAAACTAGTACTCTAAATTGAGTAGAAACTAATGAAGATCCAGGGATTATCAGTGAAAAGATTTATCAGTGCAAAAACTTGAAAATCGTTATTATGAGTCTACAATACATTCATGTTTTGTTGGTAGTACTTGCTAAAAATTAAAATAAACGGATATATAACCAAACGTTTTTGAATGAGTGAGTCGAAAACGACCGATTGAGCGAATGGTGGCACATTATTGTGTGAATGGTGAATGTCAACGTCAATCAATTTTCATTGTCAATGTCAAACTCTCTGTCTGTGATCAGATCAAACAAAATCAAATTATCAACAAACTCAATTCATAATTTTTTCGTCGAATCGTGTTAGTTTTCTTTTACATTTATTCGATAAACGCAACTAATATGGAAGATAAACGAAAACGTAATGTAAATTTCACCAGTGACGAGAAATCTGTTCTTACGGAAGTCGTTATAAAGTACAGAGATATAATAGAAAATAAAAAATCGGACGCTACATCAAATGCCGAAAAAGCAAGTGGTTGGAAATATCTGGCTGACCAATTTAATGCTCTTAGCACTCACTGCAAGCGTGCTCCGGAGAGCTTTAAAGACTTGCTGGAAGAATATAAAACGCCAAACAAAAAGACAATCAGCAAATCGGAAACGGGAGCTGTTTATGACTGGTAAGCAAATTGGTATTCAACATTATGCGAATTCAACATTTTGCGAATTCAACATTTTGCAAATTCAACATTGTAGGCCAGAAGGGTAATTAAATACCTAACTAAATGTTTCGTTGTTCCGGATTTTCGTGGTATTTATATCATAACACATTATTTTTAGGTGATGGAAGACCACCTCCACCTCCTCCTAGTACTGGAGTTGACCGCATGATCGAATCAATACTGGGACCTGCTTTGGAAGGACTAGAAAATCCATATGATGGTGATTCTCTAATAGATGTAAGTACTGAGAAACTAATCCAAAAATCCTATCAACTTTTTAACTATTAATGAAATAATATATTATTATTGATGATATCCACTAACTTTTAAGTGAATCTGCAATGTCTAATTAATATTCTTTAAATTTATTTGTAGGGTAAAGAAAAAAGCGCCGTATAATCGAACTTCACTAATGATGACTGCATCCAGATGGACTTCATTCAACAATGAGGTTTGTTACCTATTATGTAATAATAATAGGTCCTTCCGGCCATTATTTTTTCACTCTGGGCATGGTGGCTAATGAAAGTGAGATCAAGCAACTGCGCAGGACATATTAAAAATAAATAAATAAATAAAAAATAAAATTCGTTTATCTATTATATATATATTTATATATATTATATATATATTTATTTTTTTATATTTTCATTCATTTTTATTTTTTTATTATTTATTATTATACTTTTTTTTTTATTATAGTGCGCAATACATAAGTGCATTCTCTCTTCCTTTATTATCATAGACCTGATGGGACAGCTGACTGACACAACTGGAGAGAGATCAGGAGCACGCAGTACTGACTACTTACATGCGTATCTGATAGCATGTAAGTAGTCAGTACTGCGTTTTTTCTTTCGGACACGAGGTCATCCATGGATTCGAACCTACAACATCCGCGTCAAGGTCCCAACGCTCTAACCGTTAGACCACAACGACAGTTGACTACTGTACATTTTTGTTGTATAATGTTGTTTATATCCCAAGATACCTAGATGAAAGTGTGGTGTTTATGCATATAATGTATTTCTGTTTCAGTTTCTTCATAGCGAAAACGAAGTGATAATTGACATCGAAAACGAGCCTTCATGCTCATTTACCCAAAGCCCTACAGCCGAAACAAGTTCGGAAAAAAAAAGACGGAGTTATAAACACCAATTGGGATAAGGTACACTACACCTCGCTTCAATTTTAAGTTAATTGGAACAAAATCTGTAATTGTATTTTGTGTAAAAAATGGTTATGACAATAATGTTATTGTTTACAGGAAAATAATTTGAAATGGGAGGGGTGGACACCAAATTCATTGAAGAGGCCAACCGTTCACGGACGGCTGGTTAACGGGTTTACCACTTTTCGGAAATACCTTAAAGTACCTATGGTCAACCCGTCTACCACCCGATCCACACGGCTTAAACCTTTATTTCCACTCGTTTACGGACGAATATCCTGTGTGGGGCAGTTTTAGTCTATGGCCTGAAGGATATTCTCGTCGACTGACTGATTCAAATTGAAAACTATAAGGTTGGTAGCACTGGAAAAAAAGTTAGAAACAGACGCTTCGTGTTCAGTTTGGTCGCGAGTGCGTGCTTGAAGGATAAGTTGAAAAGAAATCGTTTTTGTTAATTATTCCAATGTAAGTGGGTGAATTATCATTTATAAGTACATATTACATCCTTGTAGATAATACTAGAATATAATAATAGAATTGTTAGATGCGGATGACGGCGAGGTCGAGTCCTTCTTTGCTGCTGAAGGAACTTCTAATCACTTTGAATGGTCACCTATGGATTATCAAGGTGAGAGGGAGCAATTTCTTCCTCAGCAAACGGGGGCGGTTGTCGCATCCGAAACTGCGTATGAGGCATTTAGGCAGTTCTGGGATGACGGCATCATGAGTCACATCGTGATTGAGACGAACCGGTATGCCGCAGGGCTTGCTTGTTCGTCCGCTGCCTTCGCCCGAGATTGGTATGACACGAATGTTCATGAACTTTTTATCCTATTTTCCTTCTGGATGATGCTCGGATTGGTACCTGAAAAATGGCCGTCGGTACAAGCTATAGCAGGTATGCGTACGTTCAAAGTACATACTAACACTACTCTATCCCATACATACATTTTGTTAATCAGAAGATAAGAAAGGTCTGACCTTGGTCTGGGGTCTCTGGGATCTTGGACTATTAGCTAGAAGCAAGTGATTTGTTCATTTTAAATTATGAGTTTCTAAGTTCAGTATGTTTCATCTTTCACAAATAAGAATATAAGTAGGTTACTAGTTATAGTTAATATGTACTTACTTATTTTGTTAAAAAAACTTTCTAAACCTAAAGTAGTAGCTAAGTGATTTGTTATTTTTAAATTATGGGAGTTTGTTCAGTATGTTTTTTCTTTCACAAATAAAAATATAGGACTGTTAATACTTAGTTTGTTAAAAAACTTTCTTTAACATTTTGGTTTATAAAATAAAATATTTGATCGAAATATTTGCATTTTCTTTGAACTACCGACGAAGCATTTCATAAAAAAGATAAATACTTAATTTAAAGTCTTACGATGTTTTCTAGCAACAAACTTATTTATAAAATAAAAATGTGTGTGTCACATACGAGTCACACACACTTCAACAGACCATTAAACAGAACAAAAGCAAAACATGTAAGTATCAATTTCATTCAAAAATAATTAAGTAGACGTACAGTCAGCAACAAAAGTCGATTAACACTTATGTTTTCTAAATCTTAATTATTGAGAAAATCGGAACAGATGTAAATTTTAAAGAAAATTAACTCATTTCTAATAAATTAAATGCTAAAAAGCAAGTTATCTATAAGTATCAGTTTGTGTTAATTTAGATGATGTCGAGCAACTTCTGTTGCTGACCGTATCTACTTACTATCACTCATTCACCAGGAACCTTATGCTTCACATTGTTTTAAATAGAAAGAAAAGTCATTTATGCAAATCTCTCGGTCTACTCTAGTTGAGCAAGGCTACCCTAACCTAACCAGCTTCCCGCATGTTTGAGTCTGCATTACAAGTTCTACAACTAATCATGTTCGTAATCGCATGAACCACAATAATTTTATTTCTTTAAGTATGACTAACCTAACGCAATTTATCTAATTAAAAGGAAAGCGTGACTGACTGACTGACTGATCTATCAACACACACCTCAAACCGCTGAACGGATTGGTCTGAAATTTCGTACATAGATAGCTTTTATGACCTAGGCATCCGATAAGGAGTTTTTGGAAATTCGACCTTTAAGGGGGTGAAGAGGGGGATATTGTTTGTATGAAAAATCTTATTCCTTGAGTTAATAAACTTGAAACTTGGCACGAATATTTATCTAAGTAAAGTCCTGTTTTACAGTCAACCCTCTATTGCAGACCAACGTCTTCAGAAAGATGTTTATGCGCCTTCGCTATGAAAATCTTTGCTGCGCTTTCCATTTGGTTGACAATAGTAGCAGACCGACAGACGCGACTAACTTTTTATTTTCTCTTGATCCGATCCCAGATCATTTACCGCTCAAGTACCTGTCACTTTTGACGCTAACATCCGTCAAGGACCGGGCGAATTCCCGTGGCGCGACGCGTTTATGCCGTCGCTCACAAAAAATTATCTCCTGGGGTTTCTATTAGCTTTAGGCACATAATGTAAACTGTTTTGGGTTCTTGAATAAACAGAGCATATTATAAAATGTAAACAAAACTCGTAATACGTTAATGTAATAGTAATAAAATGATATTATCAGAGAACTTGTTGAAATAGTGTGTTTGTTCCCGTGTTATGTCGATTTCTGATAAAACTACTGCATCAATTTTCACGAAATTTTGCAAATAACATTATGAATAGAAAAGTAATCTAACCACAGCGTTTTTTTTTTTTGAGAGTCCTACATATAATTTTCATAATATTCATACTCAAACTTCGTAATGCCCCGAGCTGTTTTTATGAGTTTGCGTATTACAGCGCACGACTTTGTAAACGCTCATCCTAGTTATATTGAGCAGTTTCTAATAAACAATGTTACTAGTATACTACATAAACCTTTATTGACTGATACCTACCTAGATGTCGTAAAAATATGCCTTTTGAAATCAGCTGTTGGATGTCAACAGGGTGACCCTCTTGGGCCAGTCATTTTTAGTTTGGCAATAAATCCAATTATTCGACAGCTAAATTCTAAATTCAACGTATGGTATTTGGATGACGGAACTCTAGGAGGTGATGTAGACACAGTGTTAAAAGATTTCGTTTTTTTAAAAGAAAAATTCAGTTCCATTGGCCTAGACCTTAACCTTTCAAAATGTGAAATTTATCTTCCCAAACTACTGACAGACAGACTACCATATCAAAATTTAATACAATAGCACCAAATATCAAAATTATGGAAAGAAACTGTCTTCACCTCCTGGGGTGCCCAATTTTTGACGATTCCTTTCCAACGTTTATTGAGGAGAAAATACAAAATTTTCATGATGTCTCGGAACGACTTTACAAAATTAATATTCATTCGGCCTTCACACTTATTCGATACTGTTGCTTTGGACCAAAATTCACATATAGCCTTCGCTCCTCCCATCTTTGGAAACATCCAGAACTTTTAGAAAAAGTAGACCAAATTATTAGAAACACACTGACTTCTATCCTAAATGTGGCCCTGGACGACCGAGCGTGGCAGCAAGCCACTCTTCCCATTCGGCTGGGTGGTCTCGGCGTCCGCAAAATTTCAAGTATTAGTTTACCGGCCTTCCTCTCCTCGGTCCACAGTACCGATAAATTAACCAGGAAAATTTTATCTTCCTCACTGGTCGATTTTGAGGTACCGTTTTTGACCGATGCGTTGAACGCTTGGAAAATGGCTTGTCCCAATACGGATTTGCCCGACAACCCGTCCTCCCAGAAAATGTGGGACGTGCCACTCTGCAGTATTATACGGAATAACCTAGTAAACACGTCATTTAATACTGTTGAGCGTGCCCGTCTGCTGGCTGTGGGAGAATGGGAGTTGGGCTTGTGGCTTCAGGCGCTCCCGTCATCCACCATAGGCACTATGATGGATGATTCATCGTTTCGGCTCGCTACTTGTCTCCGCTTGGGCGCACCTTGTGTCGCTCCGCATCGGTGTCACTGCGGTGAAGCTGTCGACAGTCTCGGGCACCATGGCCTGTCCTGCTGCAGGAGCGCAGGTCGCATAGCACGGCACGCCAGCATCAACGATATTATTCGTCGAGCTCTTGTCACCGCCGGCGTACCAGCGGTATTAGAACCAAACGGCTTGATACGTGACGATGGGAAGAGACCAGATGGCATGACATTGTTGCCTTGGAAGATGGGTAGGCCTCTGGTGTGGGACGCAACCTGTGTCGACACCCTTGCGCCATCTCATGTTCCAAGCACGGCGGGCTGTGCTGGCGCCGCTGCTGCGGCTGCTGAGACCCTCAAGCGGCGCAAATACTGTAACCTTATAGGTAACTATAGTTTTGAGCCGTTTGGGGTCGAAACGCTCGGGTCATGGGGCCCAAGTGCGCGTTTTCTTTTTAAGGAAATTTCTCGCCGACTGGTCGAGACATCACGTGACCAGAGGGCTGGCTTGTTCTTTGGCCAAAGAATTAGCATTGCCATTCAACGTGGCAATGCGGCCAGTCTTCTGGGCACTTTTCCGGATGACATCGATGCGGACGAGTACTTCGACGCCTAAGTGTCTTTTTGTTTTTGTATTTATTTGTATATTTAGTTAGTCATTTACTTTAGTAATTACTTACTAATTTTTATAGAAAAAAACAAAGATATCAACCTCTGAATTTACCTAAAAAAATGTACGGAGTGCGAGAGATTTCGCAGTGATGGGACACACTATTGAACTAAAATATCGATAAGTTGGGTATAGAAGCAAAATAAAAACAAATTTCAGTTACATTATTTCATATAATTTATTATGTGTTTTATGTATGTGTGTGTGTTATAGGGTTTCTCAACATCCAATTTTAACAATTTTTTCCAATGATGTTGATCATAGATCATAGTTTGTCATTGAAGCGTTAATTTTATTGTTATCCCACTCTACCCAGTATGTTGACCTATTTTTTTCACGACTGAGTAAAGTGAGAAGATACATAATATCTTACGATTTTGTATTTTTTATATTCTTATTAATTCTCGGATTTCTCTTATTTTAAAAAGTATACGTATTATTGTGGCAAAATGTTTATCTTTCATTTATTAATGCTACAGTGTGTATTATTTTGTAATGTACTATGTTTACAGGAACAAAAGTAATAAACAATATTCTTGTAAAACGTTTTTTATTTTATTTTTCAGTTACATTATTTCATATAATTTATTTTGTGTTTTATGTATGTGTGTATTATCTTGTAATGTACTATGTTTACATAGGGAACAAAAATAATAAACAATATTCTTGTAAAACGTTTTTTATTTTATTTTTACATAATAACCCCGAATCCGAATCGACTCCTCACAGAGTGAAGGCCTGACACTGTCACGTACCTAATACACACATAACATTACGCCTTTGTTCCCCGAAGGGGTAGGCAGAAGTGAACGTTACAGCCTTACATTTACATATCTGAAAAAAAAGCTATACAAAATAGAGGTCTTCTCACAGAGTAAAGGCCTACGTAACTCAACATCACGCCTGTATTCCCCAAAAGAGTAGGCAGAGGTGTATATTACAAAAAATACATGAAAAAAGTTAGGTATACAAAATAGAAAGGTAAAGTCCAAAATGCTGCTTATTTCTAAAAAAAATAACTGCCAGCATAACTGCAAGAGGATGCACAAAGAAATACATGAAAAAAGGCTATAAAAATATAAAGCATAAAGGTGCTGCTTATTTCTAAAGTAATGAAAACATGTCTGCTATTTACACATTCACATTTATAGATCTTGATAAAAATAAAAGATGAAGTGCAAGGTGCTGCTTACAATCTGTCAGCAAAACTGCGATAGGATAATGTAGAAACATGATACAGTGTCTAACTTGAAACAAAAACAAGCCTCTGACAAGGTCTCAAGCAGTTAGCTCTGCAGTTATTTTAGTTTTGATGACCCCCAGTCTAGCACACGTCACACACACAAACACGGCGCTTAGACAGAAAAGATTGTATGACCGAGAAAAGGAGTGACTACTAAGTGTGCGTCTGTCAGTCAGTTTGACTTTGTGGTAAAGCTATACTCTTTTATGAAAACTGTCAAAATACATAAGTCAGTCAGTCTGTGTGTCCACCAAGCTATACTACGAATAAATAAATATGTGTTTGTGTATATATAAATAAATAAATAATAACTAAATAAAATGCTAATGTCATCTGTATGTTTGTCACGCTGGAAATAAAAGATGCTCACAACGGAAAAAGTTACCTTGTATGGTATAACTGGAAGCAGGGAGTTACACAAAGGGGGACATCGCAAACTGTGCACACATACGGCGTACGGCTTTGTTTCTTTAGCTGCTGGCTGCACCAAAGACAACGCCGACGCAGAAGGCGTCCATTGTTGCCGATTGTGTCTGTCTGTTTAGGGAAATGTTGCACCTGAGGCAGTGTGATTTTAGGGACGTATTGTTGGTGATGCCGCAGAATTTGATCGACTAACCCCAATCGAAACACTATATGCTCTTTCGAAGTAGCCGTCGAATTCTGCAGAAGGATACGGACATTCAAAATAGAGCAGTTGAGCATGTGTTTGAAGAACTTGATATTCCATTTAGAGCATCTCTTTCTTTCCAGCAGGTATGGTTCCAGCATTTGATCTTTACGATCAACGCCTCCCATACCCTTATTATAATCTAAAACTACCTGAGGTTTGTACAGAGCTGGGCGATGTGGTTTCGCCGCCATCTGGCCTTGTGAATCGCCGTGGTAGGTACTTATGGTGGCGATCTTACGCTTCTTGTCCTGAAAGGCCAAGACCACCACATAGACGGAATGACGTGCTACAAACTGGCCACCTTTCAGCTTACACAACGGCAATAGTGGAGGCACATTGCTGCGGTTAGCACGCAAGATACCTACACAGTCCGTTTTGCGTGTTTTCAGAAATCTGGCCAGTAGGGGGCTATTGAACCAGTTATCCATATAAAGAGTATAACCTTGGTCAAGGAGAGGACGCATGAGTTGGATGACGGTGGTAGTGCTTTTCAGCGCAGTGGATGGGAGACCGGGAGTATAGGAAGTGCCAGCACCGAGGTAGATGAAAAATGACCAAAGGTAGCCCGTGGATGACTCGCAGAGCTCAAAAGTCTTCACACCGTACTGGGCTGCCTTGGTCTTGATGTACTGGCGGAAGGCTAAGTTACCTTTCCACAAAGTCAGGGATTTGTCAATGCAAATATCTTGGGATGGGATATAGGCTTGCTGAAAACGGGCATTTTAACAGATGTTCTTAAATCATCAAATAAAGATAAAGGAAACAGTTGGTAAAAAAAAGAAGGAGACCCGACCATCTAAGTTTGAGTGATCAATTAATTCAAGAAAAAAATAATTTAGTCCACACATTGATCCAAAACTAAAGAGATGAGTCTATATATAACATCATCATTATACGTTGACATCTTGATCATCTTCGATGTTGAAGGCATTATTAATGACTGATCTGTAAATATTTTACATTAACATTATAAAAACTATAATATTATACAAAAATGTCTCGTGGCTAAGTAATAATAGCCGCACGGGTCGATCCATCAGGTTAAGCTACTCTTGCCGTGGTTGGTCAGTGGATAGGTGACCATCTTTACATACTGAGACTCCTCCGTGCCTCGGAATTTATTATCTATCACCATAGTATGATTAGCTAGGTTGCTATGAATGTTGTAGTGTTTTAAAATAGTTGTTAATTAGTTTTCTGCTCTATGGATTAATGTCCGTCTGGGCCCCGACCTTAATGCAAGAGGGCAAGAGGGCAAGAGGGCGCCAACCTTCATGCTGGTCAGCGAGTGGCAATTATTACCGACGACCTAAGCTTGAATACGGATCCGAATACACTTACGAAACTGGAGATTTAAAATGTTTTGGTTGAAAAGTCCCGACAATATGGGTCAAAACAAAGATCCGGTGACCTTCAAATAAACGAACGGACAATGATTATTTTAAATGCATTGTATCCAACAGGTATTTATTCCTAACAATCTTGATGTACAAAATAACAGTCTTAAAAATAATATTTCCAAATTTATTTGTAAGTGCGAAAAACTTTATAATGACAGCAAAAAAAATTGAAACGCTTTAGTAAAAAAAATGAAAAATGGCTTGCTACAATTTTCGATGTTGAAATACCAACCAAAATAGAAAAAAGTCATAAAGAATTAAATAAAAATGTTGATAGTTTCCCTTCTCATTATCTTTCAAGACCTTACGAACCAGAACCATCAGGCATGGGTTCTGTAAGCGATATGCTGTTTACAGAACCGATACCTGGAACTTCATATGAAACTCTATCAACATCAAACATTTTTAGTAACCGCCAAGAGGAATCAATACCCGGAACATCTAATGACACTCCATCTGACGGTCAAAGTATAATCTCAGATCCCAAATTATATTTAACCGTTATGGTAAAGTATTTAACGTTATTACGGGAACAACTTCGCAGTTACGCTGTGCTTGTTGTGGAGCTACAGCAACAGAGTTTAATAAGTCGGATGTTGTCATGAACAAACCTGTAAATCCAGAAGCCTTACGTCATGGATTAAGTCCCTTACTTGCCTGGATAAGAATGTTTGAGTTCTTACTGCACTTGGGGTACAAAAATGACCCAGCAGTTATTAAGTGGAGGGTTACAAACCTGCGCCGCGGCACGCCGTGGAATGCCGCGGTACGTAAGCGGCTAGTGTGCGCTGACTGACGGCAAACTCCCTTGCCATGCCGTACCGGTCTGCGTAGGCCTTTAGGCTTCATCTTGTCTTGTTTGTTACAGACCACCTCCCACGCTGTACCAGGAGCAGCTAATGCTTCGACAATTTAAGACACCAATCTACATGGTCTTCACAAGCAATTTACTCTTACAAGGAAAACAATTTAATTTATTAGCAATTCAATTCAATTCAATTCAATTCGTTTATTCAGTAACAATATACATTGCGTTCGAATATTTAACCAGCATGAAACATAAATATTAAATGTACAAATATAAAATAATAAAAATGCATACAAAACAATTTAAATTAGAAAATATTATATCCTACAGATTAAAAAAATAAAAGATAAAAATCATAAAATATCATGCAGTCAAAAAAATAAAATACCATAGAAACAAATTTTAAATCACATGTCAATTAATTACCAATTTAAACGAAAAACAATAATCAAAAAATAATAAAAATAAAAATGTAAAAGTCTGAACACAACACAATAATATAATATCTACATGTCAGTTTTAAGAGCTAAGACAAACACAAATCATTACATTACAAATCATCTAATGAGTAGAGACATCTGTCCAACAGGTATGTCTTGAGCCTTGCTTTAAATGAGCCTGTATACAGTATACTTTTTAAATCAAGCGGTAATTTATTAAATATTCTAACTGCCTGATACTGTGGACTGTGTTTCACTATTCCCAAAGTTGGGAAGATTTTGTTTCCAAACTCTTTTCTTCGCGTATTTTCCCTTACCTGTCTGTCCTCGTTCGTTTCGTAGTCATATATATATTTTTTAAAAGTATTTAACAGTACTACTACGTAAAGGCTAGGTACTGTGAGGATACCAAGTTCTTTAAAGTATGGTCGACAGGTGTCTCGTTGAGAAATGCGAACAATGGTTCGGATTGCTCTTTTTTGGAGAATGAATGCCCTATGCCAGTTATAGTAGTAGCTATTTCCCCAGAACTGTATGCTATACCTTAGTTTGGACTCAATCAGCGCATAGTATACCATTTTTAAATGGTTTACGCTCACTTCATCTCTAAGAGTTCTTAAGGCATAGCAAGCAGATGATATAGATGAATCCAATGCTGCTAATTCTTTCTTCCAATTTAGCAATTCATCAATATAAATTCCCAAAAACTTGACCTCACTGACAAGCTCAATTTTAACATTATCTAGTTCAATATCCATATTATCTTTGCTACGCGCAGTCGTTTTAAATAACATAATATTGGTTTTAGGCTTATTTATTATAAGCATATTTGCATTAAACCAAGAGTGAAAGGCTTCTAGAGCTGCATTCACCTTAGCAGTTAAGTCTTGGATGTCATTAGCTGCAACTATAGCATTTGTGTCATCCGCAAATACTGTAAGTTGTATGTTCGGTAAAAGTTTTTGTATGAAATTGATTAGGTCATTGGTGAATAAAATGTACAATAAAGGGCCTAAAATTGATCCTTGAGGCACACCGGCTATAATGTTTAACATGGATGAACTGTAGTTATTTTTATACCCGTTTGGTTGTGTAGAATTAAGTTCAACAAACATTTTTCTATTTTTAAGATATGAAGTAAAGAGTTGCAAGGCTTTACCTCTTACGCCATAGTGTTCCATTTTCGTGATGAGCAATTTATGGTCAATAGTGTCGAAAGCCGCGCTTAAATCTAAGTAAATACCTGCTACCTTCATTTTACAATTTAATTTACTAACTAATGTAGTTATTTTTATACCCGTTTGGTTGTGTAGAATTAAGTTCAACAAACATTTTTCTATTTTTAAGATATGAAGTAAAGAGTTGCAAGGCTTTACCTCTTACGCCATAGTGTTCCATTTTCGTGATGAGCAATTTATGGTCAATAGTGTCGAAAGCCGCGCTTAAATCTAAGTAAATACCTGCTACCTTCATTTTACAATTTAATTTACTAACTATATCACTTAGTAACGTATAAATTGCATCTCCTGTCCCAACATTCTTCTGGTATCCAAATTGTCTTAGGTTAATTACTTTATTCAAATTAAGATGTCTACTTAAGCGGTCTTTTAAAACTTTTTCGAAAATTTTTGCCAAAGTTGGCAATAAAGAAATGGGCCTATAGTTTGTTGGATCAGTTCTTGTGCCCTTTTTATGAATTGGGGTGATTTTAGCGATTTTTAGTTGTTCCGGGAAAATGCCCTCTGCAATGCACTTATTATAAAAAGTCGAGAGCGGCTCAGATAAAATTGGTAAATTGTCTTTAATTACTGATATTGGAATTTCATCATAGCCACAAGACTTCTTATTTTGCATACTGTTCACAATTTTTGAAATTTCATTCGGTGTGGTAAGCGAGATATCCATATCGTTTTCCACTCTTTCCGTGCTTTGTTGAAGAAAGAAGACAGCATCTTGACCATAATTACTAAGCATGACGTGCTTGTGATTGAATTGCTTTACTAGAATATCAGCTACTTCCTCTGGGTTATCTACTATATTGTTGTTTATTTTAAGTCGAATATCCGCCCGCTCCGCTTTAACCCTATTTGTACACTTACTTATTACTTTCCAAATTTCCCTACTTGAATTTTTTGATTGATTAATCTTTTCACTGACTGTAAGTTTTTTAGCATTCGAAATTACCCTTCTATAAATTCTAACATAGGTTTTTTTGTAGTTAAGGACACTAGCATCAAGTTTATTTCCACTAGAACATAAGTCGTTTCATTTTACTTGATGTTTTCACGCCTCTAGTGACCCACTTTAACTGAAAGTTACGTCTTAATTTAATTTTTTGTTCTCGTTTTCTAAAACTGTATTGAAATATTTTACCAAAAGTCTTCAAAAATGTGTTGATTCCCATAGCACTCCAATTATTTTCAAGTATTCGTTGTCCAAAATTTACACCATTCTTATAATTAAAAATTCTCTTATTTATAGTAATATGCTTATTATTGTCATAGTTATCAATAACATTATCCAAAACAAATTCACCCAGTAGAGCACCATGTCCATCTGCCAAGCCATTATGGTCTACTACACATCCCTCTACACAGTCATCAGGCAAGTTAGTCAATATGTTATCAATGCAGGAATAAGAGTTATTGCGCATAAACGTATGAGTATTAATGAGGTATTTAAAGTTATAGCAAGTCAACAGGCTGATGAACTCAGTTCGTTTTCTGCTCTCTGTGAGCATATCAATATTAAAATCTCCAAAAATTACACACTTCCTGTTAAATAAATGCTCCAGCAGTTTTTCCAAACTTTTCATAAAATTATCAAAATTCTTATCATTAGGGTTACGATAGCAACAACACAGATAGAGACCTGTATTAATATCCTTTATACAACAAATTTCAAAGCTCTCTACCCTATATAATTTATTTATTACATCTATAACTTCAACTTTTCTGTCTGTGTGTGCTAAGATTAAGGTTCCCCCTCTTTTTTTTTTATTTCTAGTATTATAAGATACAAGATTGTAATTTTCTATATTTAATAAATTTACAGTTTTATCATTCAAGAAATGTTCACTTAAACATACATAGTCTACCCTTCTTTCAAGCGTTTCTAAATAAATGGATAATTCATTTTTCTTATTGCTGACTCCACACACATTCTGATGACATATAAACATATTAAATTGAAAATTTGATGAGACTGAATTTACACTTTCACGTGAAGCCACAACAGTATCTAAATCACACACGAAAAAATTCTGACTGTTCATGTTGTGACTGTTGTGTGACTTCATCAGTCTGTGATGCGGAATTTACAAATTTAATTTGTGTGAGGATACTGCTATCAATAGATGAGCACATTACAATCAGTTTGGGTAGAAGCATTTTTAAAATACATAACTCTACTTTGTTTTTCATAGTTTGTCATTTTTGTTATGTAATTTTCGTAATTAATTTTGTAATTTTTATGCAAAATTTCTCTATGAATTAGTCTACATGCTTGCAATTTGTTAACATTTTTCGGTTGTCTGTCATAATAATTTATATTTAAAGAAATGAACATTGAATTTCTACAGTTATTACACACAAGTTTTACTGAATTGTTTAATGAATTTGTGTTTAAGAAGTCGTTATTATAAATTTTACCCACTAATACATTTGTGGACTTTAATTGGCACAGGGTGTGGTGTAAGAATGTCTGAACTAACATTGGATTTTTATCATTAGAGCCTGCTAGTATCACTACAAAATCATATTCGGTGTAATCAATGCACATAGATACACAAGACTTCAGTACTTCATCCACTGTAGCATACGGTTTTATAATTGAAGTAACGGAAAAGGAGTCTCCTAAGTAATACTGAAGTATTTGTCTTACACCATATCCCGTTTGGTCTGCAAAAATCATAACTCTTTGTTTGTTTTTGCTGTTGTTCGTCACGTCTTCATGTAGGCTCTTAACATTATTATTTGGAGAAACTTGCTGCTGGATTTTGTAACTAAATGGCCCATTAGAGACCATGTCCTTCGAAATATTAGCAATGTTTCCAGTTACTTCACCTCGTTTAGGGCTCATAGTTGATACGAAAAAATCATCGCTATGAGTATTGTTGCTAAGTATGTTAGTACAGGCGTTGGGTAATATTATTACTTCCTTATCGGACTTTTTATCAAGTAATAAAGAATCTTCCGCTAATATTGAAGTATCACATTTTTCTTCTACCGTCAGTGTTGTATGGGAATTATTGATTGGTATTATGAGAGGAGAATCCTTTGATCTCGATGGTGTAGAGAAAATAGTGTTACTCTGTAAGCTATTTCGTAAACTTCTTGGTGTCGTGCATTTAATGTCTGTTAAGGGTACTTTTTTATATGCATCAATGGTTGTTTGACAGTTCCCGAGATCAATCTTCAATCTATAATTCTCGCTATTTAAATTCTCAATCTCTAAGTGTGCACTATGTAATTCTGCTTTTAGCTTCTTGATGGTGTCGTTTAGGTTCATAATCGTGTCACTATCATTTAATGACGTATTTGGCACGCTCATCATTGAACAATCAAGTAATGCTGAATTACTATAGTACAGATTGTCAAGTGAACTAGACTTATGTGGTTTCCTAAAAGTTACATTTTCATACTCCATAGTTATTATTCTCGGGTGTACCTACTCGTTATGCCACCACTGAGAAAAGCAGCGAAAAGGCCAATAGAAATATTAAACAGCTGTAGCTATATAGCAAAGCCAACGAAAATGGCCAGCAATCTTGTAACGGCAGGAAAAAAATAAAAATAAAACAATAACAAAAAAAAGCAAAAAGCAAAAATAATCAGTTTTCCTTGGACTCGAACGTGCGCTATTCTATCTGCCAGGTACGTGTCTTAGCCACAGCGCCACGCCGTCGTCTATACGTAGTGGTGAAATATTACTCTTGTTGGTTGCTTCCTAATTAGCTGTTACAGAGCAATGTGTGTTTGTGACCATTTAAGGTAATCCGCCGCCCGGTCGCGCACATAGGATGAGTCACTGATTTTCGTTCGCAACACAGTTCTTTGTTCGGTTTTATACGCCAGGTTTATTGTTCTTTTTATTCACACACTGCTTAATTATTGATAATTTTGATGTTTATGTTCCAACACTTATATTAACACGTATTGTTTGTTACAAATTAAATGCACAATAGTTAACTTTTTGAATTTATAGAATTAATTATCACGGTGCTGCCATTAGCTGCTTGCGCTCATAGCGGTCGCGATGAACGGTAGCAATGATCGAGTTCGTTGATAATGTGCGTCATTGTGTTACTCACTGTAAGCGAAATCATAACATATAGCAGTGTTTAGATGACCTGAGTCACACCGACCACTCACCCCAACCCACCAAACAATCAATATTCAATATCGATCTGAATCTAAAGAATTGACTACAAGAGAAAAACCGGGTTGAGGAGGAAATTAAAGATCTCACATCTATTTATGCCGAAACTAGCGCCGGGCATAGTGTCATTGGAGATCCCAAATTATATTTGACCTTAATTGACGGCAAAATATTTGCAGGCAAAATTATAAATGAGATGTGTGAGAATTATGGATCAATGAAAAACACAAGCAATTTACTCTTACAAGGAAAACAATTTAATTTATTAGCAATGATCGAGTTCGTTGGTAATGTGCGTCATTGTGTTACTCACTGTAAGCGAAATCATAACATATAGCAGTGTTTAGATGACCTGAGTCACACCGACCACTCACCCCAACCCACCAAACAATCAATATTCAATATCGATCTGAATCTAAAGAATTGACTACAAGAGAAAAACCGGGTTGAGGAGGAAATTAAAGATCTCACATCTATTTATGCCGAAACTAGCGCCGGGCATAGTGTCATTGGAGATCCCAAATTATATTTGACCTTAATTGACGGCAAAATATTTGCAGGCAAAATTATAAATGAGATGTGTGAGAATTATGGATCAATGAAAAACACAAGCAATTTACTCTTACAAGGAAAACAATTTAATTTATTAGCAATGATCGAGTTCGTTGATAATGTGCGTCATTGTGTTACTCACTGTAAGCGAAATCATAACATATAGCAGTGTTTAGATGACCTGAGTCACACCGACCACTCACCCCAACCCACCAAACAATCAATATTCAATATCGATCTGAATCTAAAGAATTGACTACAAGAGAAAAACCGGGTTGAGGAGGAAATTAAAGATCTCACATCTATTTATGCCGAAACTAGCGCCGGGCATAGTGTCATTGGAAATCCCAAATTATATTTGACCATAATTGACGGCAAAATATTTACAGGCAAAATTATAAATGAGATGTGTGAGAATTATGGATCAATGAAAAAAATGTAATGAAACTGGGAGAACATCATGGTATTCCTGACTATACGGGATGAAATTTAAAACATGTTCCAAATCGAAATGGGAGATTTTACTCATCATTATGAACAACTTTTACTATGGGACCAAACCTGAAATCGCGAACAAAAAATCAGCTGTTCATTACATTTTGACAAGTTTGATGCAGATAAATGAAAAAGTACAATCTCCCATTGCGATTTGGAACATGTTTTAAATTTCATCCCGTATAAGTGTAAAACATCAGCTAAATAGTGCGCGTTAAAGACATCTTGGACTGCCGAAAGTTCGATTCAATAAGCCATATGACGTCATAATATCGGACAAATTTAAATCAATTTTTTTTTTTGTTGCATCATAAAGAAAAAGACAACACGATTATAATTTTTGCTTCAGATCAAATTCAGAATCACATAGAAAACCTGGAGCATTATTTTTGCGACGAAACATTTGATTGCTGTGCAGAGCCTTTTGCACAAATGTACATACACTATCCACGGAGACATAGGGAGTGACACAACAATAACAAATATTATACCTATGCTTTATGTACTACTTGAAAATAAGAAACGAGTACTTATGAAACCATGCTGAGAAATTTAAGAGAGGGTTTGTCCGCCTTCAGGCCAACAAAGGTCACCTTGGATTATGAGCTTCACAGAACAACAAACTTGGTGGAGGCATGGAATCAGCGTCTTCAGCAATTTTTGGGCACAAATCCTAATTTGATTTCACTGAAACAAAGTTATAAGGTCAATCGGGGCAAGTGCCTCTACCATCAAAATTTCGAAAACTAGATAAAAATTTAGGCACAGAGTAATCTAACGAACTAATCTTAGTATAAAATACATTTTTTTATGGCAACACTAATCGGAGTGTGGCTTAAGACGCCATTTTAATATTAGTGTCATTTGTACTTGATTATCGAGTTGACCGCTGTCGTAAATTGGCTCTAAATATTGATTATTTGTTGTGTTACGTAATAAAAACAAGGTAAGATTACTCTACGAATGTTATGTTCTGAATATCAATACATTTTTTGCTCTTATTTAGGGAAATACTGTGTGATTCAGTCATTACAAATTTTCGGCTTAGAGATTTCGTAAAGGGTGAAGTGCGTTTGTTGTTGATGGGGCAAGTGCGCTACTATGTCACGCTTACCCCAACTCAGAGATTGTCAACCTTTTTTGTTCAGTTGTAATTTAAATTAAAGGTTGAAATTATGTAATAAAATAATTGTATTTTCATTTCAGATACGCGCTTCAATATGGTCCGTAACTATAAAAGAAAAAAGAAGACCCATCCCATGAAATCAAGAAATCTTATATAAAGCAGTGGAAGCTGTCAAAAATAATAAAATATCAGGCTATGAAATCCCGAACAACTATCATGGACCATGTAACTGGCCGCAGAGGGCAGAAATCATGAACACTTGGGAGACCACCAGACCAACAGTAATCAAATAGCATCATGTCTTTTCAAACATTCGTAACTACCTGAGAATACAAAACATGTAATATTTTATTCTGATACTTGCGGCGGTCAGAACTGAAATTCTCATGTCAGTTCAATCTTGACCCTGGGCTTTGCAGAAATTAAGACTTTCATTCATGGTTCCGGGTCATAGCCACTTGGAAGTGGACACGGATCATAGCATCATTGGAAAAAAGAAAACGGATTTGCAGATTTATCACCCTCATGATTACAACTGTCGAAATGCGCAGTTTCGACTTTTTAGATTTTTCTGCTTGGTCCTTTAGTATTAAGAAACAAAGATGTAGAAGGGCGATAATTGAAATGGCTCGATAAAAAGTGGCTGCGCTATGATTATGAATTTGGCTTAAGGTTGATGCGCCAGGGTAGCCCGCGAAATTCAAAATTTCTTACGTTTTTTGCAATTTGTAGGTCAGTGTGAGCTTGTATGTTGATTAAAATATGATTCGCGGCCGTAGCTAATATGGCTTTACAGAATTATAATCATTAGAATCAGCAATACAACTCCATAAGTTAGCATTTATCTCAAATCTAGCGATTTCATGAAATCATGAGGTTTGAGGTAAATGCTAACTTATGGAGTTGTATTGCTGATTCTAACGATTATAATTCTGTAAAGCCATATTAGCTACGGCCGCGAATCATATTTCAATCAACATACAAGCTTACACTGACCTACAAATTGCAAAAAACGTAAGAAATTTTGAATTTCGCGGGCTACCCTGGCGCTTTCGCCTTAATGTCCTACAAAGACACATTGGACACGGAATGTCAATTTTTCAAATTAAACTTAAAACCTCGAGATTCTACCTTACCTGATACCATTCCTTTTATATCGGTACAGCCCTTACCGATATCAAAAGAAAAAAATATGATGATGTTTTTCATACATTTTATTTAGATTTGCCCACTGTAACAATATACGTAATACTGACCCTGATATTTTAATTAGTGAAGAAGATGTATAAATAGTTGAATAAAAATTATAAATATAGGCTAGTATGTAAATGATGCATAGTAAATTAATTTTACGTTCTTGGTAGTAGCTTTTGTTTGTCAACTAAAATATAATTTATAATTAAATGTACTGTTCTCATACACAAGTCACAAGTACCTACCTACATAATGCTCTTTCTAACATAAGTCACTAAAATCGCTTTTTATTATATTTATGTCAAAACAAAAACATAAGTGCATGTTAGTATTAATTAAAAACATTAAAAATATTCCAATTTATAATTTAACGTTATTTTTTATATAGTTTTTAGTCGTTCCTGAAAAGTGTGACTTTTTGACTTATGTATTTTAGTCAGCCGGCCCTAGAATTATAGGTACTATTGAAGACAAAAGTGCATGGAGAGCCTAAGGTCGACTTTTGACTGAGAGGTTTTGCATTACGTTTCATTACTTTTCAAGAGACGACTAGATGGCGCTGTTCAAACATGAAAATAACACTGCAAAGCTTAAAACCTTATTATGCAGAGGCACATAATAAGGTTTTTAATACCTAAAATAATTACTAAGAAATAATAATACTAAGAAATATGAAACCCTGTACAAACGATTTTGGTTTGGAATTCTCCATGCACTTCTGTCTTCGTTAGTACGTAGTCGTGGAACGCAACGGATACCTAAGCATTTTGCAAATACCAATAAGTGTAGCGGGCTTATCTTTCAAATTATTGGCAGTAAGTGATGACTATAGTAAGAAAGAAGGAGATATGGCTATAGCTAATATTTGAAAATGTATCGGAGTCCAATGTCGCCGCTTTGTCCCCACCACTCACGACAACTACACATGCAGTTCAGTAAAAGCAATAGATAAGAAGTCGCGCACACACTCGCAATTCATAAATCAGAACGTACTTCACAATAAATTATAAATCTTATCCCATCAAGCACAGCGTGCAGGCGTATTATTAATAATTTTATAATAATTAATATTTTTTATAATTTAAAATTTTAATTTAATTTTGATTTTGTGATTTTTAATTTAATTGTTATGATTTTAATTTTATTTTAATTTTTGATTTTGATTTGATTTTATGGTTTTGATTAAATTTTATTTACATTATTTAATTAATTATTTTCATATTTATTTATTGTGATTAATTTGAACATTTAGCATGATCTAAATGGATTGAAATATGATTTTGATTTGATTTGATTTACCGTACACCGTACAACTTACTCGCACAAACGCTATCGTCTAGCTTTGCACGCGTTATATGCTGATGAAGTAGCCTATGTCGTTCTCCAGGCTACAAATTATCACCATAATATGAAATTGCATCACAATCGAACCAGCTGATGAGGTAGCCTATGTCGTTCTCCAGGCTACAAACTATCGTCATAATATCACAATCGAACCAGCGATTTGGATTTAACTTAAGATTTTCTCTTAGTTTTTGTCATTTTTTTTTTTGGATATCAACTATATTCTCTCACTTAGTTCTTTGTTTTCACCATTGAATGAGCCATACTTATTTTATTTTTTATTTTCCAGGTGAAAAACTGCGTTCGTGTACTAAGTAAAACTATGGCGGCTGCCTTGTCGTATGCAGCTGAATTCTGTAAGTAATATCCATACTATTAAAAAATAATAATTCGAATAATGCCTGCCTATTAGGCTTGAAAGTCACTGTTAAATAATGGTATTCTCAACATTTGTTTACTTTCTACTCTAATCTATGTTTTGTGATCAATCTAAATGAAGCTCAAAAATCCTATGTCATAATTGTATTTGTGTGCCATATTATAATAGTTATTTATGCAGCTGACGTATAATAAGGGGTATTAAAACACGAATCGCCTCGTGAGATAATAGTATCACATGAGTGTTTTAATACCTAATTATGTACAGTTGCATACAAGACTTTATCTACATCCATGTTATCAATCCTCTATAAAATGTTCTGAAACAGTTTTTTGCAATACTAATACTCGTATCGAACATGGCGGCCGGCGCACTATGTGGAGGTGCCTAAGAGAGCCTGGCCATAAATACATTTTGTAAAAATCGGCGCAGGTACTCGTATTATACCTCAAACTGTAGCTAAGAAGTTAATCTACTATATTATACATAAATTATGTATGTGGTCGCTACTGGTTTATAAAAAAGATCATCTAAACACGATCATTCCTAAACTATCACAAAACAATCTGAATTTGTATTTTATTTGTATTGTAGGCAACTGAAGGAACACGGGTGGGTTTTAGTCAGTAAAAGTCTGACACGCCCTTCCGCTCCACCCAGAGCGGGAGCAGTTATTTGATGATTTCCCACCCTCAAAAAAAAAAAAAAAAAAAAAAAAAAAAAAAAAAAAAAAAAAAAAAAAAAGGCAACTAGCAACAAAAACTATATAAGTATTATACCATTACAGAAAGCTTATACTATGTACTTTTGACTGGTATGCATAAAAGTGCTATATATTTGTAAATATATTTACTAAAAGTATTTATCTCGTGACATATCATTTTTGCGTACCTGAAACTTTCAATTAGAGTTTTGACAGTTGCCGAAATTTGCCGAAGGTCTGTAAATTATGTTATTTGATAGGAAATTTAATATTATAATAAAAGAAGAAAAGAAAAGTTGCAATTTCGTTGCACAACATATGTTAATCTATTATAGCATAAAACAGTAAAAAATTATACAAATACGTAGGTGATACTATTTGGCTACTTGCTTATTATGGGTCTTATTTGTGATATTTTATTAATTGCGGTTTCCGTTAAGATAATGTATCTAGTGTTTCCCACGATTTTTTAGAAGAATAATTTAGAAAAAGTGCAAAATAAACCAGTTGATGAAAATGCTTATCAATATGGGTTATTGACATTGCATTGCTGGATTCGATTTATGGAGTTAATTTTACATGTATCCTATAACCTAGGCTTCGAAAAATGGTCTGCTACAACAAACGAAAACAAAGATTTGAAAAAACAAAAGAAGGCATATGTACAAAGAAGGTTCAGAGAAGAGCTTGGTTTAAATATAGATAAACCTAAACAAGGTACTGGTAACAGCAATGACGGTAATACAGCTAGAAGATTTTTTCAAAATTATCAGTGCAGTGCAGAAATTACTGGTGTGCACGAGGAATTTATTAAACGATTTTATGTTTTAATTCTAGATATGTCAAGTGGAAAAGTTATTAATGCTACAAAATTCGGTCAGTATGCTTTGGATACAGCACAAAGATATGTTAATAAATATATGTATTGGAGCGTTCTTTCTAAACGAATACAATAATGTCTTCATGTAAATGTCAATTGAGTTTGAAGTTTGCTACGTTCTCTCTGCTAATGGCTGTCAACGTGAATCTATGTATCTGTGCTCTCGGAAGATTAAATCTGAAATTATCCTGGAATCTCGTCTTATTTTCGCCCCAAATCTAACAGGTTATGGGCCCAGGGTATTAGCTGAACCCTGCAACGTAATTATTTTTAATTTTTCACGAGAAAACAAAAATCATCGTTCAACTCAGTCTTACACGTAATGACCACGTCGTTCGGCACAATGAACATGGCTTCTGGGGGACTACAGATTGAGAAACTACAAGGGATCGAGGATTACAATCAGTGGAAATTTGGATGCTATTATGGTTACCATGGTTACTATGACACTGTTTCATAGACTTTTATAGAGGATTTATGGCATGGGTGTTGATAAAATATATAGTGCTACAAATCGAATCACCGTCGTCGTTTGCTTTGACTTCCCTGATATAATCCTAGGCAGCACTCCGCTACAGTTACAACAGTCGCAACATCAACTACTCTTTTTGATTTACGAATGCGGGTCAATAAGTCCGTGACTTTTTGAATTTCTGACCTCTTTACTGAAAAAGCAACGCTACTCCTGTTAACAGGCATCTGTCAGTTGACTCCTGTCAAAATTTGAACTTGCTGCGTCAGTTAGTTTGTGTTTGACAGCTATCTTTATCAGACTACCCAGTAATTTGAGGAAAAAATGGAAAAAAGTGAATTTCGTGTGCTTATTAAAAATCCATGAATTGGGCTATGAATTGCTTCCTCATCCGCCCTATTCTCCAGATTTGGCTCCGAGTGACTACTTCTTGTTCCCAAACCTGGCTGGCTGGCAAAATGGCTTGAGGAAAAAGATTTGACTCCAATGATGAAGTCATCTCGCAAACAAAGGCCTATTTTGAGGACCTCGACAAATCGTATTTTTTGGAAGGGATAAAAAAATTGGAGAAGCGTTGGACAAAGTGTATAGAGCTCAAGGGAGACTACGTTGAAAAATAAAATGATTTATTTATCAAAAAATCTGTGTTGTATTCCAAAAGTCACGGACTTATTGACCCGCCCTCGTAACACCGTGTTTGTGCCTGGTGCCTGTATATTGATTGTTCAAATTATTTTTTTCAGCTCACTTATTCGGATGGCAGACCTGTCAGCGATACATTGAAAAATACTGCGAACACAGTAGGGTTCGTCGACGATGTTTTTGACAGTGTTAATGGCTCTACTTTACTACATAAGAATAATAAAGGAAAACCTTTAAGAAAATCGGTAACCGCAACTCGCCACGTCAGTTTCTGGCAAGACGCTATAAATAAAATAAAAACAATTAAATTTGTTCACGGGGAGAGTGACAAATCCGGGCATACTTTGAAAAAACTGGGTAACAATATTAAACAGTTACCAGAGGGTGTGGCATGTATTGAGAAAAAATAATATTAAGGTCATACGCCCTCGATACTTCAACTCTGACCCCGTAGAAAACTTTTTCGGTCGGGTGAGGGCATATAATTTTAGAAATAATGATCCGATTTGCCACACCTACATACGAGGTGCATTCAATAAGTACCTAGCCTCATCGCCAGAGGGCGCTGTAGTTTCAAAAGAGTTTTACCACAGTGTAGCACATTCTTTTTTAATTATTTTTTCAAATTTTCATTCCAATCCCTTCATTAGTTATAATTTGACAACTTATGGAAGCGAACGTGTCGATCGGTTTTACAAAAATGGAAAAAGAGCAATATCGTTCGGTGATTCGATTCCTATTTTTAGAAGGGAAAACGCGCATCGAAATCAAAGAGCGCTTGGATGCTGTGTACGGTGACTCTTCTCCATCGATGGCCACCGTCAAGAATTGGTTCAACGAGTTTGCACGTGGCCGTACGTCGGTTTTTGATGAACCACGTCCAGGTGCACCGAAAACAGCTGCTACGGAGGAAAACATTAAAAAAATCCATGATCTCGTATTGGCAGATCGCCGATTGAAGGTTCGGGAGCTAGCTGAGACTGTAGGCATTTCAGAAGGAACAGTGCATCATATTCTTCACGAGGAACTCGGCATGAGAAAGCTGTCGGCGCGATGGGTGCCGCGTTTACTCACACCGGAAAACAAGCGCAACCGTGAGACCACATCGGAGACGTGTTTGGCGCTGTTTAAGCGGAATCCAGCGGAGTTTTTGCGTCGTTTTGTGACCGTCGATGAAACCTGGATCCACTGGTACACACCAGAGACCAAGGAGCAATCAAAACAATGGATCCAGACCGGGGAACGTGCTCCATAGAAGGCGAAAACTGTAAAATCGGCCGGAAAAGTTATGGCCACCGTTTTCTGGGATTCACAAGGTGTGATCTACATCGATTACCTCGAGAAGGGTAAAACAATTACAGGGCTTTACTATGCCGAGTTATTGGGCCGATTCGACGCCGAATTAAAGAAAAAACGACCCCATCTGGCGAAGAAAAAAGTTCTGTTTCACCACGACAACGCACCGGTTCACACGTCTGCCGTTGCCATGGCCAAATTGGTCGAATTACGCTACGAATTGCTACCCCATCCACCGTATTCTCCAGATTTGGCTCCTTGTGACTTCTTTCTGTTTCCTAATCTGAAAAAATCACTCGCCGGGAATAGATATGGATCAAATGAGGAGGTCATCGCCGCCACGGAGGCCTATTTTGCAGAGTTTGACAAAAACTATTTTTCGGACGGGTTAAAAAAGTTGGAGCATCGCTGGGCTAAGTGTATCGAACTAAAAGGAGACTATGTTGAAAAATAAATTGCCACTTTTCTAAAATTTTCGTTTACTTTTTGTAGGCTAAGTATTTATTGAATGACCTTCGTATGTACATTCAGATCCTAATTGATAACGGGCTTTATGAAATTCCATAATCAAACATATAATTGTGAATATGATGCTTGCAGCCAGTTGATTAAATGTACAATCTTTATTTGTAAAACGCACAGAGGACAGATGCAACACATCCAATATTGAGTCAAATATTCATGAAAATATTGGATGTGCTGAGGAGGATCTTTCTTCAAAAAATATTCGCGTACAAGCAGCTCGTGAAAGATTGAATGTACACTCGAGAGCATATATAGGTACCGCTGGATGGGTAATGAAAAAAATATTAAATAAAATAAAGTGTACCAGAATGTGAGACCCCATGTACGAATTTGGATAACGATGTACCTAAATGGATCTCGCAAAGAGAATATAAAACTAGAGATACTTAGAATGTAATTAATGGCCATGAAGAAAATATAACTACTAAAATAAATTATAAGTTTAAAAAACTGTTAACCCGACTACGGAAAAATAAAAGTGATCTAAAAAGTACAAAATTTGTATTCAACAATTTAAACATATTTACTTACTTAAACAATATGACATATAAACATATTTGTAATTTGCTCGTCAAGACCTTTCTTTTGATACCAAACATGTCATGATTATCTCAGTTTGATTTTTTTCGAGATCAGAAATTTACGTGTAAAGTCCACCATATTAAATTTATGGACAATTTATATAGAATATGTCACCCAGACCATTACTTCGAATCTACTGATACCTCATTCATCATAATCGGTTCAGTAATTTAGGCGCTACGGTGGAACACACGTAAATAAATAAATACATACATAGACTACTAAACTAATAACCCTTCCTTTTGGCTTTGCCGTAGTCGGGTAATTAAAAATCACATATTAGCCAAGTATCCATTTAATTTCCTGATATGTAGTGATCACAAAGCTCTTGTGCTAGAATATTTTATGCACTTATCTATTGAATTATGTTTATACAACAGGTCCAAATTGCATGTACTTATGAGAAAATGAATTTTCTTCATATTTTTTTGTGAATTTTCCTATCTATTCCAATTTCCTACTTATTGTCCTATTCCGGACAAAGACAAATCCAATAACACAACAAAAAACATAAAACTCGGTCCAGCCATTTTTGAGTTATAATTATGAATGATGTAACTAACAAGATTTTCGACTTTCATACTGCATGAGCCATAAGGAGACCTCTTCTGTTGTAGCTGATTGGAACCCTACACAACCAGTAGTACCTACTAACTTTTGATGGACAAGTTTTGCCTAACCGTGAATACTGTTTCTACTCAGCTCTTCCAGAGCGATACACATACCCGACAATACAGTGCTATCATTGTTGTTGCTTCGGCCACACCTGCAATGTTTGCACATTGAAACCAAGATGCTTTAAATATGGTGAAGATCATCCAGGTGATGTATGTGAAATCACTCCTGAGGTTTTTGAATGACCAATTATTATAATAATGATTTTTACATTTTGATAATATGCCTATGACTATTTATTGATTTTATTGTATTTTCTTTTCATATAGGTATTTAATTAATTTAATATATAGAATAGAATTTTATTTGTATGAATGTAGTTTTTTATAGTGGTGTTAACCTTTAATTAATTGTTGCACATGCAAATGTTACCGTAGTCATTAAGTCAGAAATATATGTAGTGTAAACAATTGTTGGTTAACCTAAATAAAATAAATAAATAAATAAAATATTATTTTTTCTAAGTTACATATTCTAATGACACCTAATGTGTCACTTATAAATTTATATGTCTTAATTATGACAAAACATAGCGCACCTATTTATGTAAACACCTATGCATGTAAATACCTGAACAAATAAACTGATTGATTGATTGATTGGTAGGTTTTTGTGTTTCTTGTACGGGGAACCATTTCACAAATGTCAGTGCTTGTCCTGAATTGGGTCGACAGAAAAGCATCAAAGCTCTGATGGAGAAATCAATCTTGTATGCGGAAAATCACAATACCAGACTCCAAGTCCGTATCCTAAATAGGTCTTCTCAAACCCAAAACCCCGTGTCCGCCTTTTGAAGTGTATGCGTGTTCCTTTATATTATTAAGTATGTATGCTCCTTTACATTGATGCCTCAGGTCAGTGTCTACGTAGCGCTGTTGTACTAGCTGAGTGCACCAATGTATGTTTTGAACATTATATTATACTTATGGAAGCCAACCCAAACAGTCTTATTATTTAAAATCCTCATACATCTCATGGCGACAAGGCAGGGTCGCCATGAGATGTATGAGGATTTTCCTTGGGAAGAGGGTTAGTGATTAGGAAAAGCGTCCTGTATTTTATATTGTCATAATCATAACGGGATGTGTTGTACAAGCCAATATCGCTTGTACAGCATTTTTACTTATACCTAAGTTTTAATACTTGAGTCCTAACTTAACAGCGTATTGTATGTCCGCGTGATTGTGAAACGTAGATATACCTAAGTGTGATTCAATTAAATACCTTTTGAACGAATATCGGTGGTTTTGGTGTTACTGACACTATACTTTTGCATAATCTACAATCGAGGATACTGCGTTGCACAAATCCCCAACATGTGTCGATCTACAGTGAAAGCATGAAGCTTCATCAAGAAGAACACAGCCAGCAATAACGAGGCAGTATTTTAGGGCTCATCAAGCCCTGACTCAAAATTACTCTTTCCCAACGGAAGCAACTGAGCCATCCATATAAGAACAGGAGGACAGCTCGAAAAACATTAGACCTCATACATTACGAATATGTTAATGGTGTTTCTTGTGAACCACATTGCCTTAAAACTGACGTCAATCTTAAATTAATTATATACACAACATTCCATCCCCTGACATTCCTTCAATGGAACATGAGGAGTATTTCTCCCAGGAAACCTGGTATTTCCTTCTTAATTAATAAATATAAGTCATCAGTCTGTGGCATTGCTGAAACAAGGTTACCTGAACAGGATACAGTGCCAATGCACAAGCGGCAATGTCCATAATGACAGACCTGATGGATATGATATGAGGAATGTGCTTTGCTCATCAGTACCAAAGTATCGGTGTCCCCAATTCCTCTACCCTTTGTTGGAAACAACAAATGTTGTTGCTGGATCCAAAATGTTATCATTTAAATCTTTAAGTATAATATTACCAGCCTATTACTGTCCAACTGCAGGGCAAATGCCCCTTCTCATACCGAGAAGGCACGAGCATTGATCACCACACTCAAGACGGGTTGGCAAATTCAAAATTATATTGACTATTAACCCTTTGTGTGCCGGAATGTAGATCCACACGAGACCCAATGGCCTTTTAATTGTGTCTGTAATTACGGCACTCAACTAGTTCAGTCCAGGTTTCCTCACAATGTTTTTACGTCAGCATTGCAACAGTGTGTCTGGCATTAATGTTGAATTGGGCCATTTTGACACACACACTATTGTTTATAAAGCATTTCACTTTCTTACTTTATTTTGTGTTTCATGAACTGTTGTCAGTTAAATGTTATTCTTACATAGATGTATTGAACTCGTCAGACCATCAGGTAAAACCTGAAGTGTTTTAGGACCCAATCACACATACCACAACGACAGGCGCTAATTTGTACGAGAAATAGTCTATTCACACGGACCACATGTGTCCGTCAGAATCAACTGTGTGTATGATACCGACCACATCAAGGCGACGACACTGTCACAGCCGTTATCTGCAAAGCAAACAACTGCAACTCCGCCCCTAAGAGGACCCACTGACCCACTAGCCACAACGCAACCACATCGCAACTACTAGCGACAACGCAAACGCAACTGCAAAAAGTTGCAAACACTATTCACACGTAGGTAACCTGCATGTAGTGTGATTATTTTACGTGTGAAAGAAAGTACCCTTCGGATGACAATGATACAATTGGATATTTTAAGCAATCGTAGTAATTTTTATGACAGCCAATTTAAATACAATTTTAATCGATAAAAACCACCACGCACCCTCTGTGATACTCTCTCACCGGCTCTAAAAGATGGAATGGAAGTAGATTTCCTTGTTTTGAACATATTTCTCGTACCTGACAGAAAAAAACTTAAAAAAAACGTAAAAGAATAAAATAAGAACGAAATCTCTACGATAGAAAACCAAACAAAACCGAATGACGATAAAATTCTAACTAAAAAATTCCAATTCTAAGAAACGAACGATCACTCTGAACTTCGAGTTCGACAAATTCTATTATACTAAAATAAACAAAATATTTCAAGAACGGGAAATTTTTTTGGAAATACGAGAGCGGACAACGACAAAGACAAATGAACGAAACGAAATCTTCTTCAACGAACTTTGATTTATTTGACACTATTTGACAGATGCCATGCCCACAGAGCATGTAACTTTAGCCATGGCATGGCATTCCATTGACATCACAGACTATTTTTTTTTTTCACAGACAAGCATATCTTAAAAAATATACCCATAGACAAAGTCATTTGATAGTGTGGCCCCGCTGCGTGTGTCGCTTCGTTTTTACCGTGAAAGAAGAATTGCAGGAATAGAAAGCCACAACGCTGCTCGCGCCGCGCCGCCCAACGCGACGCACGACGCCACGCGTCTCCGTAAATGAGGCCTTAGGCGGGCGCGACGGCCGCGCGCGGTGGCCACATGACGTGCGAGCTGTTGTAGCGTTTTTGACGTATTTCAGGTGTTGCAAAGGCAAACCATGGACGAGGATTTGGCATTATTACTAGATAGCCCTTATCACCGTTTGACTTCGTTTTTTACAATGTTCATTTGGCTGTACACTCGTTCTACGTCGGGATTGAAAATGTACTAGATAGCGCGCTTTAAGGTTGATGCGCCAGGGTAGCCCGCGAAATTCAAAATTTCTTAGGTTTTTTGCAATTTGTAGGTCAGTGTGAGCTTGTATGTTGATTAAAATATGATTCGCGGCCGTAGTTAATATAGCCTTACAGAATTATAATCATTAGAATCAGCAGTACAACTCCATGAGTTAGCATTTACCTCAAATCTAGCGATTTCATGAAATCATGAGGTTAGAGGTAAATGCTAGCTTATGGAGTTGTATTGCTGATTCTAATGATTATAATTCTGTAAAGCCATATTAGTTACCGCCGTGAATCATATTTTAATCAACATACAAGCTCACACTGACCTACAAATTGCAAAAAACGTAAGAAATTTTGAATTTCGCGGGCTACCCTGGCGCTTTTGCCTTAACAGAAAATGCGGTCTAGTAATACCGAAAGCACTAAGTTGGCATCAATGCCCGCCACCCGCCAGTGGCGTGCACAGAGATTTCAGACAGGGTATGCACGGTTAAAATAAAATAAAAAACTTAAGTACCAGTTTCAGCTTCTTTCGGTCGGAGTCCCACCGACTAGATACCCTACCCAGTACCTAGTTACCTACATACCCGACTCTTACCACACGGCGCCATTGGCTTCGCATGGCGTTTGTTTGCGACCACCACAAATATCTAAATTATTTAAATCTGAACATCCGTTATATGTAGAACCAAATATATAATTTTTATGTTGATTTGTAAATAAAATGCAAGGTAAACAATACAATATGTTTGTGTGTATGCACGGCTACAGATTAAACTATACATTTCCAGTTTATACTGGAAATGTGTAGTTTAATCTGTAGAGATCAGCTTATGCTGATCTCGCATTGTACAGGATTTCCTTACAATGAGAGATCAGTGTAAACTCGTAATGTATAGCTTGATGTGTAGCCGTGTGTACACAACCTTTAGCTGTTAGCCAGTAACATTTATCATAATACTTTCCATGTAAATAACGAGTAAGTATCATTACCTTTTTTGAGTTAAACCAAACCCCGGGTACACACGGACCCCTTTGCAATCAATTTACTTCTTCCTCAAAAGCGTAACGTTGAAAAAAGGGCAGATTTTAATTTATTTGAATACCAAGTGTGTTCAAATAAATTAAAATCTGCCGCTTTTTCAACGCCAGCACAGGACTCACGGGTATAATTTTTCGTTTTTTACAATAAACTTACTAAATACTTACTTAAACAATCAATCACTTCCGCCCAGAAATACATTCGAACAATGATATTAAATCAATCGAAACAATAAATATGGCGAAACACATAGCAATTACGAACTAATCTTGCACTGGTACATTCCGCTCGAGATAAGTACCTACAGCTCGCGGCAACTCTTAGTTTCAAGTCAGTCAGGGTGTATTACGCGCTCAGCGAGCGAGACACGTACGGCCGCCCATGAAAAAATTAAATCTTAGATTTTAAATTTAAGTATACTATTCATATTATCATTATACTATACATAAATTAGTGATATACTTACTTTTTAATGACGAAAATTCATTACGAAATGTCGAGTCTTGTTGCTAACTTTTTTTAACCTACCTACCTTCTTTCTTCTTAGTTGCCGACATTTAACTTGAGCTTTCGGCGGAGTGGTGGGGGTTTGTGTGCGCGTCGTATTGTTTCTTTAGAACACTTCTAAATATTATACGAGATGATGGTGTATTAAAAATAATTGATGATTGAATGATGATCATGATTATAGTGATTGTTTAATTGATTAATAAAAAATAACGTTTGAGAATTATAAGATTTATAAGACATTACATTAAAGTGAAATAACTTAAATAGACTACTCTTATATACAATAAAAGTTTAAAAAGGTACCATATACCCCACCACCACCACCACTATATAAAATGGTATGTATGGTATGGTATATGGTGCATGGTACCATATTTTATTTTTCTTTGCGGACAGCCCTAGTACTCGGCTAAGCGGCGTAGGTATGTTACGGCCGAGTAACGACACAAAGTAGTAACAACTCTCACGCGCGGCGATTAAGAGCACTTTAGCTTACGCATGGGGAGGAAAAGATTTTGTAGGCTATTATAAAAGCGGCTTTCTTCAAGATCAAAGGAGTGCAACTTCTGTACGTTAGTACTATTATTTATTCTGTGCTAATACGAACAAACAAATTGGTTAATCAAAAAAAAGTTGATCCTCTACAATCAACGGCGGCAATAAGCGGTGCTTTTACGGCTTCTTAATTTGGACGGTTTGCAATGTAAGCTCTGCTTCTAAAACTTCAACACGCGCACACATTTTCACGCACTCAGTCACACTTTTGCTGTGTACTACACGAGAATTTACGAGAACCGTTATATGAAAAATAAGCAAGTCGTAGTAGTGGTTTTGCCACGGAAGCGCTGCTTGCGCGATGAATCGGTGGCGCGTGTTCGCCGCTCGAACGAGTTAGTTCCATAAAAAAGTAATAGATGGCGCGGAATCGCATTATAAACACGGGAATTCAAATGACGGATTTTAAATTAGATTCATTTAATACCTACCATGTTTTTTTTTATTTAAATAGTTATTTATCATTTAGAGGGGCATGTATGTATGGTGGGGACTACAGGGTATGCAAAGCTTATTTGCATGTATGGAGTGCACGCCACTGCCACCCGCGCATTAGCTCGCTTGCTGACTAGGCTCGTAGTGTGGCCATAACGCGCGGATAGGAACGTTTGAAAACTACGCGCGCTATCTCGCTCGGGCCCGACGCGCTAGGGGCCCCGCCTTAGTCCTATGGACGCAAACGGCGGTTTCATATGGTTGATATTTCGCGCCCGTCGTCGCTACCGCGCTGGGCTGGCATTGTGGATGCACACATAGCGTTTTGAAAGCATTTGTTTTAATCGTTTATATACAAATATAAGCGATTAAAACAAAACCAATTTTTTATGAAAGTTAACAAAAATTGATAGGGGGAACCGCTGTGGTAGCCCGCGAAATTCAAATTTTCTTGCGGTTTTTGCAATTAGCAGGTCAGTGTCAGGTTGTATCTTAATCAAAATATGATTCGCGACGGTGAGAATAATTTTAATCATAAAACTCATTTATACATATTTCTAAGTTAGATTTCCTCCGGATTCGTCTTAATTCCGAAATCAGACTAATACAGTAGAAATCTAACTTAGAGTTATTTATTGATGATTTTTATGGTTCAAATTATGTAAATACATAGTTCTTATTGTTGCAAATCATATTTTGATTAAGATACAACCTCACACTGACCTAAAAATTGAAAAAACGCAAGAAAATTTGAATTTCGCGGGCCACCACCGTGCAAACTTAATATTTAACTAACAATATTTTTTGTGTTTGTTTCAGTGTACTTAATACCCGTCAACAAGTCTCACATTAAATTCAATTTAGTTTTTTTTTTTATGCACGTTTTCTCATAACACATCTGACATTGGCAGAATTGTCGACATCGGCACCATTGCCATAGAGAAAAATAGAATAGAACAAATCTTAACATCTGTCATAGGACTTACTTATGTTTCGTGCAGTCAACAAAACAAATTGTGAGATTTGTTTGACACACAGATCAAGTAGTATTGTTTGACATGACAAGCATCGAAACATCTCATGTTGAATGTTTTCTAGTGCAAACGTATAGCTATTTAGACTAGAGAATGGAGTGAGCGTTCCGTATTCAGTTGTGCAGTGAATACATACGTTGTGTGAAATGTCCAAGGATATTTATTTATTTATTTATACTACCGACATACAATACAACGCCACTACTTCCTCCATTTTACTTCGCAAGAATTATCACCTACGTCGCCCGCACAACAGGCGAATTCACACGTTGTAGGTCTGCTTAAATCACAGACTACATAAGGATACTGCTTAAATGTAGACAAGTACTTGGCGTATATCCGTACACGACGTTTTTTAACCGACTTCTAAAAAAGGAGGAGGTTCTCAATTCGGATGTTTGTATTTTTTTTTATGTTTGTTCACGCATAACTCCGTCGCTTGAATAAGAATAAGAATAAGAATAATTTTACATAAAAAGATCTTAAAAAATTAATTAGCCAAACGATTTGAAAAATATTTTTTGTTGGAAAGGGTATACTTCCCAAATGGTCCCGTTTTTGTCAAAATCCATTTCTGATGATCTGATGATGGGATCCTGGAGAAATCGAAGGAACTCTTCAAATATTATAGGCACACCTATAGCGATTTGGGTACTTTTTATAGTAGCTCGTGCATTTGCTCTCAGAAAGCACCACTTGGTGAAGTGCAACTGATGATGAAGACCACAGATGGCTACCGGAACTACTCAATGATAAATATTTCACGGGTTGCGATTCGATTACTTTAATATGGTTGCTAAGCAATTTCCGCTCGTCACACAATGCGTGTGGTGAGTGGTTGTTGAGGAGTTCTCCTGGTTCTTACCAGCAGAACTCCTCAACAATTAACGTACCAGCATCGGGAAAAGCAATATTTTGTAACTTGTGATGAGCAATTGACATTAGACTATTGTAACTTATACAAATTATAAACAGACCCACTAAAAAGCGAGAAATAAAAACTTTTTAACAAAAAAAAACCGACATCCAAAAATCACTACAAAGTGAAAAATAACTTTAATTTCGGAAGTCGGTGGCAAAAAACTAAAATACAGATCTAAAGACACCGACTTCCGAAATTAAAGTTATTTTTCACTTTGTACTGATTTTTGGAAGTCGGTTTTTTTTTTGTTAAAAAGTTTTATTGCACCAATACCACAATAAAAATATCTACAGTATTGTCACTCGGCCTTGTCTAGAAATAATTACTTACAGTACAGACGCGCGGTACGTAAACACGCTATAGGGCTGCCCACCTACTGCAGTATTTTAATTTCATCAACCTACTTGAGTTTCTTTTGTTATTGTAAATATTATTATTAAAAAAAATAGTTGTGAACGAACCAGGAAGTGCTCAATAAAAATACATATTGTGTTTGTTGATTAGTAGATTTAATTTTAAAAAAAACAGCACACAGTACAGTACAATACTTATCTTTTTTCGGCTTATTGACGTCCCCATTACCTACAGCACACACACTACTTTTTGGTCACCCATCCGCTGTCAAACAGTTGCAAACGTTACTTAATATCAACCACTTCATCGCGTGTGCGCTACCTACAACAATCAAAACCTCACTACCTGCTACAAAATCTGCCTTAAAAAGTAAATTTTATAATTATATATAATCTTATTCAATAATATAATGTAAGTAGCTAAGTACAGACGCCAGCACATCAAACTACTACAATCTGTCAAATTTCTTTCATTTATAACGCTAAATTATTAGGTTCAAGGTTGATTGGGAAAAGTCAGTTTCGGGTGACTTGACCTGCTGGCGTCTGTACATAATTAAATAGCCTAGCCTAGGAAACTACATACTAGTTTTTTTTTAACTCGAGCGGATGTAAGTTACTCGTGTGCGACTTTTTTCACCTATCCACTTATTTATTTATTAATCTAGGTATTTTAATCGGTGAATAAAACGGAATACCCATCTATTAAAAAAAGAAACAAATTACGTACTTAAAATATTTTTAATATTCGTTCCTCTCGGAGTTTCCAGGTAATTTATTTAAAAAATGTTATCTCTGGGTGCGTTATTGACGAATTCAAGCTACTAAAATAATACAGCACAATATGGTCTATAATTGCTACGTAGCATGTGTGTTCCACGCTTTACGCTAAGTCCAATTCTCTATGGTCAGAGTCACTTGTTCTGTGCCACAGACTACATAGAGATACTACGTTACTTGTCACTGACGAGCACAGATTAAGTAGTATGCTGACCGCTGGGGTCGCGGGTTGTCCGAAGGGGTTACCGCGGCCCTGGCATAGGCAACTGAAGGAACACGGGTGGGTTTTAGTCAGTAAAAGTCTGACACGCCCTCCCGCTCCACGCAGAGCGGGAGAAGTTATTTGATGATTTCCCACCCTCAAAAAAAAAAAAAAAAAAAAAAAAAAAAAAGTAGTATTCTGACGAGTGACGTGACGTGTTCTGTTCTCTATATAGTCTGTGGTCACTGGTCTGACAATAGGATAAAAAAGAATTGTGGTGCTTTGTTCATTCATATAAAATTGTTATTTCGTTAATTTGTTTTGTCAGTCTCTTGAATTTGATTTCGTGATCCCACTGACCGATATTTGCATTCGGAGAGTTTATTCGCAGTTTTATGTATTTATTCTTGACTAATGGGTGTCTTTAAGCATGTGTTAAAATTTCTGTAAGAGGGTCCATATCACTCTCTAAAATAGGTTCTGAGAGTTCATTTACTGTATAGAAGTCAAAGCGAAATAGCTTAACTATAGTAATTGTAAATGCTTTCTTGGTCAGAGGCTCAATTCCGCCCATAAGACGACCCACTGACCCATCTTAGGGCTTGTTTCTGTTGAAGTTGTTTCTAAAACAGGCTTGTACCAGAGGATTGGTCTGCGTCCGTCTTTTTTTTCAACTAATGATTATCCTATTGTCGTCGACATTCTGACTGTCGTCGTACACATTGTTTTATTCTTGACTTGATTTTTAATAGGCTGATTGTTCCAACATCAATGCCTACGTAACATCTACTCTACACTGTTATGGAGTTGTATACTGGGGAAATTTTACCGATAAACTTATCGCTTTTGTGGTGAGGAAGAAATGTTTCTTCAGAAATCTGTCTTCAAGCTAATATTATTTAAAAATGTTTAACCTCCTCAGACCCGAGATAATTTTGTTATGTTGTATCTACATATTTCTTAGTGTTCAGGTTTGGGTTTATTAGGTTTTAAGTCTACCTTTCATCTTAGTATTGTTCCTACCCTTCTCTATGATTTATCCACTTGTATGTCTAGGCTACTTAGCTCAATACACAAATAACGATTTTTTGGTGTTTTATTGAAGATATAATAGTTTGCTAATGAAATTAATATTTTTATGTAGACTTGAAGGACGCTAAGTGATGAAAAAAAATTTGAAAATAGAAAATAATATAGGTATCTATTTTTTTTTAATTGTGTGTCTTGGGAGTTTTATAGTGTATCAAAAAACTAAAAGAATTTTAATTAATACATAAACATAACAACAAAGAAAGCAACAGTTACTTCTAACCGGATTCATGATAGCGTTTGTAGCAATTTGTTCCCGCTACAAGGCATAAATGCATTTTACATTCAGAGCAATACACTAGCTTTTTTGCTTGTACAGCCTGGTATTCGGTTATCATTTCGTTTGTCAATCAATTTGTTCCGGAGCTCCTCAACTACTAGTTGTAGTGTCAAAAGCAGTCCTATAGATTGATGTCTGTGATTGAATATTGTCCTGCTATTTCAACACTATTTCAAGTGGTCACTACATAGCTCATTGTTTGTGAAGAAAAAATGACACGTGGGAATGTTTTGATGATTTACGTGTACACACGAAGTATGTGATGGGCAGCGGAGGAGTCTAAAAAAAACACATAATTTCCGCTAAATGAATTTAATAAAGTATTTACAATTAATTATTTATATTAGGTGAGTAGGTACTAAGAGGTTGTCCTAACGACCGATGTACCTATGTGACAAGCCCCGCACCGAATCTGCTTTTTGGTTTTATTGGATGCATCAAGTTGGGTTGCGCAATCCATTCACAATAACCGAAAGAAACAACTCACAATAAGAAACTCTCGTAATTGTGTTGGTTTGTCTACATATCGGATGTCACAGATATGGCTGTAGGACATTTTCTGTCTTAAAAGTACGACTGGGCATTTTATATTGCGGTACTGCTTTTTTCATTAGCCTTGCAAAACCAGCTCTTTCAACTACTGAAAATGGCTCATTATCAATAGCTATCATTTCACCAATTAAATAATGTTATTGTTTTGATCTAGGGTCATTTATGTCCCACAACAGCTTTCTGTCGACTGCTTCTTTTAGAGTTAACTGTTTTGGTTTCGGTGACGGACCGGGCACAGATTCATGTGTGGCTTGAGCGCTACTATTTTTATTTCCACTTGTCGAGGGTTTATCAAAGACAGTTGTGTACTCCTCAGCATGTTTGTTTTTAAGATGGTTTTTCAAGGCAGTTGTAGCTGCGAACAAAGGAAATTTCTTTGTTAGTATTATTTAGGATTTAAAAAAACGCACTCAAACAGTCAACAAGTCATGTAAAAAAATAAAAAATAAAAATGTATACACTTATACAGGGTTATTTGTAAAACACCAGCAACCTCTTAGGAGGTCATTGTACTCATCATTATGAACAACTTTTACTATGGGACCAAAGCTAAAATCGCGAAAAAAAATCAGCTGTTCCCTACATTTTGACGAGTTCAACGAACTTAGATGTAGGGAACAGCTGATTTTTTTAGCGCGTTTTCAGGTTTGGTCCCATAGTAAAAGTTGTTCATAATGATGAGTACAATGACCTCTTAAGAGGTTGCTGGTGTTTTACAAATAACCCTGTATATGCATACAAACAAGCACTGCCTTTTAACTCGGTTATTTATTAGGTATTTTTTAACTAAAAACATCGAATCTTTGGGTAATGCAACTTGCTCTTTCATAATATTATGCTTATGAATCATTTATCCACCTTAATAGCGATAAAAATAAAAAATGCAACTCTGAATTAACTCTTTAAGCCTTTAATTTTTCTGTTCTAGTCAAATGTTGTTGATTGATAAAAAAAAAATATAATTACGGACATTATTCTACATTTTAACATTCAACAATACATCAACATAATAATGGTAAAAAATAAATATAATATTGAAAATGTCGAAAATAGGTACTTAATTGATTTACTCACTCGCTTTTTTTCCTTCTCCGCCACGCGAGATCTTGACTTTACATAGCATACACACTGCCAACTTACAATCTTCTCTGAAAATTTCAAAATATTTCCAAATAGGAGACTTTTTATTCACAACAATCACAACTGAAGCCATTTTAGACGATATACATTATTTTTTAAATGCGATATCATAAAATACAGCAAGTTGTGACACGACTTGCCGGCTACTGAGCCAAATACTCCCCGCCTCGTCACCGCCGCACGCACTGCACCAAAACGTGTCGTAACTTGTTCGCGTGAAGTGTACTGGATCTCCCGCCGAGTATTCGGCGGCTGAATATTCGGTATTCGGCTGAGACCACCGCCGAATATTCGGTATTCGGCGAAATCACTATTCGTTGCATCTCTAAAAAATACCCTAAGTAGGTACAAAAAAATAAACACCATTTATTCAATATTTACATTTTTTTTCGATGAACAGATTGTTTAACAAATTCTTCAATGACACTGTCACAATTAGTAGATTTTGTTAACTCAGCTTCTATATTAAGAATAGCTAAACTATTTAAATGTTCTTCGCTTAACCGGGAACGTAGATATTTTTTTATTCTTTTAAGTACGGAAAATGAACGTTCCGCGCTGCAATTTGTCACCGCAGTGCACAGAAATATGAGTAATGCTATTTCAATATATGGGAAGGCTTCCTTCAAATCCTTTTCAATAAATAAGTTAAGTTGCCTTAAACTGATATTATTTTTATGAGACGATAAGAATGTTTTTAAAAGAGCACATTCTTCTTGTAGATCATCCGCCAGATCAATCGGGTATACTTTTTGGAGTTTTATGGCATTCACTCTAACTTCCGCTTCAGACATCCAATTTGGATAAAAATGCAAAATTGGCGCTTACCGCGTCATACGAAGTCTTGCGCTTCCTTAACTCCCCAACAATTGGTCGCAAATTGGGAAGAAGGTATTAACCCTGAAATGGTCATGTCCTTGTAGCAAAACTTCTCCCTCGCGACACTCATCGTCTCGTTTCTTTCTCTTAATACTTTTCTTGTGACTGTATTTTCTGAGGATTTTTACCAGACTCTTCAAAAGTATCAAGAGATTCCCGTTGATTTTCTACAAAAGTAATCTAGTATAGTGACTTGTAAAGTCTGGTAACTACTTGTACGTCTGTGTCGAACCCGCGACCCCGGCGGCATCGGCCCTATCGGACCCCATCATTGCTGACATCTCTTTGAGGCTCTACTACACTACTGATTTAAATTTTGATTCAAACCTTCATATAACTGGTAACATTTATTACTTTATGGGGCATGCGGTGCTAACCTATAAGAGATTGTTATACTAACCCTTGATATAAGAATGTTTATTTTAACATGTAACGGTATAAACAATTGTTGGTTGGCCTGAAACAAATAAATAAATAAATAAACTACTAGTATAACTAGATGGACTGACCCCAACATAGTTGGAAAAGGCTAGGCAGATTGATTGAGAAAAATCGCCTTAATAGAGGGGCAAGGGAAGTAAGCAATAGTTACAAGTAGTAGTCGACGGCTTCAGTCAGTTTGTATGCTTTCATTGTCCGAAATTATATTTATTTAATGTCTGTCTTTAGATTTAAGAAAAATATCAGTAATAAACTAAACAAGGGGTGTGCGATTTTATTGCTCTCAAGTGTATAATACTTTTTTCCCAAATGTCCACCTTTATGACTTAGAAATATTTTGGAAGACTAAATACATGCCTAGAAATATCAACATTATGGAATAGCATTGCAAACAACGCACACAACATTTTTTCTTTAAAAATTACTATGGAGCTGGCTTAAAAAATCTTATATTCTATTCACTGTTAAGGCCAAGAGAGCCTGCAGAGAAATTCTGGCTGAGCTATCTGTAACCGTGATGGAGTTTTCTGGTTCAGATGGATATCACTTTTTTTTCCTTTTGCACTCTGTAGTAGGAAGGATATAAGTCACTAATACCTTCTCGAATTGCTGATTCTCTCAATGTAGTAGTGTATATTGCTATTTTGTTAAAAGATAGTAGTAATTCTAGCGACTTTAGGGTGTATGTCTTGGAATCTATTAACTGTTTCTGGATTTTTCATCATGTATTCAATCACAGAAGCAATACTATCTCTTCCATCTTCCTTCAACTTGGTAACAGTTGCATAAACAAGCTCACTGCAATCACTGTTCAAATGATCACCACTCCGTCTCTTCTTTTGCTTTGTCCCCAAGTCTTCAAAAGGTTTTCTAGGGAGTTTCCTTTTTCGTCACAGTGCCAACTGATGATGTTGATGGCTCTTCTTCATCATAAGCGATAGATGAAAATGTTCCAGCCAGCTTCCATTATTAACAAAAAAATAAAAAAATTGGAGTCATTCTGAAAGTTTTCAAATGACTCCATTTTTCGGCTTGCAGAATTCTAACACTTGTCTACTGCTCTCGTAAATTTCCGGCAAAATTCTTTAAACGTCACACGATCATCTTCAGATAAACTACTTCTCAATCGAGATATCTGAAATAAAAACTGATAATTGTTAATTTTTGCTGAACCTTTTAAAATATCAAACAAATCCAAAGTTAGGATGCTTTCCATGTTTAGGCGATGTTATTACTGTTTGAACTTTCAATGCTTTAAGCAAAATGAATTGATTTTATTTTGAGAGCTCCTATTTATTGCTACGATGATAATTTAGTGTGATCATTAAAATAATTTTCGTACTACCCTCATTAGCTAATTACTATTACAACGATGTTAATTTGATGTGATCATTAAACTTACTACCCTTATTAGCTAATTAATAGAATAGATATGAATAACAATATTACTGTACGGTGAACCCGCACATTTCATAATATTAATTAAGTAGGTTAAGCTACATCAGCGTTTGCATACGCGCGATCATTTAGTGTACTGGCTAAGTAAAATAAATCAGTGATTTTACCACACTCAACACGGGCGGTTTAATTCTTCTTCCCCGGGTTTCTATCATCACAAGTGTACAGAACAATCATCGTACTCTTGAGCAAAGTGTATAGACCGCACCAAGTCGTACATTTTTTTGGTCCTTCGAGCCGGATTGTAGAAATTCCGCTTTATGTAGTTATCTACAGCGGTAATTCTAGTGCCACCAGGCGAGTGTGAGATGAACTTCGTCACACGAATCGCCGGATTGTTGGCACCTACTGTTGGGGCGAAGGGGCCTACCATGTTGAAATTGTTGTTGATTGTAGCAAGCCACCCCTGCGGAATAGCGCCGTTAATTAGGTAACAGGCGCCTCTCGCATGATTCGTCCTCTCTCTGTGGAGAACGGTCACATTGTTAAACCCAGCAGTGTTCGATCCAAATGCTGCTGAGCTCCTGATCTGACATTGCTTTTTGGTTAATTTTTGCAAGTCAGGTGTATTTTCACTAACCCGTACAAACTGTACGCTGCTTGGAAGCGTCTTGGGCTTCAAATAGTTGCGCATTGTGGGTGAAGACCTTCCCATGTCACGCATTTTAAAACGGCCACGAAGCTCGAAAAGCACGGTGTTCACACGGCTCATAAGTTCGGGACATATCCGTAATCTGGCAGCAACAGAATCACCATCAGGGAAATCAAACCCTTCTATTCGGGGCCTAGCCTCGGCAGGAAGAACATCCGCTGGCCCATGTCCTAGTAGGTTCGTGGTTGGTACTGCTCCTGGTGGGACTAAAACAGCAGGTAGTGGTGGTATCTCAGGTTCGTTTTGGTGTCGTCGGGAGTTGAGGACTCTATTCGACGTGACGAGTGGTGAAATGTAGCACTCGTATAAATTATGGTTTTCGGGATTTATTGGCCCGAATGATCCAGCTGGAATTTCATCATCAGCGGCTTGGGGCACTGCAGCTTCGGGCAAATTAAACTTCACTTCCTCACCGCCCACGGTGGTCGTATTGCAGACACTCGTGACGTAATGGTATAAGTTGTCCGGGATACACAAATCCTCCGGCAAAAGATCCTGGCAACGGGCTGAATCGAGTTTTCTCTCGCCATTATCCAGTGTGAGGTCCATTAAGTAACAGTTTAGTATTGTCGCCATCGAATGCTGGAACATCGAGAAGGGCATCCGGCGGTCCAGACGGGGATCCACTCCTCTTAGCGCTTCATAAGTGCGCTCAATCTGATCTACATAGCCACCGAACTCAAAGTTCTGGCAATATGTCTCTTGGACAGGGATAGAACTTGTGTGTGGTCCCAGATCGTAAAGCGGCTCGTCTACGGGCGCTGTTTCCTCCTTTGCTCGAAAATCATAAGACGTAGCGGTATCTGTCCTCGCTTCTTTCGTCTCTTTTTCCTTACTCTTCCAACCTGCACTACGATTAGTGCGGCTTCGAGGTTTTTGGGGGCGATCGTCGAACTCGCGACCGTTAGCCCAATCATTTTCAAAAGAGGCAGTTTGTTGGTGTTCATATGCTCTCCTCTGATTTCTGCTTCCTCGGTTTACTCCACTAGCGGGCTGTCCACGCTGGATTGGAGGTTTTCTTCCAGTAAACTGGGTATTGGTTGCCATCCTGGCTGCAAATTGCAATTAAAGTTATGAAAATTGTCTAAAAACGACTGAAAAAAAAGAAAGAAAATGCGACGCAAATACTAGGCTTGCAACGTCGACAATATCATGCCTCCATTTCAGGAGTAGGTCCAGTCTCCAAACAAAGCAAAGGAATTGTAACACTAGACTGCAAGTCCATCTACGGAGATTATTCCCTGAAGACTCAAGCTTTAGTAGTAACAAAGGTCATAAACAGCCTACCGAACTCATCATTCCGCAAACAACCCTGGTCTCACTTGCAACATCTTCAGTTAGCTGACCCGGAGTACAACGTATCAAGACCAATCGATCTTCTTCTGGATGCCAGTGTATATTCGGAAATTATATTAAGCGGCCTTATCAAGGGCCCAGCGCAGGCCCCAATAGCTCAACAAACCAAAATGGGTTGGATCTTATCAGGAAATGTCAAAAGGTTCAACTGTCATGTCGCCATCAATAACATTGAAGAAATAGCCAAGTTTTGGGAGTTGGAGGATATTCACGACTCATCATCATCGAACGTGACTATTGGTGATCAATTTTGTGAAGATTTCTACAAAACCACCACGACACGCTTAAATAATGGAATGTATGAAGTTGGGATACCCATGATGCCAGGCTTCGAGCAGCAACTCGGATCATCAAAGTTTAAGGCTACAGCGCAATTTAGACAATTAGAGTCAAAAATGTCTAAAAATATATCATTTTCAACTCAATATAAACAATTTATGAACGAATACCAAGAATTAGGTCACATGCGGCAAGTCGAAAGTACAACCGATCAGGCGTATTATTTACCACATCATGGTGTGTGGAAACTTGATTCCACAACAACAAAGTTGAGAGTAGTTTTTAATGCCTCTTCCAAGACTACATCGGGTAACAGTCTGAACGACTTAATGTACAGTGGACCAAACTTACAACAAGACCTATTAGCACTTGTCATAAATTGGAGGCAATATCAATATGTAATCACTGCGGACATTGAAAAAATGTTTCGTCAGATACTTGTTAGAGAGCAAGACCAGCCTCTGCAAACGATAATTTGGAGAGATTCAATGGATGATCAATTGAATCAATATCAATTAACCACTGTAACGTACGGGACAAAAGCAGCTCCATTTTTGGCCATGCGGACTCTAAAACAACTCGCGGCAGATGACGCCGAGAAATATCCACTAGCAGCAGCAGCTGTTCAGAACTCCTTCTACATGGATGATTTGTTGACTGGACAGAATACCGCCGATCAAGCAAATGAGCTACAAAAACAACTTATTCAAATGCTCCAGGGCGCTGGTATGAATCTGCGAAAATGGTCAAGTAACAAGCCAGAACTCCTGCAGAATTTAACTACCGACCAATTGAACAGTCCCTACGAATTTAAGTGTCTCGAATCCAGAAAGACTCTTGGATTAAAATGGAACCCGTCATCTGATACATTCATGTTTCAAAGTCATGTAATTCCTAAGAGCAATGCAGTAATTACAAAGCGGCAATTATTGTCAGAAGTATCAAAGCTATTCGATCCTCTTGGTTGGTTATCACCGCTTACAATCAGAGCGAAGCTACTGTTTCAACAAACGTGGTCCATTGAAACCAACTGGGATCAAGAACTACCAAAGGATATGCAAGAAAATTGGCTTAAATTAAAAGAGGATATCAACTGTATCGACAAATTCCGCATACCAAGATACTTAGGTAACACAGAAAAAACCTGTCAATTACATGCATTTTGCGATGCATCAGACAAAGCTTACGCTTGCGTTATTTACCTCGTCACCAAGAATAATAAGGGCGAGTACACATCGACAATTGTTGCTGCAAAAACAAAGCTGGCACCGGTCGCAAAGAAAACATCGCTCCCTAGACTAGAACTGTGCGGCGCGCTACTTCTATCCCAACTTGTAAAGAAAGTCAGTGAGTCCTTACCAAATATAAGTATGACGCTTCATGCATGGACAGATTCTATGATAGTTTTGGGTTGGCTACACGGAGATATATCCAGATGGAAGACATTTGTAGCTAACAGAGTTAAGCAGATAACCAACACAGTCCCGGCAGAATACTGGAGTCATGTCAGCTCGGAAGAAAACGCTGCTGACTGTGCTACACGAGGCATAACGTCTCATCAACTGTTAAACCAAACTTTGTGGTGGGAAGGCCCTGAATGGCTAAAAGGTTGCGAGAGTAAACATTCAGTTAAGATCGTATACCAGTCCCCAACAATAGAAACAAAAGCGGTTTGTGTGAACACAGCCTTAGTGGAAAATAATGCTACATTTATTACTGACTTACTGCAAAATTACAGTTCGTTGACACGAATTGTGCGGATTATTGGCTGGGTGTTACGTTTCATCAAGCGAATTCGCGATAAACAGAGTGCAACACATGGTTTTCTGGAGTCATCAGAAATAAACGACGCTTACAATTTAATTATTAAAGAAGTGCAATTACAGGAATTTCAACAAGAATTGCAACAAATTAAGTGTCAACAGCACGTGAACTCAAAAAGCAAGATTTGCAGTCTTAACCCTTGGCTAGATGAAAATGGCTTATTAAGAGTTGGTGGACGTTTAAAACACGCCAGTATAAGCAAATCGGCGAAGCATCCCATCATTCTACCAAGCCACGGTCGACTTACTGATCTTATCATTAGCCAGGCACACATAACTACTTTGCACGGTGGTCCCAGGCTAACTCTTTCCTACATAAGGGATAGATACTGGATCATCAGCGGAATCAGGACGGTAAAACGGCAGTTAAGACTGTGCGTTAAGTGTCGCCGATTTAACAACGAAGCTCAACAGCAAATTATGGCAGATTTACCACGAGCTAGAGTCACTCCGTCAAGGCCATTCACACATACTGGTGTCGATTTCACGGGCCACATAGAGCTGAAAATCAATAAAGGACGCGGGATCAAAACAACGAAAGGATACGTAGCAGTCTTTGTCTGCCTATCAACGAAAGCGGTCCATCTGGAACTGGTTTCAGACCTGAGTACGGCCGCCTTTCTAGCAGCATTTCGTCGATTCTGCTCCCGACGTGGATCACCAGGCCACATGTATAGTGACAACGGTACAAACTTTGTAGGCGCTAATCGCCTCATGAAAAAGGAGTTTAAGGAGATTATCCAGAATATCAATCCGGACTTCTTTAACAAAATCAGTGAGCAAGACATCCAGTGGCACTTTAATGCACCAGCCTGGCCAAATGCTGGTGGACTTTGGGAGGCGGCTGTGAAGAGCCTGAAATACCATTTAAAAAGGGTCATAGGCGATCAACGTCTTACGTACGAAGAGTTTTCAACAGTACTTTGCCAAATAGAGGCGTGCCTGAATTCCAGACCTTTATGTCAACTCACGGAAAATTCTGACGACGACTGCCTTACTCCGGGACACTTCCTGACTGGGGGACCCATTTTATCACGGCCTCAAACTGAACCGGAATCATCAACGCTAAAGGCGCGATGGCAACTCGTCCAAGCTATGACAAAGAATATCTGGCAACGGTGGTCATCGGAGTATCTTCAACAGCTACAAACCAGAACCAAGTGGCAACAGGCACGACGTAATCTTGAAGTCGATGACTTCGTCCTCATCCGTGAAGAGAACGTACCTCCGGGTAAATGGGCAATGGGACGAGTGCACCTACTTCATCCTGGAAAGGACGGGTATGTGAGAGTAGTTACTGTCAAGACAAGCAGTAACACCATACAGCGTCCAGTCAACAAGCTTGTATACTTGCCTGTAAATGAGGAGGTATCCCCACCAAAACCCATGAACCAGTGTGAGAATGAGTCTTCCACTCCATCATCAGATCAAGTTGAAGGCAAGCGGCCTCCACGACCACGAAAGAAAAAAACATTGCAAGCCTTTTTGATCAGTGTTTTAATAATGCTTTTGTTTGCATCTCCTAGTCTACAGCAGAAAGTGACGACATACAACGTTACGCAAATTCCTACAAACCAAGGACTTTACTTCGACAAGATGTGCAACCTCCAAGTTATCAAGGACGACTGGAAACTCATCGTGTTTTATAACATGTCCACGTTCTATCACGGAGTATCGGACATTAAAAACTATGTCAAGCATTTAAAACAAACAGCCGATTGCATGGGATCGCAATACGACAGCGTCATCCTACAATTAGAGCACGAAGTAAAGGAACTTGGGCATTATCAAAACCTCCTTGAAAACCCAAATGCAAGAAGGCAAAAACGTGGTTTAATCAACGGAGTAGGATACCTGGCAAAAACTTTGTTTGGAGTATTAGATGAAAACTTCGCTCAACAGTATAAGCAGGACATAGAAAAAATAACTAATAATGAAAATCATCTCCAAAAGTTACTGAAAAATCAAACCATGGTCTTGGAATCGGAATACAACATTTTGCGACGCAGCGAGGAGACTATGAACAAACAGTTCAAATTTATAAAACAACATCTTCAAAACGTCACCGACGAAATCAATACGGTGCGTCTGGACAACAGAAACGTCATATATGTAACATCATCCGCCCTAGCTGCGAGTATCATATTGTCAAACTTAATGCGAATCCAACACACACTTATCAACACCGTGACAGACATCAGCCACGGTCGCATCGACCCGTACCTTTTGACTCCCGAACAGCTGGCTCGTCAGATCAACATAATCTCCGGGCAATTGCAGGGAAATCTAATGACCCCAATCGAGTCATCAAACTTATCCGAGCTGTACAAAATTATGAAGGCGTCTGCAAGGCTGTATGAAGGCTATCTTATTATAGAGATAAAGATTCCGCTTGTAAGTAACGATATCTTTGAGTTAGATAGAATCATACCTATCCCTCAGAAAAAGGGGTCGAATCACATTCGCACAGTCCCAAGCTCACCATATATCGCCTACAATATTCAAAAGGACCACGCTCTTCTCTTATCAGATAGCGATCTGCAAGCATGCTTTCATATCATCAGTAACAATCGGCTACTGTGCTCCATTGACAAACCTGTTTACAATCTGAGAATAAAACAATCGTTATGTGATATCCAGACTGTAAGTAATATGAGGAGCGCTTGTAAACAAGACGTATCCACGTGCCACAATTATTGGGTCAAGTTACATAATTCGAACTCATGGTTTTACACCTGTTGTGAGTCATGCGAACTCCGTATTTCCTGTATTGCTGACACGACAACGACGGTTATACGAGGCAGTGGTATCATTGACCTAGGTTATGGATGCACACTGAAATCAGATTCGTACAGTATTCACTCCCACAACAACTATTTACGCTATTTAAACATGCGATCAAATATCGAAGTCCCACAGGTTTCCAAATTAAACACTCTAATAAACACAACCTTCCCCAACGATTACGACGTACCGGAAAACCACACCCATATGTGGAATCAGCTTAGAGACCAAATAGCCAATATAAAGGAACAATCTACTACACAACTAAACGTCCACGACATCCACCATTATTCCGTCGTGTACATTACCTTGGCCTTGGTTCTCGTCATAGGCGGCTTATGTTTATACATAATTATAAGAAGTAAGTGCCAAGCCGCACCTGCGCTGCAGCAGCGTGAGATGTTGGAGGTACGTGTACGAGGCGAGCGAGCCTCGGGGGCGGAGGCGCAAGCCAACCGCACAGGACCAGGATCTACTGAGTGCGCGCGTGAAACAGTGCCAGTGCCAGTGATCAGTGAGTTCAGTGATATAAGTAAGACAACCGAAAGTGTAAATAAAGGGACCTCTCCTATGGTGAAATATTAACTAGGACAAAATCAGACAATTTAGTGTTAGGTGTACTTAGAGTAGACATTTTTTTGAAATCACCTTGTATCAGCTTTCAACGAAAAATTGTATCATTTATCCTAAGTCATCATTATTATTGTATTTAGACGCACTAGGTTCATCTAGGTTCAACATATTCCTTCGTCTTCTCCTTTAGAGTTGGCAGTATGTACGGTGAACCCGCACATTTCATAATATTAATTAAGTAGGTTAAGCTACATCAGCGTTTGCATACGCGCGATCATTTAGTGTACTGGCTAAGTAAAATAAATCAGTGATTTTACCACACTCAACACGGGCGGTTTAATTCTTCTTCCCCGGGTTTCTATCATCACAAGTGTACAGAACAATCATCGTACTCTTGAGCAAAGTGTATAGACCGCACCAAGTCGTACAATTACTTAAACTCATAAGATAATGACGATAATTAAATAAAGGGGTCGTTAGATAATTAAGTCTTTGAAACTTTCTTTTTTATCATGTAGTTTGGGGTTGGGGTGACTTTTTAAGATAAACTAAGATTAAAGATTACGGTAGCTAAATTTCAGTACAAATGGGATAACGATTAAAACTATAGAGGTGAATGAGATGAGATTGAGTCGCGTCCTGACTACTTTTACTTAGGTAATAAATAATATTCAAGGCATGGAGCGCGGTGTCATAATGATCTATCATATAAGGTGTCACCTGCATCTATCATACAGGGTGGCCGGAACATTGACGTCCAAAAATAAAATTTCGGTCCCTCGTATCGTGGGGTATTCGAATCACCCCCATGTATGTTCCGCGACTTTTCATAGTTTTCGAGTTATGAATTTTTTTCTGAATGTTTGAAAATTTTCGACCTGACCAACCTAAAAAAATTCTAAAAAAAAAGTAGAGGGTTTTATCGAGTTTCTTTTTTTGCAACTGAATTTTCATAAGTAGTACTTTTATGCATAAAATAATCAGCTTCGTAACTGTGATGAAAGTTATGAAAATGTTGATCTAAAGTGAAAAATTTACGTTCGGTAAATTATGACTCAAATTTTCAACTTTAAATTAAAAATCTTAACAGGTGACTTCATAATTCCTAAGTAGGCTTCAAGAATGCGCCAGACTCTCAGCTTTCATAATCATAAAAAAAATGAAGTACTTAATAGGGCTACTTTGTTTAAAATCGGCCTTCAAAGACAGCGAGGTGGAAAAATTCTTAAAATTACCCATCTGAGTAATTATTTTTTTTTGGCTATTTTCTCGTTCCTAAGGTTAATTAATGATAAGAATACTGAAAACTAACCAACAAATAGTTTCAGAGTTGGGTAAGAAAAGTTTTACGTAAAAAGTGGTTTTGAATAAAACACAGATGATAATGTGAAAAAAGTACTTAATTTATTTTTAACATTTACAAAAGGTTTTCAAAGTGGCCACCACCAGCAGCAATACACATTCTACACCTACGTAAGAAATTGTCTGGCAATCGTCTAAAAGCGTCTCTGTTCTCTCTCACAACACGTTCAGCTTCTGCAATCAACTGCCTCAGCTCTTGTTCACTTGAACAGTCTCGGGCGTATGCTATTTCCTTGTAATAGCCCCAAATAAAGAAATCGATGGGGTTGAGATCAGGTGTGCGTGGAGGCCACCTAATTGGTCCGCTGCGTCCGATCCATCTGTTGGGGTATGTTTCATCTAAGTAATTTCGGACCTGGGTTGCATAGTGACACGGGGCGCCGTCCATGGTTCGTCTGAGTTCGAGATTCACATCTGCCAGCAACAATGGAAGTTCATTTTCCAAAAAGTTTTGTATGTTCCTCCATCAAGTCTGGACGGCAGTTCAAACGGACCAATTAGTTCGCCATTGAGGATACCAGACCACAAGTTAACGCTGAAGCGATGTTGAAATGTCGAAGCTCTCACTTCGAGTGGATTTTCATTCGCCCACGTGTGGTAATTATGAATATTGAATATTCCGGATCGCTCAAATCGTGACTCATCTGACCATAAAACTTTATTGAAAAATCCAGGATCCTCTTGCTCTTTTCGTAACATGGTTTGGCAAAAATCAACGCGCAATTGGTGATCTGTAGGCAGTAAAGCTTGGACTCGTCGGATGTGGAACGCGTGGTATTCTTCATCGTGAAGAATGTCTTGGATAGAAGTCCTTGGGATGTTCAGAGCACGAGCCATACTTCTCGTACTCGTAGACGGATTTCGCTGAACTTCTTCCAGCACCATTTCTCTGCGATCCGGGTTAGCTCTAGGGATTCCTTCATGACTGCCGCGTCGACCAGGAATGCGGCCTGCCATCAAAGTGTTGTGCGTGTTAATAAAAACACGATGGTCGGGATATCGCTCAGGTTGCGGCCCACCTCGACGTTGAAGTTGTTCGCGATACAGTCGCGCTGCTTCATGGCCGTTTCCTTGTGCAACTCCATAAAAATAATGCATTTCTGCATATTCACTTAACGTGTAACTCATTTTTTACACTTCCACGTAAAAAAAGTCCAAATCAGAATGCAAAACACAGTCCTATAAATGAGCAAAGTAGTCAAACAAGTAGGCAGCGGAGTCCGTGGGCAAAGCGAGTGTGGTAAAGACAAAATGGCGACACGCGTATAGCAGTAAACACAATGTGAGTACGACTGAGGTACTTGTTTTGCATTGGCTTCGGTTGCGCGCCTTGCGTGAGAGAGATAGCAATAATTCGGTCTCTTTTCCTCTCGGTCCATTGTTATTGCAGGTAAAAGAGTTGCACCCTCGTTTACAACCCATAGTCCACGAGAACGGATCGCGCAAAATTCATTAAACTAACATTTAAAAAAATCTCCGTGTTTAAATCTTAGCTTTCCTGCAGTCATTTTTGGTTAGCAAACTAAATAACCTTAGGAGCGAGAAAATGGAAAAAAAAAATTATTAATCAGATAGCTAATTTTAAGAATTTTCCACCTCGCAGTCTTTGAAGGCCGATTAAGGCCAAAGTTAGCCCCATTAAGTCCTACGTTTTTTAATGATTATGAAAGCTGAGAGTCTGGCGCATTCTTGAAGCCTACTTGAGAACCATGAAGTCACCTGTTTAGATTTTTAATTTGAAGTTGAAAATTTAAGTCATAATTTACCGAACGTAAATTTTTCACTTTAGATCAACATTTTCATAACTTTCATCACAGTTACGAAGCTGATTATCTTTATGCATAAAAGTACTACTTATGAAAATTCAGTTGCAAAAAAAGAAACTCGATAAAACCCTCTACTTTTTTTTTTAGAATTTTTTTAGGTTGGTCAGGTCGAAAATTTTCAAACATTCAGAAAAAAATTCATAACTCGAAAACTATGAAAAGTCGCGGAACATACATGGGGGTGATTCGAATATCCCACGATACGAGGGACCGAAATTTTATTTTTGGACGTCAATGTTCCGGCCACCCTGTATAAGGTTGAATGGTTAATCCCAAAGATTTGTACCTGTCGTGTCGCTTCAATCGCTCTTCCAAGACTTTTCTTTCCTCTTCAACGTGTAAAATAAAGCTTTGACGCACTTCGGCAGCTGAGATTCTCTTCTTTTTTAACCGTCTTCCAAAAGGAGGAGGTTCTCAATTCGTCGGAACCTTTTTTTTTTATTTTTTTTTTATGTATGTTCCCCGATTACTCGAAAATGGCTGGACCGATTTGGATTTTTCTTTTTTTGTTCGAAAGGGTATACTTCCCAAGTGGTCCCATGATCATCAAGTCAGGATCTGATGATGGGATCCCATGGAAATCGAGGGAAACCCTCAAATTTTATGGGCACACCTATATCGATTTCGGTATTTTTTATAGTAACTCGTGCATTTGCTCTCGGAAAGTACCATTCGGTGAACTGGAACTGATGATGAAGACCACAGAGGGCCATCGGAAATACTCAATTATATGATCTAAGTATATCACAGGTTGCGATTCGATTACTTTATTATGGTTTATGCTCGTCAAAATGCATAATGGTAAGCATAATGGTAATGGTGACTTCACCATGAGCTCCAGTTCTCGTGGTTCTTACTAGGAGAACTCCTCAACAATTAACGTCCCTGCATCGGGAAAAGCAATATTTTGTAAAACGTGATGAGCAGTTGACATTGGGTTATTGTAACTTAGATAAATTACAAACTGAACCACTAAAAAGTGAAAAATAAAAACTTTTTTACAAAAAAAAAACCGACTTCCAAAAAAAACACTACAAAGTGAAAAATAACTTAAATTTCGGAAGTCGGTGGCAAAAAACTAAAATACAGATCCAAAGACACCGACTTCCGAAATTAAAGTTATTTTTCACTTTGTAGTGTTTTTTTTGGAAGTCGGTTTTTTTTTTGTAAAAAAGTTTTTTTAAGTGAACTGGTCCAATGATGTGTGGAATAAGGAGTAATATAGCGAGTAAGGAGTAATATCTTGATCTGCCAAGCAAGAAGAACAAAAATTAGTTAGGGGAAACCGGCAATGTGGGCCTCTTAAGGGAAATCATGAATAAAATCTGAGAAAAACAAGATAATGAAAAAATCAACAGCCATTATAGTCTCATTATTCCTTCTCATCAATCTTAAAAAAAAAATTTTTAGGCTACCAGTCCATCCAGCTTTAAGTCTGATCCTACAGCGAATAGCATGTGGACGACATTTGCTTCATTAAGAAATTGAAGTTTTGCCACTCGAAACTCCTCAGTACGGCTCACTTTAAGTGAGAGAATTGGTAGCAAACCAGTTTTGTCACAAATCCAATTTTCGAAGGTATTAATACCTTTAAGCTTCTGTTGAACTAGATCACAGTGCACACGTTGTCTAATTGTGCGCTTAGGAGAGTCAGCAATTGGAATAGCAATGGCATTCATAATATGGCCATTTGCATCTCTCTTGACACCACTTGTGCCAGGTTGTGGATCAGTATCAATAAACTGTGCATTAAAACCACTGTTGATGTCAATAGCGGAAGTTTCTTCGTCCCTAGACATGTCATCTTCCGAGTTGTGGTCATCGTGGGACTCATCAAAATGGTCCTCAGTATGGCTGGGCTCCTCCTCTTCATCATCCATACTATCATCATCGTTACCATAAACGATTCCAGGAACTCGCACATCGTAATCACATTCATATGGGCAGGCGTATTCCATGTCCCAATGGTAAGCCTTGGACTCAGGGAGGCGGTTAGGTGGTAGGACGACATAGGCTCCGTCGTCGTCATCAGGTGGTAATGAGTTGCCAGTGTAACATTTGTAGTATAAAGAAAAATCTGATATATAGCGTGATTCATAGGCATCTCTGATGAACTTTCGATCCTCAGTTGAGCACTGTTCATAAACATCGGCGGCGTACGTAGTGTTGTAGATGTCAAAATCTTTACGATTTAGTGGTTGCACGAATTGGATATGTGTAGTCATTGCGGTAAAGTTAATCAATTAGCATAAATGCAGCTTGACGGGTCTGCAATCAGGATACCAGTCCAGTCTTTGGTGCTAATAGAACTTTAAAGAAAATAAGCTGCCTGTTTTGCCCCGTGTCTGGGGTAAAATAGTCATATGCGTGGCATAATAGGCATGTACGTTTAAAACCGAGCACAAAAAGTACAAATGTGAAGGGATTCGTCATCGTTATCCTCTTCACCGGCGCAGGAACAGTGGGCCCATCTCTGACGTGCACGGCAAGTGACCCAACCCTCAGTAGATTCTGAGTACAAATATCCACAGTACAAACATTCTACATAATCTTCCTCCGATTCGTTTTGTTTATTTTTTTCATTTTTCTTCCTTCCTTTCTTCTTATTAGCCACTGGTTTCCGTGTAGGATATAGAAGAAGCCCAGGCTTCTTCTATATCCTTCTTATAAGGTGAACTGGTAATTAATGCGGTTTTTCCGCGTTTCCTAATGACTCGTTTTTGGACACGTGCTTTGGGTTTTGGCATGATATCTACTGGCGACATGACATGGAAAGATGTTCCAGGCGGTGGAGTTGCACATAGCTGTAGCATTGTTGATGGACCCGGAGAAGGTGATACAGGAGGCTGCTCGATATTTGGTTGTGTTGTGTACTAATAACGTGTAATATTATTATTATTATTATATGTTTACATATCTCGAGACCCTGGTATCCCGGACCTTTGGAAGGCATACGAGGGGCCGAAGCCAACTCGCAGAGGCCCCTTAGACAATTTTAAATTATGATGAGGCACCAGCCGACGATTATCCCTGTATGCAGTATGGAAGTGCACCCAAGGACAAGCCCCGGTTGGTGCAGGACTATTGCAGAACATGGAAACAAAACATATTGGGCTATGGGTTTGGGTGGTTGTGGACTGGTTATCTAGAACTATAGAAACACTATGGCCCCTGCCTGACTAATGTTTTGTATAACATAGATAAAATGGCAGGGGGTGACTTGCACACTCAATAATGGTCCCCCGAAAACGGTCGCTAGCACATAGTGTCGTAGCGGCAAGGGGACAACATGTCCTGAGATGCTTATGAGGAGTGGAGAGGTATCCCACGGTTCTCAGAACAATCCCAGAGCCCGGAAGATGGTCAAGATCCCTACAAACACTTACTGGAATACTTCCTTCCTCCGAGCACGTTTGCTCTTGCGAATCTCCACTCAAGCCAGCCAATAAAGGCAAGAATGAGGTTGGAGCTCTGTTCCCGTCAGTGTTCACTCCAGCCGGCCAATAAAGGCAAGCCAAAGATGAGGAACAAGACTACTCCCGGGAGATAGGGTCCGTGGGGTCGCTACTGCCCAACAGCTCGCCACATGCTGCCCTGCGGGTTTCTGTATCTCTCTTGGTCTGGCTCCTCACCCTAGACCTGTTTCGGCAAAGTGAACTCTACCGGCACAGGCCCAGAGTTCGGAGCGCGCAAGCCCCACCACGACGTCAACGTAGAGATACGGCGGTGGGGTTATTATTATTATTATTTTTATGTCTTTGACTTAACTCAGGACCCTGGGTGTCCCGGACCTTTGGAAGGCGTACGAGGGGCCGAAGCCAACTCGCAGAGGCCCCTTAGACAATTTTAAATGACGACGCGGCACCAGCCGACGATTATCCCTGTACGCACTATGCAAGTGCACCCAAGGACAACCCCCCCTTGGTGCAGGACTATTGCAGAACATGGAAACAAAACATTGGGCTATGGGTTTCGGTGGCTATAGTGGATCGGGTACCTTAAACTATGGAAGAACTATATCCCCTGCCTTACCAATGTTATATAATATACACAGTTAAAATGGCAGGGGGTGACTTGCACACTCAATAATGGGCCCCAGGAAACGGTCGCTAGCACATAGTGTCGTAGCGGCAAGGGGGCAACATGTCCTGAGGCGCTTGTGAGGAGTGGAGAGGTATCCCACGGCTATCAGGACAATCCCGGAAGTACGGTCAAGATCCCTACCAGCATCTTACTGGGATATTTCCTTCCTCCGAGCACGTTTGCTCTTGCGAGTCTCCACTCAAACCGGCAAATAAAGGCAAGAAAGAGGTGGGAGCTCTGTTCCTCGTCAGTGTTAACATAACATCATCCGTCCTTGTAGCAGATCAGGCGCAGGGTTGATGGGCGATCCGTGAAATAATACGAAGATGAAAATCAGGAAACAAATATATTCTTCACTAAAACACGTGGTCACAACAAATCACAATAATCAAACTAGAGCAGAGCTCTTTACATTACGAAGGGCAACCGGAGACTGATAGTTACAGCACGAGGATCAAGCGAAGACTGACTCATTTGAGCAAATGGTGGCCATATTTATGTGCGCGCACGTAGGCTGGAGGGCGCGGTGGGAGCGCGTATATTGCTTTCTCGCTTCCTCCAACCTAAGTTCAATGTTTACAATTTAAACTAGGTAGTTAGTGAGAGATATGTAACTAATAATTTTCTATGGGCTTTACTTTCAATATTAATTCTCTACCAAGTCTCCGTAATTCAATTTATCTAGATTAACTTATATCTAAATAGATTGCTGTGCTCCTTAACAATCCCACCCCCAGTAAGAGGGTTCAACCGACTATACTCCCGTCTGTAGGGAGCACAACAACCTTTACAATGGGCCGACGCAGGACCCCATGGTTGGTTCTTATATCTACCACTCTTATTATAGAGTCCGAACCTGGATACATATTTTTAATGACCCCTTTGGTCCACTGGTTACGTGGTTTATTTTGGTCTGTTATCACTACCACATCACCCACTTTAACGTTTGGCACATCTTTCGTCCACTTGTTGCGTCGCTGGAGCGTTGGGAGGTACTCGCGCAGCCATCGTTTCCAGAAGAGGTCGGCCAGCGCGTTCACCTTTTTCCACATGCGGCGGGAGTCGACGTCAGTGGCGTGTCCACGCGTACACGGAGCATCTCCCGCGGCGGTACCCAGCAGGAGATGGTTGGGGGTCAGCACCACCGGGTGCTCGATGTCACTGGTCACGTAAGTGAGAGGCCGGCTGTTTATAATAAGCTCGGCCTCAGCAAGGAGGGTGTAAAGGACCTCCTCGCGAGGGGCGCGCTCTCGCAGCGTCGCTTTGAGTGCGTTTTTTACTGAGCGCACTAGTCGCTCCCAGCACCCACCCATGTGCGGAGATGCCGGAGGGTTGAAATGCCACGCGATCCCGCGGCCTGAAGCTTCACTACTCAGCTTGTTGTGATCCATGTCACGCAGAGCCGCACGTAGTTCACCGTGCGCTCCGACGAAATTGGTGCCACGATCGGAGTAAATGTCCGCGGGTCGCCCGCGGCGCGCAATTAGGCGCCGCAGGGCCAGGATAGCTGAGTCAGCGCTCAGTGATGATGCCAGCTCTAAGTGGACGGCGCGGGTGGTGAGGCAAGTAAACAAGACGCCCCACCTCTTCTCCCTGCGCCGACCGATGGTAACTTCCATGGGGCCAAAATAATCGACCCCACAGTGCACGAAGGCTCGCCGAGTCACCTCCAGCCTTGCGGCCGGGAGATCACCCATTTTAGGTGTTACAGGTTTGGCCTTCTCCAGACGGCACCGTTGACAGCTCGCGGTGACAGCTTTGACTGTTGACCACAGGTTGGTCACCCAGTATCTCTCGCGGACTCTGTTGACAGCCCATCTTCGAACAGCATTGGGTTTAGGGGTCGTAGTTTGCTGTCATTAGGCAGCGGGCGAGCCTCCCGCAGTGCCGTGATGTCCGCTCCGTAGCTGTCTGCTTGCGCCAGCCGCAATAGGCGCAGCTCGGCCTCATGCAGGTCCTCTGTGGTCACGGTGGATGACTGGCGCCGTTTGCGGCAGCGATCTGCAAAAATTAGCAGACGCGCCACAACGTACAAGGCGCGCGTCCATGTGGGTATCCGCTCGTATCGTAGCAGTGGTTCAGCCTGCACTGCCACAGCGTGTACCCGTTGCACTCGTTCCAGCTGTGATTCTGCCACCGTGTCGAGATCGGTGTCCTCCGGCCACTGTTCCTGAGGGCAAAGAAGAAAAGAGGGACCCGACAGCCATTCGTTACTGTTATTGGGCCAGTCCATTCGGGTGGCTTTGTCAGCGGGATTCATCGCCGAAGGAACCCAGCGCCAGTTGGCTCTCTTTGACCTTTTATCAATCTCAGCTAATCGATGTGACACAAACCTTTGAAATTCTAAAGCGTCTGAATTTATCCATTTTAATACTGTTTTACTGTCTGTCCATAGATATTTACTTACAAGTAATAGGTATGCCTAACTCTTTCTCTACAGTGTCGGCCAATCTACAGGCTAACACGGCCGCCTGTAATTCCAGACGTGGAACAGAAACTATCTTCTGTGGCGCTACTCTAGCCTTACCTATTACCATAGCTACGTTCCTATATCCTTCTGAATTAACGCCTGTTAAATAAGCTACTGCGGCATAAGCGGATTCGCTTGCGTCACCGAACACATGAAGTTCCAATCCTTCTAGCCTTAGGCCGTACCACCGAGGTATGGACAAATTAGTGAGGTGATGTAGATTATGTAGCCATTCAAACCATATTTTGGCCTCTGCATCTTGCAGTTTCTCATCCCACTGGATCCCCGTGTGCCATATCCGTTTCATCAGAATGCGCGACTGAATGACACACGGGTACAAGAAACCCAGTGGGTCAAAAATAGACATAATAAATCGGAGGAACTCTCGTTTAGTTGGTATAATTTGTCCCTCTACTATGGCCTTAGGTAGCCGCTTAAATGACAAGTCGAAAGCTAATTTGTCCGTACCTGGTGACCAAATCATACCTAGGGTGCGTTCCGTCGCACCTTCTGCTTTATCTAACGAAACCCGGTTAGGCATTTCTATTTGTAGCTTGTCACGTAGCTCCTGACAATTGGTGACCCACCCCCGTATAACAAATCCGCCTGTGGCGTGGATGTGGGTCACCTCCTCAATTAAACTACTGGCTTGCACAACAGACCACGCACTATCAAGGTAGTCGTCCATGTAGTGTTTTTTGTGTATGGCTGCTACCGCCTCGGGATATTTTTCTTTAAATTGCGCCGCGTTCTTATTTAGAATGTAAATGACCGATGTTGGTGATGACACTGCCCCGAATATCATTGAGTTCATTACATAAATATCAGGTTCTTTGCTACCGGTCGTGTTCCAAAGAAATAATTGCACCCCCCGGTCTTGTTCTCTAACTTTAATTCGGAGGAACATATCGGCTATATCCCCGGTAAATGCGATAGGCCCTATTCTAAATTTAAATAACACGCCTAAAAGAGAATTTAAGAGGTCAGGCCCTGAAAGCAAATTGTTATTTAATGCAGTACCGTTATGACACGCCGCGGCGTCAAATACTAGTCTGAGTTTTTCAGGTTTGTTAGGATTCTTTACCCCGAAATGAGGTAAGTACCAAATTGGGTCAAACTCGACTCCGCCTTCTATTTTACTGGCATATCCCTCTTCTAATAACCTATTGATTTGTGCAGTATAGGCCTTAGCATACGCAGTGTCTTTTGACAGACGACGTTCAATTCCCGCCAAACGTTGGCGTGCGTACCTATAATTGTCGGGCAACTGCGGGTTGTCCCGACGCCATAGCAGTCCTATTTCCCACGCACCGCTCTCTGTCTGACGGCTAGTGGAATCTAAAATAGCGTTAGCTCTATCGACATCTTTGTGCGTTCGAAGCACCTCTGAAATTCCAATAGCTTCTAACTCGAATTGTTTCTTGACTAAGTTATGTAAGTCAATGTTTGACTCTATGACACAATTTACAGATTCCTCTCTAGTGTTATCTATTTTCCCTACGGGTCCGTGCACTACCCACCCTAAACTGGTCAAAGAGGCAACAGGCTTACCAGATTTCCCTCGGCGTGTCTCCCGGCTGACAAGCAACTCCCAGTTGTCCTGCCCCAGTAACAGCAGCGGCCTGGCACCTCTCATCTCCTCGCAACCCAAGTGGCGAATGTGGGCGTGCTCCGTCATCACTGCGGCGGGCACTGTTTGCGCGGGTAAGTCCAGTCTTTTTAACGTACGACACTTCACATTATATGTTTGCCCGTTTGGCCCACGCACTGACACACTGATTACACGTGAGTTTTCGTCTACTATTTCCTGACCGCGCGCACTCCGTAGCACTAGTGGAACTTGTTTTCCATTGGCGTTGTTTGCCAATGAATCGTCTATTAATGACACTGTGGCACCGTCATCCAGTAGGGCATAACACTGATTGTCTACTCCGTTCACGGTTACACACACTGGTATTATTTTTAACAACGCCTTCCCGGTGTAGTCGCTGACATTTGTGACGCTCTCCGTTTTCTTATCGGCATGTAATAATATGTGGTGCGCGTAATTGCACGACGCGCACCTACTTGCACGACAGAAATTCTTCCCATGTCTCTTGACAATACATTTAAAACACAATTTATTTTGTTTCACGTGTTGCCATCGCTCGTCGATACTTAATTCAGTGAACTTTTTGCATTTTGATAAATTATGCTGTTCCTCACATAACGTGCATTTATCCTCTTTAGCTTTTGCCTGTTGCTCGTTATCGGAATGTACATGCAGACGTTGTATATTTCTAGGCTGCTTGAAGATTTGTGTATTTGCTCGGGGCTTAGTAGTGCTAGTCGACGCTGTGGGCTGGCTCATTTCCATTTGCAGGTAATATGACGTAGCTCGGGCTAGATGATTCAGGAACTGTGCGAGTAGTTCCAGACTAGGTGAAACTCGCATATCTATGCCCTGGTTCGCTGCTACGCCCATTGCAAAATCACCGTATTGAGCACGTTGTACAGGCGTAAGCTTATTTAATAGTTCACTCACCAGTTGTGGGTTATTTAAGTATCCATTCGCGTTCACACTTTTCAGGAGCGACACACAATTTCTCACTGTCGTTGAGAACTTTCTAAGTTCACGACCACTTTCCGACACTTTAGGTAGGGCGCGCACTTTCTTGAGGGCACATTCTAGCACTAGATTAGGATGACCGAATTCTTCATCCAGAGTCTTTATGATGTCCGCTGGGTTCACTGAAGTACGCAGTAGATCCTCCACAGCTAACTTGGCGTCTCCCTGGAGCGATGTTTTCAAGCGCGCTAGGTTTTCATGCGGCTTGAAATGATACATTGCTGTCGTGTCGTGATACATGTTCTTGTATGACAGCCATTCCGCTGGGTCGCCATTGAAGAACGGCAACTCATAGGCTTGCCTCGGTACTGGCCGCGGACGCGCCAAGTTAGATATAGCGTCTGCTAACTGATCAATTTTTCTGTCCCGAGACCTGCTCCTATCGATGTCCTCGGCGAACGTGTTTTCCCACTCAGGCACTTCTCTAGTTGGCACTTCAGTTTTCGGCACTCGCGGAGCCCTAGCCGGTGCTACAGGCGTAGCGTACTCTAGGTACTTGGGTTCGCGAAACTGTACGGACGCGGGCGCACACTGTTGTTGGAGCGCAGGTGTATGATCGAGCGGTGGTACTGACACTAACAAATCGCGGGGCGTCGCGGACACGGGCGCACACTGTTGTTGGAGCGCAGTTGTATGGTCGAGCGGTGGTACGCGGGGCGTCGCGGACACGGGCGCACCCTGTTGTTGGAGCGCAGTTGTATAGTCGTGCGGCGGCGGCTCGCGAAACACAGCGGGTGCGGACGTTTCTCTATTGACAACGGGCGTCGTTTCTGTAATCCATTCTTCAATACGACGCGTTGTTCCTTCTTCATCTGAAACGGAGTCTTCCTCTGCAGCAGCGTCTATTTCAGCGAGATCAGCTTCAAGCTTCTTCTTGACTAGGTTTTCCTTCAGGCGCACTAACTCTCGTTCAGCCTCGTACTCTACCCTCCGACGAAGATAGTCGGCACTCCTCTGGCCGCTCTTCGAGGAGACGTGGCTTGTCCCGGATCTTGCTCCCTGTTGTTTCTCCGATCTCACAGGCGTGACAATTCTGTGGTCAATAACACGACCTCCCGCCAGTGGGATCACAGGTGCAGGAACCGACGATGTTGTAGGCGCGATGGAAGGTGAACCGGGCGCCCTTTCAGAGAGCACCCCTGAATCGGCTTGCAGTACTCGACGCTTATTCATTTCTGCTTCTATCTTCCGTAGCTTGCTCCTTGTTGTAACGGTGCTTCGTTCACTCATCTTCGACGTATTCAGCAGATCCAGGCACGAAGGACCAAAATGTAGCAGATCAGGCGCAGGGTTGATGGGCGATCCGTGAAATAATACGAAGATGAAAATCAGGAAACAAATATATTCTTCACTAAAACACGTGGTCACAACAAATCACAATAATCAAACTAGAGCAGAGCTCTTTACATTACGAAGGGCAACCGGAGACTGATAGTTACAGCACGAGGATCAAGCGAAGACTGACTCATTTGAGCAAATGGTGGCCATATTTATGTGCGCGCACGTAGGCTGGAGGGCGCGGTGGGAGCGCGTATATTGCTTTCTCGCTTCCTCCAACCTAAGTTCAATGTTTACAATTTAAACTAGGTAGTTAGTGAGAGATATGTAACTAATAATTTTCTATGGGCTTTACTTTCAATATTAATTCTCTACCAAGTCTCCGTAATTCAATTTATCTAGATTAACTTATATCTAAATAGATTGCTGTGCTCCTTAACAGTCCTATTCATGTTCCGTAGCCGTGTCTTTACTTTTAGCCACTTGCGTCGCAATGTGTCGCATTCGTCACATTCTTTTTCATAACCTGTCTGATCGAATGTTTGGGAGCTTAGCAACTCATCTTGTATTGACTTGTCTATTTATGCCAGCTTATCCATTTTTTCGGTTTGAAATTCAAGGTCTACCTGCTGTTGCCTCGTGGCGTTTAAAAACACGCCGTATTTGTTCGCGTTCACGTTTCAGTTTTCGAGATCCATCGTTTAACGTTGTTTTTGTAACAAAAATGTTCAAACTAAACTAAAATGTACAAACTTGACACTTCACTTTTGACATTATTTAATCATTTATTATTTTTAATTGTGTTTTTGTAAACTACTCAAAACTAAATAGGGCCTGTAGTAGCTAGTATAGCTACTCAATACTTTACTGGTGTTTGGCTCGCCTACACACACAGCACCCGTGCTTGCGGGCCGGCGGCTGGACTTGGAATGCCTCCCCACCCGCCTGCACCTCGCACTTTGTGACGTATGCGCTCGAGACAAACTATAAGTATATCTACATATACTACATCCCTTCCTTATTTTAATTTATTTTATTTCTGTATTAAATATCCCCTGCATTAAATAATAAGGATCTTTAGAAAGAAGTGATAAGTTTTTATATTTATCATCTACATAGTAGGTATGTATTAAGTTACAAGTACCTAGTCTTTATTTATTAAAGAACACCAACAGCATATACATTCAACATTGGTTCAGTCTGCATGATATTACACATACTTTTCTGTAGTGGATCACTTATTTATTTATTAACTAAATTAGGTATTTACTTACCCGATTTAGGCATCTTTATCAAATCAGTGTTTTAATCAATTAATACTTACAAGTAATTGCTTTATATTTTTACCCCATTGGAATCAATATAACTTCCTGTGTACTTTGTTTATTATATTTCCTTCCCTTTCCTTTCCCTCAAAAATATTTTTAAATCTCTTCTTAACGGGGACGAAATCGCAAAGCTATGAACGTAGCGTTGTTGTCCCTCGACTCATAACATCGCACTGTCGTTTTTATCTCTCAATGTTTTCCGGGTTTTAAATAATTATAACTTGAACTAGTGTGTGCTTTTTGTTAATACAACGACCAATGTATTCAACGTGGACACTACCTCAGTTAAAAGCTGAACTAAAGAATTGAGGAGCTTCACTAAGAGGCCGAAAAGCAGATCTGGTCAGCAGATATTTTCTTGTTAATAATTGAAGAAATAACCCAATTTTAAAAAAGCAACATGTCACAAAATACAAAAATGGTCTAAAATTTACAACTTTTGCGGCCCCCTATTTCTTGATTTTAAAAGATAAAAAAAAATATGTTTGTACTCTACTCAATGAGTTCTAGACGATGACACCCCACATAACACATAATTAGCCTATAATGTTCCCACTGCTGGGACACAGTCCTCCTCTCGGTGAGAGGGAGTGGGCCGTAATCCCACGCGGGTCCAGTGCGGGTTGGTAGATGTCACATGTCTTCGAATTTTTGGTTCTAGGACATGCCGGTTTCCTCACGATGTTTTCCTTCACCGTTTTGAGAGCAGCGGTGATGAAATAATGACATGACACCCCACATGCTACGGATAGCGCGCGAGTTGAATGCAGAGCTTAGGAATGCGGTAGTGCTGTGACCTAATTATAATTATTGATGACCACAATGAGTAATGAATGTCGATAAATTTAAACAATGTTATAAGTTTAATTTTATTTTTTACACTAGGTTAACATGATGAAAAAAAAAACAATATCATAATTATCACATGTTTTTAATAATCATTTCACAAAACGGAATAAAAAAAATTTAATCAGATTCAGAAATGGCAGATATGGTTGAATCGGTGTCCCTATCCTCGCCGTCGCTGACCTCAATGACGAATCGATCTATAGTATCTCCAATTAATCCATCTCTTTGCCAATAATTTTCTTCTAAAATTATGACGTGATCATCGAAGCCACGCCAATCTTCCTCTGTAACCTGAGAAATCGCCAGCTCCGTAACTTCTTTTAACCTTTTTAGGGATAAATCTGAAGTAACATTGTGATTATTAAAATAAAAAAAATAACACGGGAACTTCAGTATTAACACAATAACACGGCAAACGTACGATAGTTGACAAGGATGGCACAGCACTACACTGCAGGCGCGTGAGGTGGGGCGTGCGGATAGCGGGGGGAGATGCTCCCGCTCTTTACCTCAGACCCCGACTGCATTCAACTCGCGCGCTATCTGTAGATTAAAAAAATTTTTTTTTTTCAAAATGAAAAGTTTATTGTATGGGGACCGACCCCTTAAATTTTTAACTTTGCTTTATATTTATTATTTGTTGTTATAGCCGTAATAGACAGCGGAGGCTTAGGAAGCTTATACTGGGCTGTACGTGGTTGTCTGATTTCATGGATTTTAATTTTCTTGCGCGGAACCCTAATTATCTAAAATAAAAATAGCCTAAGTTACTCCTTAAAACATCAGCTATATGCCGTCAAAATCGGTGAAAATTCGTTTGGCAAGTTTCCTAACTTGACTCAAAGTACCATTTTTTTAATCGGACTGCGCTTTAAAATTCTTCTATACAAACTTTAACATCCCTAAACCTCATTTGAGGCGTAGTTTTGAAAAACTAATAATGACAAACATTATTACTTACTTATGCAAGTATTTGTGCTAAGTTTCAAGTTCATTAACCAAATCAATAAGATTTTTCATATACATAAACTGTATCTCTGTTTTCACGAACACAGATACCTAAAGAATTTCAAAAATCGTCTGGTATGTTTCCATAACTTGACTCAAACACTATTTACACCAATTTTAGAGTTAATCAAGCCCCCGATAAAATCCTCCGCTATAAAATTAACTTTTCACCCCTTAGGGGTACATTTTTGGAAAACCCTGATACACGTTAGTCTTAATTTTTGGTCTCAAGTATAAAAACTGAGTTTTGAGTTACTCGGACCGCGTGTTAAAGTTCCTCCATACAAACTTTGACACCCCCCCATCCCTCCTTAGGGGGTAGTTTAGGAAAACTAAATATGATAAACTTTATAATTTGCTTAGATGAATATTCGTGCTAAGTTTCAAGTCTATTAACTCAAGGGATAGGATTTTTCATACAAACTTTCATCCCCTGTTTTACCCCCTTAGGGATGGAATTTTCTAAAATCCTTCCTTAGTGGATGTTTACACTATATAAGGTATCTATGTGCAAAATTTCAAGTCTCTAGGTCAATTGGTTTGGGCTGTGCGTTGGTATATTAGTCAGTGACTCAGTCAGGACTTTGATTTTTTTATATATATAGATTTACTATGTTATTTTAATACCACAGGCTTCTTATAGGTTTTCCTGTAATCTACAGGTATAGAACTAATTTCTATATTTTTTTCAAAATTTTAGGCTCAGTAGTTTCGGAGATAAGGGGGGGGAATGGTCAATTTTCGTCTATTTTCTTAAATAACTTTAAAACAATAAAGGACAATGGGTAAAACACTATGGGAGTTGGGCCTGCTGACCAATACACATGAGATATTGTTTTTGTGATAGGTCATAACACACAACTAACGAGAAAAATAAAAATAAAAATTAAATGTACCGGGTTGTTGTACAGTCACGTCGAAAAGTATTATTTATTTATGTTAAATATTTTGCAATTAATAATTGTTTTTTAATACGAGTGATACTATATTACCCTAAAATAGCACTGGAGCCACTCCCAAATGCTGTTGATTGCAATATTTGCAATTTAAAACGCCTCTTATGACATCCATCGACAACTAGGTACGTATAATAATAAATACAATAAATGAAACAACAAGTTTCCTTTTACGCATTTGTTTATTTTTCTTTACATTAGTCTATATCCAGAACAATAGAATCTAAAAATGCGGCTGGAGGGTTAAATCCTTCGTATCTAGCTAAGCCCATATACCAAACTACGGATAAAATGTGCGCACAGCTTCCCAGCGTACGACTTCCGGTCAAACAAGTACAATAATATTGTAAAATAGAGCTGATGCCAGTTTGGTCTCTGTCAATTAATATGTAGCTACGATACTCGCGTGCCCTCGCATGTCGTGATTGAATATGAATTCTAATCAAAAATACATTTGTTTGAAAGATATTAAAATCTGTCAAATCTTCTAATTGCTCGTCTCGATAAACCTCAATTATGTAAACGCCATTCCGTAAATGTTCACTGCAGTAAGACCTTGCCAGTTTCAATTGATATGTGCCCAGCGCGAAAAGGATTATTTCTTCCTCAGTCAAATGTGGAAAGTCCTCTATTTGATTTTAGCATCGTTCTTTTGGCGTTAGTTGATGCCAATTACAAATTTATATTTTCAGATATAGGATGTCAAAGGAGAATCAGTGATGGTGGCGTTTTTAATAATTCTTTACTATGGCAAAAGATCTCTAGAAACAAAATAGATTTTCCTACACCATGCCCACTTCCGGGATCAAACATTGATGTGCCGTACGTTTTCATAGGCGACGGCGCTTTTGCATTAAGTGAGCATGTTATGAAACCCTACCCAGGACAGCATAACGTCGGTTCACCAAAAAGAATATTTAATCAAAACTTATCGAAAGCTCGGGTGGTAGTAGAAAACACATTTGGAGTTTTAACATCAGTATTTCGAATTTATCGTCGACCAATTGATTTAGATCCGAGTACTGTATCAGACATTACAATGACCTGTGTGCTAATACATAACTTCCTAAGGAAAACCTCCCCAGAAAGATATACCCCTCCTGGAACTTTTGATGTAATTGATGGAAATGGCCAACTAATAACACCTGGATCTTGGCGAAACTACAACAGTTGTTATAATGCAATTCAGGATGTTTCAAACATACCACGTAAGTCAGCCGTACACGCCAAAGAGATAAGAGAAGAATTCACTTCATATTTTTGTAGGTCGGCATAGCATATTATATTCATTTAATAATTGAAAATGTATACCTACTTATAGAATAAGAATAATTAAGAATAATTTATTTAGCAAGAAGAAGAAATACAATGCATGTTACAATAATATGGAAGTACATTTGTGCTCAATTTTTGTCAATAATGACCCCCATCCTGTGTTATAGGGGCCATCCATTCGTCCGTTAAGTTTGTTTTACAAAATTCGGGAGGTTAAAACGTGTAACAGCAGCGATAGTGTGTGAGTAAGCGCATGCGATAGGGTGTAATGGGGTAAGTGTATGAGTGTGTGATGTGTGATGTGTGGAGTGTGTGATTTGTGTATGAGTGTATGATGTGTGTCGTGTGTGTGTAGAGAGGGAAGGTGGTTTGGGTTGTCTGTGGGTGTGTAAGTATTCGTGATACTAATAATTATTTATTTGTATAGAGGTTTCATCAGTGCTTCTGTTTCATCATAATCTAGAGTGAGGAGGAATTCTTTAGTTATTTTTTTACATTTATGTGTGTTTAGTGTATGTATGTTAAGTTTTTGATGTGTTTTATTGTATATGAGGGCACTTAGATAGGTGTAGTGGCGTCTGGATAGATCATTGATATACTAGTAAAAAGTAGGTAGGTACCTAATTGTAATTTATATATACCTACAATTCACTAAATAATTATTATTGTCTAATATCTTTACACTCCACAATAAATAAACACGGCAATTAGGTATGCAATTCACTTGTTATGTTAACAATGCGAAGCTCGCACTTGTCACCAAGGTCAAATATGCATTAGTTGAAATTACGTAAACAAACTTTAGGTACATACATTCTTTCTAGTTCCAAGAAACATTGAACCATAAACCAAAATACATCAACGTATAACTATAATCTCGAAAATGTAGTCTTTAAATTTCAAGTTTGAGAAATTGATACGAATCGATTTTTGTATGAAATCGGATTTTGAATTCGTTTTGATATATCGGACTCATGCCTAATTAGTTAGCATAGTAAGTTTGTGTATATTTATATATTTTGATACAATATGTACCTATTAATAAACCACTACGAAAAATATTTATAGTTATAGTCAAAAGTTCAAAACCAACCTGCACCAGAACGAATCGAGTCTTGTTTTTAGGGTTCCGTACCTCAAAAGGAAAAAACGGAACCCTTATAGGATCACTCGTGTGTCTGTCTGTCTGTCTGTCCGTCTGTCACAGCCAATTTGCTCCGAATCTAATGAACCGATTAAGTTGAAACTTGGTACACATATGTATTTTAGTAACCCAAACACGGAAATATAACGTAAATAAATGAATTTTGAATATGGGGGTCCCTTTTGGGGAGAAAATAAGTACAATTAAAAAAAAAGTTTTGCAAACTGTATCGTGTGACATATCAAATGAAAGTTCTTACTATGAGGGTCTCAAATATATTTTTTCTATAATTTTAAAATAAATTGTTTTGAAGTTATTTAAGAAAATAGACGAAAATTTACCATTCCCCCCCCCCTTATCTCCGAAACTACTGAGCCTAAAATTTTGAAAAAAATACAGAAAATAGTTCTTTACGTATAGATTACAGGAAAACCTATGAGAAGTTTATGGTCTTGTAAATCTATATACAATAAAATTCAAAGTCCTGACTGACTCATTGACTGATAATAATCAACGCACAGTCCAAACCACTGGACCTATAGACATGAAATTTTGCACATAGATACCTTATGTAGTGTAAACATCCAATAAGGAAGGATTTTTGAAATTGTGTGTGAAAACCCTGTGGGTGAAAACAGTTTGTATGAAAAATCTTATTAATTTGGTTAGTGAACTTGAAACTTAGCACAAATACTTGCTTATGTAAGTAATAAAGTTTGTCATCATTAGTTTTTCAAAACTACCCCTCAAAGGGAGTTTAGGGATGTTAAAGTTTGTTTGGAAGAATTTTAAAGCGCAGTCCGATTAACTTGACACTCAGTATTTATACTTTTGATATAAAATAAACAATAATAAGAAATTAAAACCCATGAAATCAGACATCCACGCGGGCGAAGCCGCGGGCAGTCTAGCTAGTATCTCAATATTGTGCGTACAAACTTACTAAGCCTCCGCTGTCCGTTCGTCCGTCCGTCCGTCTCTCACAGGGCTGTATCTCATGAATAGGTAGACAGTTGAAATTTTCACAGATTGTGTATTTCTGTTACGACTATAATAACAAATAATAAAAATAAAGTAAAATTAAAATGAAAGGGGGCGGTCCCCATACAAAATAGTTTTAATTTTGAAAAAAAAAATTAACCTGTGTGTGGGGTGTTATTGTCTAAAACTCATCGAGTAGAGTGCAAAGATATTTTTATTTATTTTATCTTCTAATATGAAGAAATAGGGGCCCGTAAAAGTTGTAAATTTTATACCATTTTTGTACGAGCTCTATTATATAATGTACCTTATACTGTATTTAATCAATAAATACTAAAAACGGCGATTCATAAGGTATTTTGTTTAAATATGGGCGATTTTCTGCAACTGCAAAAAAAAACCTTGTAATTCACAGTATCATTATGAAATACAAAGTTATCTTTGCGATTGTTAAACATATAATAGACCTTCTGCCTATTTTTGTGGTTAATGTCTTTCGAATTCCAAATACATGGCTCATTTTGATACGCTTCTAAAAAACAAAGAGTTGTATCTTCTGACCAATCGGACATGATAACGCGCCAAAAACTGCTGCTAACAACGTGGTATTGATGCGACACGTTCACCACCCGTGAGCTCGCGCGCAGCACTGAACATTTACCAAGCGTATGGAAACACCGCGAACTGTTTGCCGAACAGCCTTTGATCTGTGAAGAAAAACCGACACCGACCCCGAACAGTGGCGAACACAAACAGGAACAGGCAAACACATACAAACACCCATCCACATGTAGGTGTTTGCTGTTTGCCATTGTTTGCTAAGCGTATGGACTAGGCTTTATAGTCCAAGACAAAATGGCTGTTGTCGCTACGACGCGCACTCGGTGAAAGGGCTTGACTTTATCCACAGATATCTGACGTACGCGATCGGATGCGTTCGCGCGGGTTTCGGTAAACTTGTAGCATAGATGTCAAAGAATTTAATAAGACCGGAACGCGCCGTGTGCAGCCGCGCGCTAAATTTAAAAAAACAAAAACAGTAGCGGGGAAAATGGTGCGAACGAGGCGGCAACTTTGATCCTCTGGGCGCGTGAGCGGGCGAGGCGGCAACTTTGGTCCTCTGGGCGCCAGACCAGAACCAAAAAATGCAGTCAGTAAAAAGTTACGACTGAATGTAAAGTCATGTTTTTTACGCGAAACTGTTTATGCGAAAAATATTGATAATATCATTCTGCCCATCGTACATTTTGAATTAGTTATATTTTGTTAGCATGTTATATCATGCCGAAGGGTGTCCCATGTCAGGTTTTAACTGAAATAGATTTTATCAAAGGCCTGGAAGAAAGAATACAAGAATACTTTACAATAGTTTTATGCATGTCTTACAGTGTAACATAAAACTGATATAATTAAAAATGAACATTATACATCTACATCAACAATAATATTGTCTAGATTCGCAGAAATTGAAATTGAAATTGTTTTTCGACCATGTATCATTACATACGAATACTACAATCTTGCACGTGCTTGCCTGGATTGTATTCTTGCGCGTAGCAACATAGCATGTTCAGGTTCGATACCAAAATCTACAATATTATTAAAAACACCGTCTATTGCTACTTCAATTTGATAAACGACATTGCGACATTGATGTGTTCATATTCATTTATTTGCGTTGCGTAGGTAAAATAAGATGTTAACAAAAGGCTTAGAGCTAAGAGCCGTTGTAGACCCCGTCAGGAAACAGCAAAAATTATTGTTTGATAGGTACATCTATTACTTAAAGTTTAAAATCAGCATTGTAGCCGCGCGCTATCTATTTATATTTCTTTGTGTAACATACGCACCCAAACGATTTGGTTCGTGCACTCTCTGTCTAATAATTCGCAAAAATTCGCTTGCATGCGCGCTGTCTTCAATCAACACATGAAATGCGTTTATAAACGCAGCAGCCACACGGGAATCGTCCATCATGTGGCTCTTGGCCCGATTAAAAAAATCTTGTCTAGGGTCGAAAATCGCGTTTGAACCGTCCGTTGACGACTTCGACGACCTAGCGATAAATCGTCACTTCCCGATTTTTATTAGCCTCTAACGTCGTTAGTTGGTATTCACCATGCTGTTTGCTTAAAGTCATATGTGCTTACCACACGACTCCATGTCTTCTATGACGTCTCTGAAGCCACGGTCACAAATAATAACATCGTTCGTATGAAAATAATAATGAAATAGGTTTTCTTCGTTCACGTTAATTAGTTCTCGCATTATAACGGCATCAGATGTTGTTGCTGCGTGAAGGCCAGTAACATCTATTATGTAGCCATCACAACATACGATAAGAAATGGTTTTAACAGGTTACTGTATTTATGTAAGCTGTATGTTTTCCGTTGGAATAGGAAGTTGTTAGACTTCTGAATATAAATGTAAGTTCCATCTATTACTACAATGGCTTTTCTTTCTTCCAAAGGTGCATCTGGGCATCCATAAAGGCCATTCGGCAAAGACAGATTTTTTGCCACAACTTCATTTCTCGAAATGTGGTCAAGACCCAGGTGCCTCGGTACGAAAGCAAACAATTGCGGACAGTATTCATTTTCACAAAAAATTGGCTCTCAAGCTGGTAAAACCACAAGACCGGTTTCTCCGGGTAAAATGGAGGTACTCGTATTCCAACCCGCTGGATATCATGCGATGTGCTGGGTAAGCCTTTTGAGTATCATAAACAGATTTTTAATCAACTGGCACTGCAGAATAAAGACTTATTGTTATTATTTTTGTTTTCTGTAACTTGATATTTCTATAATTTATTTTTCAAAACTCTAGATAATCTGCCATCACTGACACCAAAAAGCTTTTTGAAAAATTGTTTGCACACCATAATTTATATTGTAAATTAAAACAATATTTATGTATTACTGTATAGTTCTCAAATTTTATACCTTCTTTAATCATTAAATGTTCTAAGGCTCGTCTTTTATTACATCATTTAAAAATGAAGCCGGAGCAGTAAATCCTACATGTCTTGCATACCCTAAATACCGAATAATTGACAATAGATGCACGCTAGGCCCATGGTACGTCGACTTGTCAAGCATGCACAATAATGATTATTAATATTGTTTTCAATATTCTTACTTAATAAAAGATAACAATAATATGTCCTGGTTCGCACGTGCCGAGATTGGATATGGCCACGTAAAAGCCAGGCATCTTCATCGTTTCCATCAATAGGTAAGTCGCAAAGATGGCTGTCTCTATAAACTTCTATTATATATAAACCGTTTCGCATTTATGTTCAGCGCAATAAGACCTGGCCAGTTTTAATTGGTATGTACATAACGCAAGGATAATTATTTGTTCTTCGCGACAGCCTCGGGCAGTTTTCTAGGTCATTAGCTTCCAAACGTTGAAGATGAGCCCTTCAGGTATTCAATCGCGTCCTCTCTGCGTAATCGTCTAAGATATTATCTACCGCGGTAGCCCACGTTGACTCATCAGACAATTGCGCGGTCGTTCCATTTTCAACAATCCAATCGTTAAACAGTTCAGTTTCCTTTGAGCTAGCCGGCAGACGTTAAAACAGAGCACAGTAATGACCAAATCCACGAATAAAAAAAACCGGTCAAGAGCGAGTCGGACTCGCGCACCGAGGGTTCCGTTCCGATTTCTGAAAAAGTTTGCTATTTAGAGACATCGTTTTATTTTCCCTGTAATCTTTACATAAACTTCTATCACATAGAATAATTTCAGGTTTTTCTCTTTGCAAACTTCGGAGATAAGGGGGGGGGGACGGTATTTTTTTTTACATTTTTCATCAGAAGTCGAAAACTATGCGGCCTAAAAAAAATAAAAAAAAAATGTTTGAGAATGTGCAAACAGCGCTCTTTCATATGATACGAGTACCCCACGTGCCCTAGTAGCCCCACTTTGATTTTTTTAAGACACCCTTAGTAATTGCTTGAAGTTAGAACTGTCACAGCTTAGAATTCTTAGCCAAGTAATAGTCACCATTTTCTTTACTCAAGAATTCTACCCTGAAGTATGAAATTACTTAGTAGCAAGTAATTACTTTGATTATAAATACGAGCCTAAGATTCTCATAGCCAAAAGTAAGGAATTTTAGTGATAGTTTATTTAGTTTAGTTCGGTGTACAAGAGAATCGGCACCAGAGTAGAAATAAAAGTAATCGTTTCTAATAATCACACCTGGTTTACTTTAATTATAAATCTAGTTAGAAACAACATTATAATCATAATAAGGCTCTAAAATAATTCAGTCTTCAGTAGTTAACTCATTTGTTGGTCTTGGTATAACTTTTTATAACAAGCTACCTTCTTCTTTGCTAGATTTGCCTTTTAATGCGTTTAAAATTAAAGTAAAATCCATCTTTGTTCAAAGGCATACTATTCTATCAACGATTACTTAATCGATAAGAATAGTTGGTCGCTGTGATTAACTCAAGACAATGTTTACGTTATGTTCTTTCTCCAGAATCAGCTTACATATTGACAGGTTATATGAGTTAAGTACTAAAATTGTTTATTTTATTTGACAAAAATATAATGTAATGTATTGTGTTGCGTAAATTATTTTGCATAGGTACTATTGTATAGAATCTAGTTCTTCTAACTGAACAGACAGCTGTGCTGCTGGGGAGTTTGTTCCGCTACTTCTTCTTCCCAGCTAAAGCACTAGGAAGTGGTGAAGGACGGGCGTTTTGTGGGGACTGTCTTACTGTAATTTCGACGTTCAAAAAGTGCTGATTCTCAGCCTAGTTTGAATAAATGACTTGATTTTGATTTAAAAAAAAATCAAAAGAAAGGCACTTGCATACTCTTGTACAATAACTATGTATAATCGATACATTCTTCATGACACCATGCTTGACACCTCGAACATTCTATCCAATCTTCATCATCCTGGACACTTCTATATTTTCTTTTTCGGTGTATTTTTGTGTGTGTCTTAAATTGCGCTTTCTTCTTTAAGTCGCTTAGAAACAAAACTGGTCAAATCCATTCGGTAGCATTTATGGGAATCAACGGTTTTTCGTTCTGATCTCTTTGCACAAGCTGTTTAGAGAGTTTGAATCAATAAGGCTTTGCTTAAGTTGGTATTACTGATTAAAAAAAAATATTCATGACCACAGACCAAAATTAATTATTTTGATTTTTTTGGTCTGTGGTCATGAATGTTTTTTTTTAGGATTGAATTTTGGATTTGACCTATTTCGAAACTAAGCTATGAATTTCACTAGTTTTGTTATTTATGTAGTTGGATTTGCCCATGTTTGATGATTCTTAACACCGTGTATATGACTGATTTTGATGCTGAAACAATATCATGTCAGGGGATCTCAATATTTCGGGTTTGAATAAATATAAACAATTTAGTACATTGAATCAGTTGCTTTATTTGAAAAGCCTTAATTCATCATCACTATTATAAATATTATTATATTAAGTTTTTTTAAACAATTTTGTACTTTTGAAATCAGTTGCTTTATTTTAAAAACCTTCATTCGTCATCACTATTATAAATATAATATATAAGATAGTGATGAAGATGATGAATGAAGGTTTTTAAAATAAAGGAACTGATTTCTAAGCAAGTACTAAACTGTTTAGAAAAACCTCTACTGCTCATGTTATTGAAGACTGAAAAAAATAAATTTAAAAAAAAATTGTGAGAAATTTTATTAATGTTTAAATTTCCTATACAACTATAGCTGGTAATTCTTCGGAGAAATCATAGTCTTCGACAACTTGTTCATGATTAGTAGATGATTTAGGTCTTGATAGTACTTGTTTATAATAACATAAGTCTGTGATTTCATCCCACTTCTCTCCAAAATGTGTGATTAATAATTTATTCACATCATTTAATTTTTCTTGTTTAACGTCAACATATAATTTAATCACGTCTGGATTTATAAGCAGAAACCTTCTTGTTTCCTTTGCAGATTTAGTTTTTAAGACTTCAGCTGATGATTGCTTCCAGTCGTAAACTTTTGTATCAAGTCCCAAGTACTACAAGGTTCCATGACGGATGAAAATTTCGTAATAATCATCAGACTTTTAATCTCTTTTTAAATTTTTGCGAAAACTCAATGTGGTGGCAAAAATGAATGGCCAACAACTGGAAACGAGAATTTCTAGGCGCATAATGTGTACAGGTGCATAGTCTTGTAACCATTTAGCTGCCATACCAAGAACAGATTGGTTTTTATTTTGGCCGCTGCACCCATCTGCTACCAAACGAACTTGTGTGATGTTTTCTAATCCGGGACTCAGAAAAAAGGTATTCGAGCAATAAAAAAAAGCGCTAGCAATTTCATTCGATGCTTTCGGCAGAACATCTTCAGTCCAGGTGTAGATGAACGTGTTATTAACAGTCAGAGGTGATTTTGAATTTCCGATAACCACCGTAAAATTGTACACAAACAACTGCCTCGAGTAAAATGCATGATCTTCACCAAATGAAGAAGCACCCTCTTCACTGGCCATAACAACTCTGTAACCACTGTCTCACAATAATGACTTTGACTGTCCATATCCATTATTTAGTTGAAAAGTTCTTTCTCTCCGTCATCAGAAAATGCTTTTTTGGGCCTACAGGAACTTTCACTGAAGTTCAGCATTAGGATCTTCTAGGGTTACACGAGCTTCTTTAACTTTTCTTTCCGAATATAAAAATCAAGTAATAATCGTCAAGTTATGTATCGTATCTAAATGTACGGCATTTGCCAGACGTGTTCTCTTAAATCAAATAAGTAATATCCATCTAGCAAAAACAATATTATTTTAACGTATTTTTGCTGGTGGACCATGGGCACCTTCACTGAACCACCAGATTGCCATCAATGGACTTCGAGAAATTTGTTGTAGAGGTCCAATCAAGGCAACTAATTATTATATTAAATTATTTTATATATTTTGGTTTTAAATATACACGTGCACATTCGTGTTATGTCTGTAGGAGTAATGCCGTAAGTTCAAGCAACCATCCATCTCAAGACCGTGTTTACAGAGCTCATTTTCTAATTCTGGATGGGGGTTACTTTCGGAACCCGGTATTTGGACGTGTTTTTTGGATTTTTGGTTTTCTCCATCTAACATTAATTTAAGTGTTGCTTTCGGGACTCAATAATTATTCTACATGCTTCATTTTAACCAACTCTTTGTTCCCTTATTGATTCTATAGCAAGGTTCATACGTGTTTTATTCCATGCAAAGTAGGTATTTCCTTTTTTTCGGCGACAACCTGGAATTTTAAATTTATAATGATGTTTCTATGGTTTTTCTCATAATTATCATGACCAAAAAAATACAGTAAAAAGATGATATTATTGGACCGGTCCAACGTTGGAACTCACTCGTTAAGAAAAAAAAATCTAAAATATACATAGACATGATTAAACAAAATTGAATAGCATACAATGCATTCTGTACAATGTATGTATGGGAAACATTGTTGCTCCTGCTTTTGATAATACTCATTCGGCGCCATCGATCTCGCGTAAAAAAACCGGTCAAGAGCGAGTCGGACTCGCGCACCGAGGGTTCCGTTCCGATTTCTAAAAAAGTGTGCTCTTTAGAGACATCGTTTTATTTTTCCTGTAATCTTTACATAAACTTCTATCACATATAATAATTTCAGATTTTTCTCTTTGCAAACTTCGGATATGGGGGGGGAGGGAACGGTTTTTTTTTTACATTTTTCACCAAAAGTCAAAAGCTATTCAGCCTAAAATAGAATAAAAAAAATGTTTGAGAATGTGCAAACAATGCTCTTTCATAGGATACCCCACATGCTCTAGTAGCCCCACTTTTAATTTTTAAGACGCCCTTTCAGTCCTTGTTGCAAAAGAAACATAAATATTTTTATTTCTTTCTTATTTGCAAAATAGTTGGGTAAACGTCATCTAAAACTGTTCCAAATTTCAAGTTGATAGCATTAGTAGTTCTTGAGATATCTATCTGTGACAGACAGACAGACAGACAGACAGACTGAGTCACACCATAAGGGTTCCTTTTTTACCATTTTGGTACGGAACCCTAAAAATTAAAAAGACAGTACTGGACTTTATTTCGAAACCTTTCTTATATAAATAAAATAATAAGAGATACCTGCTGCATTTTTTTCGGACCCAATTTCATTTTCGAAATCAGGAATAAACAATGCACATAATTCTTGCCAGTTTTTCTTTTTTAGGGTCCTGTTGTTGTAATCGTCGCTTCTTGAGTCCCACAAAACAGGACGCATTTGAATTTCTATAATAAATTGTTCGGTGTCAAACTCGCTCATTGTACAGTCTATAATTACGTGCGCTTGCAACGCTGGTTCATCGCCAATTGAGCGCTTGCGGCGGCCGCGTCGAACAGTGGTCCGGATGTGAAAAATGGTGGACTTAGGATCAAGTCATTATTTTGATTTGAAAAAAATTGTATTCGATAGGAAACCTGATTTACATTAACAGACGTCATATTAAATTTTTCGATATATTGACTCACATGTTGAAAAAAAATTATTGCGGTAAAAATGTATGGGGCAAGATTGATTTTATTTTTTTTCTCGGTGTGTTCAAAAGTGTTAGCTGTGAAACCTTTTATACAACGTGTAACGTTAAATGCGCAAAACCTCTTAAGGGGTCATTATACTCATCATTATGAACAACTTTTACTATGGGACCAAACATGAAATACCGAAAAAAAAATCAGCTGTTCAGTACATTTTGTCAAATTATGCGAACATTAATGTACTGAATAGCTGATTTATTTTCGCTATTTCAGGTTTGGTCCCATAGTAAAAGTTGTTCATAATGATGAGTACAATGACCCCTTAAGAGGTTTTGCGCATTTAACGTTACACGTTGTATATTGTTGTATTAATTTTGTACTTTACCCCTATAGTTAAATTATTCGCAAATACTTGCAATCTTGGAGTGAAATCGCTGTTGAAATTCCAAAATTTTAACTTTATTTTTCTAAGGCTGTGAATGTTTTTAGTTGCATTTGTCCACATCAGTGTTGTGGTTTCTCAATACTTTTTTAATATATTGCGCCCACAAATGATGATTTTAGCTCTAGGAGTGTATTCCGTGAATTAATTAAATATTAAATAAAATGTCAAAAAAGCATTACGAAAGCTATATCGAGGATGCCCCTTATTAGTATTGGGTTTATGTCATTGGTGAATCTTCTATCAACTGTACTTAAGCTTTAAACTTACCCTTGCATCTCTACTTTAAACTAAAATCAAAGTTCATAATTCGACGGGTGATAGCCGTCACCCGTCGATATTAATGTGTTTATTTTTACTAGCGTACTTAATCTCTTTCTCTCAGAAACTTGAAAAATATGTTAGCCCTGAAAAGGGCTGTTGTGTTGCTCTAAAAGAGCGTGTAGATAAGACAGTCCCAAAAGAACTTGAGTGTGACCAAAGCCATCACTCCAAAGGATCTGGCACGTTTTCTGAAGCTTCCAAGACGTCTATTTATTCTTCTTCAATCTCTTCGACTGCTAAGAGCTGCACAGCTTCGGGAAAAAAACTCAATTTCTTGTATTTATCCAACTTCGGCTGTAACATCACCCACCTGCAGATATGGATGATTCAGGAACCTCAATTCCCTCTGATGTTGTCCTACCAATAACACTCAAAATTTTTAAATCAATTTCAGTAACTTGTAGCACTGGCCTGTCGGTATTGCCAGTTTCCTGGAGAGCTCGAGCCCTCTTTGCATTTGCACTTTTGGCCTTAGATTTGAGATCCCTCCATGTCTGTAAGAAAAGCATTAGCAGCATTATAACCTTAAACGATAATCAAAATAATTATTATGTCCGCCTCTGACTGAGTAGTAAAGCACTCGCATGCTAACTCAGTGGTTGTGGGGTCAATCCCCATGGTACACATTAATTTGTGTTCAGTCTGTGACCTTTGGAAGGTAAATTAAGCTGTTGGTACAGTCATTATTGTGACCACCCATCAATTTTGGACACTAATAATCGTCAGTGAAAAGCGGGAGTACCAAGTGTCGACTGCGACTTGCTTCATAGTTTACACATGGGAACACCTCTGACATCCATTCGGGGATTCATGTGGTGTTGGCGATCATATAGTTTACCAAATGATCCTTTTGCTGCATGTTACAGCGCCGCCTAAAAGTAAACATAAGATTAATGCCGCAAACCATTGACATCCAGCAGACCTTTTATTGAGAAAAAGCTAATACTGTAATCACTCTATTGTCAGAAATCAATTTCCAGTAGCGGACAGGCCACTGTGCTGTAGAATGCTAAAAGATGATGATAAAAGTAAAAGTTGGTTGAATTGAATAATGTACTGAAATTAGTGCTTGCACGCACTGTCGTGCATTGCGTTTTTGTACCGCACCGGTAGAACAAATTCAGTCTCGGGCACTGCGCACAGTTATCTAGAGAGTAGTCTAAAGATTTTAATGTCAAATATTGAATACAGAAACTTACTTGTAATATTGGATTAATTTATAAAACTAACCTAAAACTGTTTATTATTATAATACAAAATACGTACCTTGCTGATTCAGCCATCTCCGTGAACGTGGAAATATTCCTGCGTGGAAATAACCTGATAAATTATTAAGCATTGTTCATTTAATTAAACTCAAGATAAACAAAAAGTACTTACAGTTTAGAGTTTACCGTGTCTACGGATAGCTCAGACGGTGACAGACAGATAAGTTTTTTTCTCAAACTTCAAGAAATGTCAACAACAAACTTTTTTTTTTGGCAAAGGTAAACAACTAAACACGACTTTAATTTAAGAAGATAGCATATTTTCTGTATTTTTACGAAAACAAACGGAAATTTTGGTAAATACTGGTAGCTTCTCTGAATTATACCCATAAATATTGTTTACAATGCCAAAAATGTATGAACAAAAAGGATTTTCTAAATATTTCGGACATTAGTCGTGCCACCGAAACCCCACCTTAAATGGTTTGTCTGTGGACGTCCTCAGTATTGCCATTTGACAAACGATCCTTATCGACTCGAATCGGCCCACGATAAATCTTATCGTCGCGTGTTACGTACTTCCAAATTCGATAACAAGATCGATGAAAATGCGAACCTTAGCGATCTCGATGTCTTATCGATGCAAAGTCCGTACTTGCACTGCAGGTTTGTAAGAGGAGGATTTTAGAGAAATACTACTACATTAGCAAAATTAAGAAATATTAAAACATTATTACTGATAGGTTACAAGTTAGGTAGCTAATTAAAATATATATACGTATACATTTATATGATATACATATGTAGATTTAAATTAGTTATCGGAATCAGAAATTCGAAATCGCTCTCTTGAAGTTTCAACAAATCCAGGGTCTCGCTGAAAAGCTTTTGCTTTATTTTAGAACTCATCTTGGGTCTTGTTGCCGAAATAACTGAATCTGATGAAAGAAGAATATCCTCATTCGCATTTTGTTTGCTTTTTTTCGCGAATTGTGTTCCTTAAATCTATGAAAGTCATTTCGTGAAGTGAAGTGAATTCTGACTAATTTTTTGAACATTTCCGATGAATTCTTTAAAACCGATGTAAGATGTAACCAAACAATAAGAAGTGGTCTGCAATAAAGACCAAATGTAAAAACCTAATAACGAGTGTGACCTCCTCTCGCTGAAATCACAGCTTGAATCCTTCTAGGCATGCTTTCCACGATGTTTTTAATAACGTTTTGAGAAATACGTTCCCACTCTTCTGCAATGACACTTTTTAGCTCCCTGATGTTTTGTGGAGCAGGTTGCACTGATCTTACGCGTCTCTTTAGAACATCCCAGACATGCTCAATTATATTGAGGTCAGGACTTCGAGCTAGCCAATGTTCCACATGCACTTATATGCGAAGGTGCTTTCGTCCGTGAAAATAACGTCGTTCAGAAATCCTCGGTTCTGCCTTAGCAGTCACCTGCAGTATTCCATACGGCGCGGCGTGTTGTGTCGGCCGGCACGAGTGCTTGTACGCGGTGAATTTTATAAGGCCATTATCTATCCCTTTTTATTATTTTGTGTACAGTGGAATGAGACACCACGTGCTTAGCGCGATTACCATGCCGTCTCCGCAATACTTTAGCCGCTGTACGCACTCCCAAACGTAGGTTTTCCCGCATTTTCATTTTCCTGCTGCCCCGATAATAATTTCCGAGTTTCCAAACTGTACTTCTAACTGTTTCAGGCGATGTAGAACTAATTAACAGAGCTGACACTGCTTCTTTAGCGGAACCGCGGATACATTTTCTCAGACGCAATAAGTTGTCCCTTTCACTAAAGTTGCACATATTTGTCGACTCCTGGTATGCAGTTTTGAAGAACAGCCATTCCATGAGGTCACCAGAAAACAAAGAAAGTTCCCGTGGTGTGCTGAAGCGGCTTAGTAGGTTTGCTTTGTGGCATGTGTGGGTACGAAAGTGATCATATAGCGCCAAAACCTGCTCATCGACTTCCAACATTGTGTCTTCCAATCTTGATTCATAAAAAACGATTTTTTTTTTAAATTTTTTATTTATTTAATCCATAATGATACAATTTCATCCTTTTACATAACACCTGCCAAACTGCAGAGCTATTTGTCGGCAGTAGGTTCTCGTGGATAACAATAACAGTATCTGAAATAAAAGATTCGCAGCACTGTAATGGATAAACGCGTCAATGACCAGAGACCTTCAAATCTCGACTAAAAAACAGAACCCACGGAGCGCGTTTGCTGAGCCGGTTTGCCGTTTACCTAATAATAGAGAGAGAGAGAGATGATACACTTCAACTGTATAAGACGGAAATAATAGTTTTTATCTGCTTTGCGCGTGTTATTTACAAAAAACCGGCCAAGTGCGTGTCGGACCACGCACAATGAAGGGTTCCGTAGTTGAAATAATTAAATTGAAATAATCAAAAAAAAATTGTTTATGTCATAAAATTACAAAATCACAATTTTCAGACTTTTTCCTTTACTTGTGCTGGAAGACCTTACTTCTTGCCAAATTTCATTATTATAGGCCAACGGGAAGTACCCTATAGATTTTGATTTACTTGCGACAGTAGCGAATATCAAAATGTGTCGCAAAATAGCCGTATTTTTTTATTGCGTTGACTTAGAAGCTTGAGTTTTTTAGGACTTGAAGAAATCATAGACCTACGTATTTGATATTAATTTCAACTTGATACCTCTACGCGTTCCTGAAAAAAGGATTTTGACGACTGACAACTTTGACGATATTTTTTTATATGATAGAATTGTAAATTAACAATTTTCGGACTTTTTCCTTTACTTGTGTTAAAATAAAAAAAAATCCGTTTCACAAACCGTTGAAGCCCTCAAAAAAAAAAAAAAACTGTTGAGTAATGTTTGATTAATGAAATAATGAACACACTGAAGTATCAAAACGGTCTCCGATTAGGCTATCAGACAAACGTCACTTCCAAAATCTATAAAATCCCTAACAGAAACCCCATTTATTAAGACATACTTACAAAATTTCGAATTAGGATTAGCTAATGTTATACACTGTCTTTTGTGTACTCGCTGTCTTACTGTCTCTGTCTTCCTGGGACATTTGTCGACTTTGTGGCCTACCTTACGGCATTGATTACAGCTAATCAACGAACATTTCCGGTATATATGACCCTGCTCGTTACAGTTAAAACAGAATGCTACGTTATCAATTGATATGTTTCTCCTATTATTAGATTTATCCGTTGTAACAGTTCCGGATCCTAACCTACCCTTAGCCAAGTATTGGAACGATCGAAGGAATTTGACAATTCTTTGTTGCTCATTAAAAATTGTAACAATTGATCAGGTTGAGAGCATCTTAACGTTAGAGCACTTGATTTAACTGTTCTGTCACTTAAACCATGAATAATACAATCGACCGCACGCTTGCCAACTATATCGCACTGGTTCAGCAGAGCCAACTTTTCGTAATAGTATATTTCAATAGGTTCATGGTAGCTACTTTTACGCCCGAGCATATAAACCGGTGTGGCGACAGATGTGGAGGGGCGTTTTAAAGCAGCAGATAAAAAATTTCCAATATTTATCACGAATATACATAGTGAGACGACCGAAGACGAAATAATTAATTATATTCGCTCGAGAACACAAGAAACGGTGTCTTTACAGAAAATACTAATGAGGAAAGAAAGGGGACATGTTGCCTACAAATTCTTTGTTTCCGAGTCCAAGTTGCCATCTTATCTGGATGAGAATTTATGGCCCCGGGGCATCGTATTTAGACGTTTTGTCAGTTTTAATCGGCAAAAGTCGAACGGATTATTATCTGTTGACGGTTTCAATAAAAACAACAATGGATAGCAGACCGTATCGTTTCGCTAGCTTTAATTGCAAGAACATAAAACGCTCCATAGATGGCATTAGGGAGCTCTGTTGTTCTTGTGATTTGGTAGCCTTGCAGGAAACTTGGCTACTTCCTGAGGAAATACCGTACTTAAGTACTATTCACAGCGGGTTTGGCTACACGGGAGTTTCAGCGGTGGACACATCTGCAGGTCTGCTGCGTGGGCGACCTTTTGGTGGCGTGGCCTTGCTGTGGAGAAGCAGCGTATTTCAGCAGGTGTCTGTGTTGCGTTGTGATAGTGAGCGTATATGTGCCATTAAAATAATAACCGGTGACCGGCCAGTGATAGTGCTAAACGTATATATGCCAACAAACGCAGCGGCCAATTTAGCTGAGTTCACGGACTGTCTTAGTATGGTAAGCGCAATTATTGAAGAATACGGCATTGAGTCTGTATATATTTTAGGCGATTTTAATGCTGCACCGTATGGTTTATTTTTCAGCGAGCTTGTAAGCTATAGTGCTGAACAGAATTGGATATGTGTTGATGTAGAAATGCTAGGTATTGACTCGGATACGTTTACCTTTATGAGTGACGTGTACGGGTCGTGCAGCTGGCTGGACCACTGCTTGGTAACTCAGTCTGCAAGGCAATCTGTTACAAACGCGTATGTGGATTATGACACGGTATGGTCAGATCACTTCCCACTTATTGTTGAGTGTAAATTAAATCTAATTTCACAGACGGTACATCACAATGTCATGCTGAACAAGGGAGTAGTTTGGGGTGTACGGAAGGAGGAACAGATTGCCTTGTATACAAGTGAGTGTAACAGGAAGCTCAGACTTGTGGACTTTCCTTCTGAGTGTATACAGTGTGCTGACTTTTACTGTCGTGACTATGGTCATAGGCGTGCCATTGACAGACTATACTCTGATATTGTGACTGCTCTTCGTGACGCGTCTTTGGCTGGTCGGGGTAGCAGGAGGACGGGTGGGGCTGGCTCGCGTGTAGTAGGGTGGAACAAAAACGTCAGCGACGCTCACCGGGTGGCCAGAACAAAATTTATTGAATGGGTGTTATGCGGTAAACCTAGGTGTGGGGAAGTGTATCGCGTAATGTGTGAAACCAGAAGGGTGTTCAAATCCAGGCTTAAGTGGTGCCAAGATCATCAGGACCAATTGAAAATGGATACCCTTGCTTTGAAGCACTCCAGCGGTGACTTTCGTGGTTTTTGGCAAGGTACTAATAAGGTAAACTTAAGACCTGGCCTACCGGTGAGCGTTGATGGGGTTAGTGAATCGGGAGACATAGCTAGTCTATTCAAGTCTTACTTTTCTGTAAAGCCACAGTTGGGAAGGCAGACTGGGGAGGTCAATGCTGAAGAGCCGATGGGAGCAATGGAGACAAGGATTTTAGCCAGTGAGGTGCGTAAAATCATTAAATATATGACCAGAGGCAAATCTCCTGGCCATGATGGCCTCAGTATTGAGCACCTGCAGTATGCCGGTCCACATGTGTCTAGGGTTTTAGCTATGTTCTACTCGTTATGCCTGAGCCATTCATACCTGCCATGTGATTTCATGAGAACGGTAGTAGTGCCTGTAGTGAAGAATTAAACTGGTGATCTATCTGATAAAACTAACTACAGGCCTATTTCTCTTGCGACTGTTATAGCAAAGGTGTTTGACGGTTTGCTTGATACACAGTTAAATAAACACGTGTCACTGCATGATAATCAGTTTGGGTTTAGATCCAAATTATCTACAGATAGTGCAATACTGTGTCTCAAGCATACTGTCAGATACTACACGGATCGTAAAACACCTGTGTATGCGTGTTTCCTCGACCTGTCCAAGGCCTTTGACCTGGTATCGTACGATGTGTTGTGGCGAAAACTAGAGGACATAAACATGCCGCATGAACTTGTTAACATCTTCAGGTATTGGTACGAACATCAGGTTAACAATGTCAGATGGGCGGGTACATTATCGGAGTCATACAGGCTTGAATGTGGAGTGAGACAAGGTGGGTTAACTTCTCCCACACTTTTCAATCTCTACATTGATGCACTCATCGTCGCGCTCAGTAGTCGCCATGTTGGATGCCATGTTGATGATGTGTGTGTAAACAATCTGAGTTATGCTGATGACATGGTGGTGCTGAGCGCGTCGGTTTGTGGACTACGCGAGCTATTGAAGATTTGTGAGGAGTACGCTGGCAGCCATGGCCTTGTGTATAATGTCGTGAAGAGTCAATACATGGTATTTCAGGGAGGCGCCAAATGCCCAGAACAAGTACCACCTATTCACTTGAATGGTGTACCGTTAGAACGGGTGGAACAATTTAAATACTTGGGGCACTGGGTAACAGCTGATCTGAAAGACCATGTCGACATTGAGCGGGAGCGGAGGGCACTGTCTAAGAGAGCAAATATGATAGCCCGTAGGTTTGCACGTTGTTCAGGTCAGGTAAAAATCTCACTTTTTAAAGCTTTCTGCACCTCCCTTTACACGTGCAGCCTATGGGCATCTTACTCACAAGCTGCTTACAGTGCCCTTCGTGTCCAATTCAACAACGCGTTCAGGGCGGTGTTGGGGCTGCCCCGTTTCTGCAGCGCCTCGGGCATGTTTGCGGAAGCGCGCACCGACTGTTTCCACGCCACCATGCGCAAGCGGTGCGCGTCCTTGGTGCGCAGGGTGCGGGCTAGCTCCAACACTGTCCTGGCGATGATTGCTAAGCGACTGGATTGTCCCTACGTTGGGCATTGTTGTGGCAGGCATATTGCTGGTGTTTGAATGTATATATCTAATAATATATAATGATTTGCTTGATATTTGCTTTTGACATAACTTAATTTAATTATTTAATCCATTCTAATATTTAATTAATTATTATTAACTTTAGACATTATATTAACTTTGACATTATTTATTTATTACTGACATTGTTTATTAGACATTAATTATTACATATTTAATCAGTTTTTATTTTGAATTGTGTTTTTGTGTTTAATATGGGTCAATGACCTGAAATAAATGAATTTTAATTTTTAATTTTAATATCTTCCAAGGACTGGCCATAATTATGCTCAAAAGGAAAAGCTTTCAACAATTTCTCTTGCCACTCGGTCCAAGAAAATAAAATTGAATCTAGGCTTTCATACAAAGTCTTGGCCGGTCCTTGCAATTTTTGCATTGAGAAATGGATGGTTGTCATATCATCCCAACCATAAAGGGTGGACACTCGTTTACTTTTCTTAACCATACACGTTGATTTTTCGAAGACGAGCCAAAATCAGGCAAATTATTTTTGTGATTCTTAACAACGTTACTAGAGTGATCGAGTGGGCCAGCCGCCGACGGTTGGTCCTTAATTAAATTTAAAATATAACATCTTTTGAGGAATCTAGGATCTCTAACCTTTGTCCCATCTCGTGTCGCTGTAGCATCGCGTCGTCTGCTCCGTTCCTGGCGCAACTGACTTTTTAGGGACTGCAGGCGCTCATGCGTTGCCTCACGTTCTCATTCAAGTTGTTCAGCTAGGTGGCTTGTGCGATTTTGGACGATCGGACTGCTGCGTCTTCGAGTGCGCTGCGGACTTATCTTATAGCCATCGATATTCATAGACATGGGCGCCGCCCCCAAATATTGCGGCGGCGGCGGCGTGCTGATGAATCTAGCGCGGCGGCAGCGTGACGCCGGCGGCGTGGCTGATTTATGTGTAGTATGAAAAAAATCTTTAAAAAAAAAGCAACAATGCAATGACGAGGTATTCCTCGTAGCGCTCCCGTTTTGAAACGCTCCCATCTAAGCGCTCCCGTTTTGTTCCTCCAAGCGCTCCCAAAAGGAGCGCTTCGAGGAACGATTAAAAATATTAAAATTTATTTCCTCGAAGCGCTCCCACGTTTAAAAATAGGGAAAAGCATGAAGTAATGAATTATATCGATAATTTTTAAAAAACTCATGTGTGCATCATCGACATCGAAGTTGCTTAACCAAATTACGAAATTGAGAGAATAATATCTTTTTGCTTTCGGCACTCTTATGTGTATACAAGGACCAATGTTATTGTGTAGGTATTCAAAGAGGATGTTATAAATAAAACGCATACATATACTTAATATAAATTATATACGTATAATAATCCCATTGCAGTAGACCTACATAATAATTACATTAGTACTTTGTGTGTACCACTGGCGACGGGGTGTGGACGAACGGGAATAACCCCTGGCGACTAGCTCCACGCCACGGTACTGCGACGTCATACGCATTAGCGAGTCTGCCAGCGCGACTGAATATTTTTCGAAACTTTAAATGCTAATAAAATAAAAACTACTGGGTATTTTTGAAAGAAACAAAAAGTTGTTAACTTGTATCCATACAGGCTATATTATGACAAACTTTCAGGCGATTTGGCAAAGTAACATTATACATTACAAATAGGATATAAAAACATATTCCAAGTTACAATCACATTAAAACAACATTAATACTAAGAGTAGTATAAGTATGTATATTATAAAAATCTTTAAAATTAAAAATCACAGATCGTTTCATAACCTTAATTATTACTGACTAATTAATAAGTGTTCATTGGAGTTGCACAATTTGATCCCGCCAAGTCCGTTCCATCATCGGACCACAAGACGTACGGCGTTGCGCCACCGTTACATGGTCGACATCCCACCCATACGTACAAAGCGTTTTGGGAACACATTCATTATGCGTACAGCTAAGGAGTGGAATTCCCTGCCGGAGTCTGTGTTTCCTGATAGCTACAACCTAGGAGTCTTCAAGTCTAGAGTGAATAGATTGCTTCTAGGCAAGCGTGCTCCATCGTAGGCCATATCATCGCTTAACATCAGGTGTGATTATGGTCAAACGCGAGCCTATCGCCAATAAAAAAAAAAAAATCACAGATGGTTTCTTCATGTTTAACAATTACTAATTACAAATAGGATATAAAATAATATTTCCAGTTACAATCACATTGAAACAATATTAATCTTACTAAGAGTAGTATAATAATATAAAAATCTTTAATACCTATTAAAAATCACAGATCGTTTCATAATCTTAATTATTACTGATTAATTAATCATTACTAACAGGTGCAAAAATACTTATTAAAATCTTAACATCTCTAGGCAATGTCCTATAGAAATAGCGCCAGACACGTATTGATGTAATATATTTTCAATTACATTGTTTCGTTCTTGGGCATGTTTTTGATTTTCGGAAATGTTCATTTTTAATCTTATTTTAGCAAAATTGTTACAATAGTTTGTTTTATTCTTTTCACCGTAACATGTAAATTTGTTTTTCCAAAATCGGTGTTCTAACCATTGGGAAACCATATAATCATTGAATTTTGTGATATTTTTGTCCTGTGGAGACTGACTCATTATATAAAGAAATGCATCATCTAAATCTGAGGCAGGTAAATGAGGTAATACAGTACACAAAGCAACATGCTTCCTAAAAATACTATTTTTGGATAGACCTAGGTCTCGAGATTTTCTTTTAAGCGCTTGTTTGTAGTGAAAAATACACCCACTTGCAACTGCATTTGGAAATTCTGCTAAAAAACCGCTGATTGCGGCTTCCTCAAAGTCGCTTTTAAAAAAATCAACCTGCATATTTGGTACTGTTGTTTTCAACAACAGAAATAATAATTTATATGTTGACTTCTTTTTATCACATAATAGAGCATATACTAGTGGCTTCACAACGCCATCGATTTCTCCATGGATGCTGTACAGCTGCTTAAATGGTTTTGGCACACTTTTGAAAGTCCCGTCGCAGTATAAATGACGACATCTTCCTAATTCCCCTCTACTCTTCTCGGTAGCAAACAAAAGGATCCTCCTTTTACCGTCATCATAATCCGCGAGGGTGAAGTTGTGAAATGATTTTGGCACCTAAAACAAGAAATTTATGGTCATTGGCAGTGATCGGTATTTACAAAAACGTTGACGAAAATAACGATTATGTTTAGATAAACAAAATTTATCTAAACATGATACCTACATAATTATAATATGTATAAAACACATGTAACTTTTAAAGATTTTTTTTATTTTACCTTCATACTGACCTCTATTTATCTAGATGTGTTGATAAAAAAAATAGTTAAAACATAATCACAGTTCTCAATAACATAAACACAAAAAGTTATGTTAAATTAATTTTATCGAAGAGCAGCCCTGCGATTGCTGTGGGATCGCTCGGTGCGAAGCAATTACAACAGTACGCTTGAGTATTTAAGCACATTTAAGCATGCAGTGGTTGCTGACGCGACGGAGTAGGCTATTATAAAGTCCAGTTTTAATATTTTCAAACTTTGGTATTTGATTTGTCAAATTAATTCCCTGGTCTAATAAACAATTAAGTTTTCTTTTATAAACCTCAGGGAGAGGGTCTAAGGTGGACATGGCTTCTTTGTGAATATCCTCCACTACTTCTCGCACAAATTGTGATGCCTCATTACGCCGACAAGAATGTTCGTTCTTTTTTAAAATATCTTCATATTTATTAAGAGTTAGGAAGGCACCACACGTCTTTATTGTACACCGCCACACACTGTTCCCATTCTTATTAACTTTTATAGGTCTGTATATATAATTATCACATAACAACACTTTCTTTCCTTTTTTACTTTGGACGTATTTAATTAGCACGTTTCCAGTACTTGGTCCAGCAATTGGTTCCATGCTCACACAATTATTTCACAAACTTTATTAGTAAACAAACTTGCTTCCGTGACACATTCGCGCAACTTGCGATAACAACAAAACGCAATTTTACGTAAACACAAGTTCGGGCAATGCTCGGCTGGGTTCGTGTGAATGTTCAGTATAGTATAATGTACTCTGTGGTGTGAATTCGTTAAACGCGACTCTCTAGGATACAATGGGGAGGCGGGGTTACGGTTTGTATGTGTGTGTGCAGGACTCACACGCCGCGCGCGCCGCATCTTTAACTCTTAGTTAAGAAGTTAGTATCGCTATTTTTGGCAAAAATTAATTATAAAATTGTTTTAACCATTTTATCAATCGCATAGGTAGCATCACCGTTGAGCGCAATACGTTACTGGATCCCGGCTCAGAGCAGGTGATTTTAGTCAGTAGGTGGTTTTAGTCAGTAAGAGTCTGACACTCTCTCGCCCCGCCTAGGACAAGGAAAGTCATTTCTACCATTGACGTAAACGATAGACACCTCATTGCCTTATTTCTACGAAAAACTTTCGAAAAAAAACATTGAGGTGTGCGGGGAAGGGGGTAGTAATGGGAAACATAATGGAGAGAAATCATAAGCTTTCTAAACAATAAAAAAATATGAATAGGTACATATGTCGGTAGATTATATTCATCTATTTGGTGGACTAAAGGATTTACAATAAAACAAAAAAAAAATTAATTACCAAACATGTGTTCTACTTATTATCGATAATTTCAGTTAGTATAGTCCCATCTCTATCCGAAAGTTAATCATGGGAGCGCTTCGAGGAAATAAATTTTAATATTTTTAATCGTTCCTCGAAGCGCTCTTTTTGGGAGCGCTTGGAGGAACAAAACGGGAGCGCTTAGATGGGAGCGTTTCAAAACGGGAGCGCTACGAGGAATACCTCGCAATGACTCGCATTATTTATCAAAAAATAAAAGAAAACAATTGTTCAAGCTAGGTATAAAATTATTTTTCAACGTAAATTTTGCATTCCTAAGGTAGACACCCAAGGAAAATATTTCTTTTTTTCGTTCCAGAAAGATAATTTTTTTTTTTTTTTTTTTGGAATGGCATTCTCGCAGTGTGACCACTTGGGGTCGAGACTGCTTAACCCGGACTATCCTGTGGGTGCCTTAAGCGAACTCAAAGCCTCCAGCCAGGGGCAAGTTTTACTTATAAACTAAGCGACTGCGCACTAAGGGCACCCCCTGTGGGGTACGGACCTCGGCTTAGGCCGTCGCTGACTAAGAGAGGACAGCAAGGTACAATTGGCTGGCTCAAATCGGGGTTATTATTATTGACAGGGGAGTTTAAAGCTACAGGCTCAGCTACGCCACCAGCTGGCTCGTTATTACCGATCAAGGGAGATGAATTTACATTTACAGGGAAAGTTCGTCTACGCGGAGGACCTCGGCGGCGAGGTCGGAATGATGATTTTTGTGATCTGTGTTTGCGTACTAGAGTACTAGTAGCACTACTACTTTCCTGGAAGAGGGTAATAGGGTCATCAGGTTCAGAGAGTGCAAGTCGCGGACGGCGGACTTTACTGATTCGAGAGGGGACATAATTAGCGGACGCGACAACCAGAGGGTTGCGGTGCTTCGCGGCAGAGTCAAAGAAACGCTTGGAAAGGCGTTTCAAGAATTGACGGATGGTCGGGATTCTAAGGTCTAAATGGAGGTTTTCGTTCCGAACGAACCAAGGGGCTCCCGTTACCTTTCGGAGGCAACGGTTTTGAAGGGTCTGCATCCTATGGATGTGGTGGGACTTTGCGTGAGCAAAGACTGGGCCCGCAAAGGTCATGATGGGGCGAATGCACGCTGTATAAATACGCAACTTGCACTTAAGGGACAACTTGCTGCGTGCATTCATAACCGAATGGAGTCTACCAAGAGCAAAGTAGGCCCGCGAACGAGCCTTCTTTATGTGCTCTGAAAACGTAAGGTGCTCATCGAGCGTCACACCTAGATATTTGGCTCGCTTCTCCCAAGGGATCGGCTTGCCAAACATGGTGATCGGGCGGGGGGGTTTACATTTTTTGCTTCGCTGTCTCGTAAAGAGAACAGCTTGGCTTTTATCGGGATTGACTTCGATTCTCCACTTCCGAAACCACTTGGCGAGTGCATCGACAGCGGTTTGGAGAGTGCGAGAGATCGAGTCGCGAACCATGCCCTTGTAGTAGATGGCCGTATCGTCTGCGAACAGACCCAACTGTGCCCTCTCGCTACGCGGGATGTCGCTAGTAAAAAGTGTGAAAATTAAGGGAGAAAGCACAGAGCCCTGAGGGACCCCTGCGCGAATAGGGTGGGGAGAGGAAAGCGCTCCTTCGATACGATAGCGAAAGGTGCGGTTTGACAAAAAGTCTCGTAAGATGAGCACGAGACGATCTGGCACACCAAGTTTGTAAAGCAAAAAAGTTACGGATGTTAACACGTGTCTCTGTTTTCATTTTTTCGGTAAACTGTAGGCAAATTGAGCAGACATCAGTACGAGGCGATCCGAAGCCCAAATTATAATTTCTGTTAAAGATATTGCGGAAATATGATGGCTTAACTTTTAACTCGCTTTCAACCTGGGAATTATATAATCGGTAAAGTTTGCTTATACTTAACTCCGCTGATAAGTATAGCCTTTTTGTGTTTCCACGGCAATAATGGGGCTCTTCACAATGTAGTTTCTCTATAAAACTCATCACGGCACGTTTTTTTTCCACATTTTTATGGGAAACCCGGTCACCACCTCTTTTCTCATTGAGTAATGTTCCCTTTTCAAAGTATTCTTTCATTATAGTTTGGACTCTGTACTTTTTTATTTGAAGCACATTAAAAAAAAAAGTTTGACAAACAGGCAATCGCTTTTTCAGTGTGGCGCTGTACACGAAGTATTTTGTTTGAAAAGATTTCGGCGTGTACTTACTATTTTTTGGACGATGCCGTTTAACCGATTTCACTGTGCAGTGTTTTAATATAAATGCGTCTTGGCTCCTTTTGTCTTTAAATTTATAAAATGATTCAAAAAACGATTTTACATCCTGCATCGAAAGTGATCTGCATTCAAACTTCTTCTTATGATTACATAACGGCCTCACAGCAAATGTTCTCGGAGAATACCTAAAACAATATCATAATGTACCTACACATTTTTTACCAATTTTTTTGTTGTTATATCTATAAAACAATCAGTATGTAGGTATCTTTTGTAGGTACTTAATTTGGGTTATAAAATATGCGGGATGTAAGTGACACCGACTCGAAAATGATTACCACGTATTCAGTACCTACACCATTTTGAAAACCGCCACACAGGTTTTCGTCGGCATTAAAAAAAATCTCCAAGTTTCCTACAAAATTTCAATACATACACGGTCAAAATGTATAGAAAATCCTTTTTTTTTTAAATTGCCAACGAAAAATTACTACGTAGATTTACTATTACCAGTATTGTAGGTACTACGATAGACAGAATAGGTGGTCTTAATCGATTTCACGCCGGTGTCTCTTACACTCGGTATATTATAAAAAAAAAAACTAAATATATTTAAGTAACACTGTAGTTATTGAATATTAATTAAATAGATATAAAAAAAAAATAAAAAAAATGCTAACAAGATCAAACCACAAGGACCAAGATAATTTATTTGATCAGACTATCTAACAGTAGGTACATACAAACCTTGTTACTTTGGCCAAATTTCTCTTCCACTTTTCGGGTTGAGCTATACGTTTTCTAGCCGAACTATTATCAACAGGTACAGGGGAACAATCCATAATTAAGATATACCACTTTTTTCCGACAAAACTTAATAAACTATTTAATAATTTCGACAATTTACGGAGCGAGGTTTCGCGTTCACAACAATCGACGCCATACTTATTGTTGCGCTCTGATTGGCTGATTAGGATATTGCTACCTATGCACTTGTCAAACATGGATCTTGCTGTGTTTGCAACAAACCGTATTTTTTGTAGCCGTTTTACTACGGGATATTGCTGTCTTAGGAGTATTATGAATTACGAAACGTGTTGAAGATATTGCTACATTTTTGGCGCCATCGAAATGTCAATTTCAAAATTATGTGGATATTGCTGGTTTTGCTTTTATACGATTCATATATAAATGTAAAAAAACCGGCCAAGTGCGCGTCGGACCACGCACAATGAAGGGTTCCGTAGTTGAAAAGAGTTTATCCCAAAAACAAACTTAACACTCTTTATTAACAATTTTTTTTTAAGTCATAAAATTACAAATTCACAATTTTCGGACTTTTTCCTTTACTTGTGCTTGGAGTCCTTGCTTCTTACCAAATTTCATTATTCTAGGTCAACGGGAAGTAGGTTATGATTTACTTGCGACAGTTGCGAGTATCAAAATGTGACGCAAAATGGCCGTATTTTTTTATTGCATTTATTGTATTAATTTCAACTTGATACCTTTACACGTTCCTGAGAAAAAGGGCCTTGACAGACTGACAACTTTGAAAATATTTTTTTATGTGATAAAATTACAAATTAACAATTTTCGAACTTTTTCCTTTACTTGTGTTGTGAGACCTTGCTTCTTGCCAAATTTCATGATTCTAGGACGACGGCAAGTACCCTATAGGTTTTGATTTACTTGCAAGTATCAAAAAATGACGCATAAATGGCCGAATTTTTTGATTGCGTTGACTTAGAAGTTTGATCTTGTTAGGACTTCAAGGGACCATAGACTTAAGTATTTCATATTAATTTCAGCTTGATACCTTCACGCGTTCCTGAGAAAAACGGTCTTGACAGACTGACAGACAGACATACAGACGGACAAACAAGTGATCCTATAAGGGTTCCGTTTTTTCCTTTTGAGGTACGGAAACCTAAAAAACATCATCCGATGGAAAACCAATCATCATCATTAGTTGTGAACCTATGGAGTTCGCAGCTAACCCCCACTCCCACCATGCGTGTCAAGTGCACCCCAAGTGTGCAAAAGGACAAAACTTTACATAATAGGTATATAAGCTTAGATCACATATACAAGGTGTAAAATAAATAACCCACAACCTCTTAAGGGGTCATTGTACTCATCATTATGAACAACTTTTACTATGGGACCAAACCTGAAATCGCAAAAAAAAAATCAGCTGTTCAGTACATTTTGACGAATTATGCGAACATAAATGTATTGAACAGCTGATTTTTTTTTCGCGATTCCGCGGAAATTTTTTTTTGTAATGTGTTTGTTTTTCGATGTCGAGTATGTGGACGAAGTTCTTGCAGTTAATTTTTTTACACCTAATATAAACGTAAAAAAACATCATCCGATGGAAAACATATCATCATCAGTAGTTGTGAACCTATGGGGTTCGCAACTAACCCCCAACCCTCCCAACTCGCTGGGGTTTTGGGTCTAAAATTAGCCAAACTCAGACACTTGAGGGGTTAAGCACATACGACGTTGTGTGCTTGATAAGAGCGTGTAGAGGAGGTTTGCTAAAAAAGCTTTTATTCTAGCAGTACTAGCGCAGTTGTCAGTGCCCGCTAGGTATGCTGCGCTGCAGTCTGGCGTCTTGCTTGCATTATGCAAAAGTGACAAAGTGGTGTATGGCCTACGAAACGCAGGTGACCGCTGCATGTCAACGAAGCAGATAATTCTACAAGAAGTACGTTTGTTCTAGGCGTTCTAAGTGTCGTTCTGTTAGAACGTGAGCTGTAGGTGTCTGATCATTCGGCCCCAGCTTGAATGCTGATGCTGCGGCCCCAGCAGTTCGTGTTCATAGCTGCTTTGACCCATATATATAGCACCGTAAAGGTGGCATACGACATCCACATACAAACCAACCTAAAATTTTCAAAAATGTCGACGCTAATGCACTATAGACTATAGAATCTTCATCACTGAATTCGAAAACATCACCCTTGCCTTGCCTAGATGCTTAATTTTGAAGTTATTTGCCGTACGCTAACGTGTCACTGACTGTACATACTCGTATTATCCAGCAACGTTTCTTTCAATTCAAATACGTAATAAGTTCTAGGATAACGGGAAGTACCCAATAGGTTTTGATTTATTTGCGTGTGACGCATAAATGGCCGTATGTTTTATTGCGTTGACTTAGGTTGATTTTTTTAGAACTCTAAGGGGCCATAGACTTACGTATTTGATGTTAATTTCAACTGGATACCTTCACGCGTTCCTGAGAAGAAGGGTCTTGACAGACTGATTGACAGACCGACAGACAGACAGACAACGAAGTGATCCTATAACGGTTCCGTTTTTTCCTTTTGAGGTACGGAACCCTAAAAAATGGGTTTCATAACAACAATACTTTCCTTTTCCTTTTTAGAAAGCGATACATTATATTGTTCAGATACGCGCTAAATACCAGGTAAAGTTGATTTAATGCGAAAGAGAAAAGATGATGTATTCTTCGAGTCATAAAAAATTTGTATGACTAAAAAACTAGAAATGTTTCCAGTTTTTTGAGTCATACAAATCATATTTTACAGCCATTAGACATTTCAGTCATGAAATTGTTTGAAGATCGCTAGGACATTGTTCTTGTAAAATGGAAGCGATTAAGGCCGCGTTTCCACTGACACGGAGCTGGGCGGAGCGGAGCGGAGACGTGCAGGAATCGTCCAATTACAGACGAGACAAGAGACGCGATGAGGATTACAACCATTATGATTGTTCGATTCCTGCACGTCTCCGGTCCGCTCCGCCCAGCTCCGCGTCAGTGGAAACGCACCCTAAGTTATGGGGTAGCACTGTCGAGCTTGACTTAAAGCAGCCTATTAATAAGAAGAATGGCACATTTGAGGAACTAGTCATACAAAAACGGGCCAAGTACGTGTCGGACTACGCACAAAGATGGGTTTCGTGGTTGGTATGAAATTATCCCGAGAACAAACTTAACATAAATAATATAGTTGAAAAACATGTTCTCTCATACATTCCAACAGTAAATGTAACATTAGCAATTTTATTTCGGAGTATTCAGACTTGTATTACAGAATTCGATTAATTATTATAAAACACTATCGAAAACGGGTCTTATCGCGATATAAACAAGTAAACAAACAAGAAACAAACAAACAAGTACACAACACAACAAGTACAAACAAAACAAACAACAAGAAAAACAAACAAGTAGGTACCTGTTTACCTCGTTAAAAAGAATATCGCGATAAGACCCGTTAACGATAGTGTTTTATAATGTGTACAAATCGCGAAAGTTTAAAAAGTTCGATTAATTATGTCGTCTTTATCCATATACATATATTTTATCTTAATTTCAAGGGCTTTATCGCTGAGCGATAACGTTACCCTATAATAACAGCACAATTAACTAAACCAAAAAACAATGAACACTTCAATGAATCCGATAGTAGTACCTCAATGTCAGCAAAATTTAATGAAACTTCATTTATTAATTCTATAACTAAACGATACACTCCAGGGTAGTGTTTATCAATGAAAATGTTTATTCTACGATGCCACGCCTCAGCAGAGTTTGAAGTGAAACACCTAGGTATTTGCTTTTCGTTTACAACATGGCAACTCCAAAAACTTGGCGAATACTTCAGTTGCGTGTTGAATGATCCGCTAACATAATTTTCTTCAAATCATTTCGCGATTTGCTTCCAATCAGAATCTTCTATACCTTCTATTAACTTGTTAAAATATAGAATTATTTAATTTTCTGGCAAATAACTTAAAGCCAATAAACATTTCACTTGATTGTTAAATGTCCAAAATGACTGTCTGTGATTGAGTACTTGATCATCACCAGAGTCGTGGAAAAGAAAATAGTTCTCTTCTTTCTCAAACATTTTTAATTTGCTTTTGTTTTTTCAACTCTATGACGTCGTTATGAATAATGAGTTCTGCGCCTGGCTGCCACTCTGCAGCGTTTTATTTTTGTAGTGCTGTCACCACGCTTCACTTTTTAGGGTTCCGTACCTCAAAAGGAAAAATGGAACCCTTATAGGATCACTCGTTTGTCTGTCTGTCTATCCGTCAGTCACACACAACCAATTTGCTCCAAATCTAATAGACCGATTAAGTTGAAATTTGGTACACATATGAATTTCTGTGACCCAAACACGTGCGGCTAAAGTAAATAAATAAATTTTGAGTATGGGGGCAAATAAAAAAAAATAAAAAAAGTTTCGTAAACTGTACCGTGTGACATACCAAATGAAAGGGCTTACTATGAGGGTCTCAAATATATTTTTTCTTATCATTTTAAAATAAATCGTTTTAAAGTTATTTAAGAAAATAGATGAAAATTGACCATTGACCCTTATCTCCGAAACTACTGAGCCTAAAATTTTGAAAAAAATACAGAAAATAGTTCTGTACCTGTAGATTACAGGAAAACCTATATGAAGTTTGTGGTCTTAAAATAACATGGTAAATCTCTAAATATTGTGAGTACAAACTTACATTTACTGTTGGAATGTATGAGAACATGTTTTTCAACTATATTATTTATGTTAAGTTTGTTCTCGGGATAATTTCATACCAACTACGAAACCCATCTTTGTGCGTAGTCCGACACGTACTTGGCCCGTTTTTGTATGACTAGTTCCTCAAATGTGCCATTCTTCTTATTAATAGGCTGCTTTAAGTCAAGCTCGACAGTGCTACCCCATAACTTAGGGTGCGTTTCCACTGACGCGGAGCTGGGCGGAGCGGAGCGGAGACGTGCAGGAATCGACCAATCATAATGGTTGTAATGCTCATCGCGTCTCTTGTCTCGTCTGTAATTGGACGATTCGGCGGTCTTATCGCGATATTCTTTTTAAAGAGGTAAACAGGTACCTACTTATTTGTTTTTCTTGTTGTTTGTACTTGTTGTGTTGTGTAATTGTTTGTTTGTTTCATGTATGTTTACTTGTTTATATCGCGGTAAGACCCGTTTTCGATAGTGTTTTATAATAATTAATCGAATTCTGTAATACAAGTCTGAATACTCCGAAATAAAATTGCTAATGTCCATTGCAAAAAAATTAAAATTGTAATAGTTAGGGAGGCGAATAAGGGAATTTCGGTAATACTCGAGCGTGGCAGTTTAAGGTATGAGAGATACCTTAGACCTAATAGAACAACCTTGTAAAGTATTTAGCTCTATATGTAGTGACGCGCGCCAAGGATAGACGATCAGATTAGTAAAAAAAAATCGATAGTCTGAAATACTCGACCGCGTCAGATTAAGATATTGGGGGTTGATTTTAGTGTTTTAAGACTAAATTTAACTAATCTGACGATAAGTCCTTGACGCCGCCGAGTTATAGGGTCGCGAACTTGTAAAAAAAAAACGTTAATCCGGCATTCTCGAGCGCGATTTTTTTATTTTTTATTTTGAAGAATATAATCTAAAACTTACTAAAAATACAAAATCTGCCGGTTTCCGCATGACCCGAAGTGTGGAGGAGCCATTTCGTGTTCCGAAAAACGCGTTGCGGCATATAAGTCGCGAACGATACATTTTACAAAAAAAAAGTTTAAATAATCAAAAAAGGTAATTTTATTTTACACAAAAAAGGTCTCTTTACATTTTTGTCCAAAGTTAAAACTTTTTGACTTGAAGCATCATAAAAACTCAAACTCCCGGTTTTTTGAGTATATCTCGAAAACTGAGGGTGTTAAAAAAAATTGATATGAAATAACGATGATTAAATTATGTGACTTTTATTATATTGAATTGTATTGAGCAAAAATGTAAAGGCCATACATAACAATACAATTTTAATACGATTTTTATATCGTTTAATTTTTTTATACAATAAATAATACAATTCGTACTACATTCATTTTTTATACAATAAATAATACAATTCGTACTAAATTTCATCTACATTTACGTTGGTTGTATCTATCGCTTTATTGTCATTCTTAAATTCCCCGTTTTATCAAGGAGAAAGAAAGGAAAAAAAAGAAACCAAAAAAACTTTTTCGGTCAGATTAAGAGAACCCACCAACATTTTTGTCAGATTAAGAAAATATGCTTTCAGGATACCGAGATAAACCTCCCCTATGAAAATCTGACGCGCTCGAGTATTTCAAAAAAACTTTTTTTTTTGCATTTTCAAAAATTCATCGTAACTTATCGTCACGCCGAAATCGTCAGTTTTTTTAAAGGGAGCTTTGGGGCCTACTTAACACCCCTTCCGAAAATCTGACGCGCTCGAGTAAATTTTTTTTTTTTTGCATTTTTGACTACTTTATATGCCTACCCCCACCACGCAAACCGGCAGATTAGTATACCGTTGTTATCAGAGGCACTTGGGGCATACGTAGTATGAATATCTGACGCGCTCGAGAATGCCCAAGTAACTGTTTTTTTTAACATTTTTGGAAAACCGTACACGCCAAACCCAACGCTAAAATGGTTTTTACCATATGAGCTTTTCTTTTCGAAATTATTTTATCTTTCGATTTTGATAGGTCTCGACGGCGCCGTTGAATTACGCCATTTAGCTACCTCGCCTCCCTAACTATAAGTTACTTACAAATATTTTGTATTACATTAATGATTATATTAAAATAAAATTGCATTTTTAAATTATATAATTCCTAAAAAATCTTATTTTTGTCTTTATTGTCAAACTGTTGTCAAAATCTTTTCGGCAAAACGGCAGGATCCCGTTTAAGCCACCAGCTGGACAGCCCCCTTCTGCGCACTAGGTTCAAGTGAAGCGGTAATGGGTTGCAGTGTAAATAGCAAACACAACAGCTTACAGAAGAAAGAAATGTAATGTCCAAAAAGTTTACAAGATTCACAGGTAGAATGATAGCAGGCGAAATACTGAGCACAGAAAGAAAGTGAAAGACACAGTTAATATTATAATAGCACTAGGCATAAGAGTTCTAAAAGCACTGAATAACAGATGGGTTGCCTAGACTATGTAGGTATCATGAAATGCTAACGAGCGGGAGCGACATGCGCTTGCGACCAGTATGAATTCTCGACTGCGGCACAGAGTACATTTTTATATATAGAAATAGAGACCAATCTTCGATGTCAAAATGGGTAACCACTGACAGCGCCATCTGTAATCCATGCAAGACAACTTTTCCATTATATACATAGTTATACTATCTATAGATCGTTGGACGCCCTATAGCATTCCTCCACTACGTGACATATATTTTATAACTTGTATTATGTAGTGGATTACATATACCACAACAACAGCGAACAATCGTGCGCGAAGCGCACATGATTATGTTCATGCTAGTTGTTGTGGTAGTAGTGGGGGAGTATTGATTTGTTTCAAACGAATCAAGTTATATAAACCTTTACGGTGGAGTGTTCGGCACAGTTCTCTCCAATAATTCAACGAAGTAACATCTTACCAAAATTGAGTCTCTTAGTGAGTATTTGATTTTTAACCATGGACAACGTTCTATCTCCGATTTCGTTGAACGAAAACGACGATTGTGCCAAGATTGTGGCGCTGAACGAGCCTCGGGAGGAAACGACGGAAAATTTCCAGGATCTACCGAACACCCAATATGTGTTGGAGGTGGATCCTGCCCCGCCAAAAAGAAACAAAGGAAAGCAGCTCCTAACACAAAAGAAAAAACAAGTGTCAACGATGAAGAAGCATCCTATGTACGTATGGTTAGAGAATTCGTGGCAAAGCGACGTGACTCTAGCAGTGATGAAACCCTGGCTGACTCTGTTGAACAAAAAGGCGCTGGAAGAAAAGGACATGAAGCTATACCATGCGGGTCAAACTATAACGAAGATAATGAAGGAGTTTATAAGTTACCTAAAAGAAAAACAGAAGCCATTGACCAACTGTGGCTTCGCGAACTTCGAGGAGTGGGCCTGCGACGTAGGATTCTCCATGACATTTGGGAAACTCCAAGTGATGGATTGGGCCGACGATTTGAACGAGAAATTATTCAGCCATTATTCGGACGCTATAATGGAATGGGGGAAGCGGAAAGCGGAGCTAGAAGAAATGGAAGAAATGGAATCTTCATCATTGGTGAACACGAAGAGCATCTCCACATCATCCACGACTGCGCGTACTCCGGTTCCACGTGCCGGTGCCTCCACGTCCAAAGACTGCGAGACTACACCACAGAAGAAATCGAAGATAAATCCAGTACCTGGGAAAACAACTTCGTCCCAGAAGGAGAAATCACAATTAAGGAAGCGGAAAATATCGAGCGACAACGAAAGCGAAGAAGATTATCAACCGGGAACTCTATTCATGGAGAGTCAAGCGAGTGTGGAGGACGAAAGCGAGCCAGACGTGGACATCCAGCCAATGAAGAAGAAGCAAAAGAAGAATGTGAAATTCCAACAACAAGAAGCAATGACGGACGAGGAGGAGATCGAGGAAACGGCGACAGAAGAGGGTTACGCCTCTATGCTCGCAAATCTTGCGCGAGCTCATTCATTAGTACAAAGTACTGGAAAAATTGCGCAAACTATTTCCTTAAAGGACGACGACGGTTATATCAATATAACGTCGCCGGGAGAGCGTGGGTCTATGCTCATGAAATTAGAGCTTTACCCATTCAAAGATTGTGTGAAACTTCAGAAGAATCAATATTGGACGAAGAGAAGCTTCAGTTCTTTAGCAGTGATCTCTGGACCGGACTCTCCTGCGTACAAGATGTTGATGTCTCTCAGAACTCAGATAACAAAGGACATAATGAAAATAAAGGGAGTAAAAACGGAGAAAAAAAGTCAAACCGGATGGAAAAGTGGCTAGAAAGTTTTATTATCACACCGATGAAGAATATTCTGTACACAGGACACTGGATCAACGGACCTTATAAGTATGTACCTAAAAACAAACAACTTTTAACCACGTGTTTTCATAATATTCAACAAAGAATTGTCGACATGACATATAGAGAATTATTTTTAAAAACGAGAGTTATATCCATGAATAAGTTGATTTATGTTGCTCCTTGGAATGCTGTGTCTGAATATTATTATGATATTATTGATAGTATTGCTGTACTTGAAGATTTATTGAATCATCAATTTGATAATGATAAATATGATATGTATAACTTTTTGAAAAACTTATATTATTTAGTTGATAAGAAGGTTCCAAAAAAGAATTGTATCTGTGTAGTTGGACCTTCATGTAGTGGTAAGAACTTTTTCTTTGATTGTTTTATTCATTCTTGTGTTAATTTCGGGCAAATTGGTAACTTCAATAAGTATGACCGGTTTCCATTACAAGATGCACTTCAAAGGCGTGTATTATTATGGAATGAACCTAACTTTGAACCTGGTTCTGAAGAAGTATTGAAGTTACTATTTGGCGGTGATACTTGTGCTGCTCGTATTAAGTATGAAGGAGACGCTTGTATTTTACGTACTCCTATTGTTGTATTAACTAACAGGGATGTGATACCTAATGAAACGACATTCACAAGTCGTGTTTGGAAGTATTACTGGAATGTTGCGCCATTTCTAAAGTATCTGACCAAAAAACCACATCCCTTATCTATGTTTTATTTGTTTCTTAAACATAATATTTTATCTAAGAATAATTATAAGTTTGAACCTTGGGAAGTTAATATATTAAAACAATAATAAAGGGTTTATTTTTATATTTTTGTTTTCTTCAAATACAATGTCCTTATTTTCCTTATCTAAAGTATTAACATGAATATTTCCACCGATTACTTCTAATTGCTGTTCGGTCGTTAACTTATCGTACAACGTGACTCGAGATAATAATGGTTTGTTATTAATAACAATGTTGTTATCTACAAACGTTCCTTTGTTCGAATACATGTGAGCGATAAGAGTTTCTAGAACAGTAATTCTTGAATGTAATTGATTATATAATTTTTTATAAATGTTTAATTCTATTACATGAGTTACTATATCTAATGGATTTTCGATTTCCATAGCAATTATTTTAACATAAGCAATAATAAACCATAACCTATTAATATTATCATTATAGAATTTATTATTATATAAAATAAAATCAAAAGTATACATAATATCTGGGCCCTGTTGATTCCAAAAATTCCAAAACTCAAGTTGCCTATTAATCTTATTATTATCCCAATAACAATCATATGGTACAGAAGTAACGACTTTTCGTGTTCTATAAAAACAGTCATAAACATATCTATCTTTTGGATCTGGCACACGATCAAATTGAATAAAAGTATTATAAATATCTTTGAATGACCTTCGTCTTACAATAGAATCTGTTGGCAACATTTGCACCCATTTTTCTTTTAAAATACAATTACGAAAAGTTAAACTTTGTTCAATTTGATTCGAAACCTTCGAGAGATTCGTAGGAGTAGATATCCACGTCCGGGTCTGATTCGCATGACGCTGGCATTTCTGGTAGGTGTCGCTCCCCATGTCCGAGATTAATGTTTCGGACATCGACATTCCTGAGTCGCTTTGCCAGTTTATCAATTCGTCCTCGCTTAATACCCCCGTCGTGTCGTTGGCTATGAACACCCGGTGACCCGTCGCGGTGTCCTGCATGTCGAACGTGACGGGGGAATTCGGCGGCTCCAGCTGCTCCTGGCTTTCTTGTGTTACGACGTGGATCTTCCAGTCGACCATCAGTAGTAGCAGATACACCAAATATTTGTGCACCATAACCTTGAAAACCCTTCTCTTTGTTAATGAAGAATTTAACATCTTCAGGCCAATCATAAGGATCACCACTAGTACACATTGATTCCATATCAAATTCGATATCACAGGATGCATAACTGACAGTATACACAGAACTATTTAAAAAATTAGTAGATTCTGTAGCAGGATTTAATGCGGGTGTTGCAATCAAACCCAGATGCACTTGTGGTTGATTTCTGAACGATGAATGTTCACCTGAATGCACATGAACATATGTGTATCCTTCCACTGATTGGTAGTAATTATATGACGTACGATTAACGTAATCATACGCCGTAGCATTCAAATTTTGACTCGCCTTGACGGTGCCTCTTGAGTCACTCGAAGCGGTTAATTTTAGAGTGTGAGGAATTTGGTGTTTGTATAAAACTTGTTTGTAGGTGACATCATCAGAAAATCCGTCGTTTTTATTATACATTGGAACGACGACTTTCTTTGTTGGTTTTATATAGCCATTAGATGGCTGATAGGAGTAATTAACAATTGGTTCTTGCATACACTTATTAGCAAGACCTGTCTTTAGCACTTTATCCAATCTATAATTAACAATAGTTGGTAAACCATCATAATCACCATCATTTTTGTTATACAGTACACCCGCATACCAATTTAAATGACGTGGTATTTCATTAGAACCACCATTTTTATACATTGTGTTAAATTGTTCAGCTAATGATTTATCTTTAACACCTGTAGGTTTCATAGGCTCTGTAGATTCAGATTTTAAAGGCCTATTATCAATATAGACTTTATTATTTAGACCAACACACCATTTAATAATAGGCACGTACTCGGTAGTAGCTGTACCTGACAACGTAGTACCGTGATCAAACGCCGTACGCGTACCAATTAGATGGACATCACACTTCACATTCACTATTTTTGAATTCCACGGCAAACTGGTATATTCTTGAGGCGACATATACCACGGCACCCAATCCACAGGATAATACGCGTATGGAGTTAGCACTCTTGTTAATGCAGTTCCTTCTAAATTTGTATGAGCATATCCGTAAGTATAATGAAACCATTTCTTCGATAATGATATGTGCATCTTCTTTAGACGTGGGTTTGGCATGATCATAGCTAAACCCGAGCCCCCTGACGCCGTAGCAAGAGCACTTCCTCCTGGTCCTCCGCGATTTGGTCCCAATCCCGAGGTGTCCATAGGCTCCTGATCAGCACCGCCCGCAGCGACCGATGACGCAGACGGCATTTGAGGGACATTATTTTGTATATCTGCCATAGCAGAAGGGTTGAAAAAATAATCAATATGCTCGTTGAATAGATCGTCCAAATCGAAATTTGAATCGTCAGGAGCGTCGGATGGACCGGGCTGGGGTTCGGTGTCACGTCCGGAATCGGTGGTATTGGCACGACTTTCTCTTTGCCAATTAATGTCAAACTGGCGTTTAATTTCTCGACCAGCATCACTCAATCGCCATGGATTATAACCTCCAAATTGAGCCTTCTCAGCAGCACTTAATTTTTTATAAGCTTCACTATATGCTTTTTGTAAAGAACCGTAACGTTTCTGTCCTCTATGCGGAGCTCTTCCGGGAGTCATGATTAACGTACTAACAAATCCACTATTTATATACCCTTTTTTATGACGTCATAGTCTTTGATATCTCCACCGTAAAGGTTTATATAACTTGATTCGTTTGAAACAAATCAATACTCCCCCACTACTACCACAACAACAGCGAACAATCGTGCGCGAAGCGCACATGATTATGTTCATGCTAGTTGTTGTGGTAGTATTTTATAACTTGTATTATGTAGTGGATTACATATCCACTACATAATAGAACTGAAGGTATAATATAAATGAAACAACATATTGGATGAAAATCTAGTTTATTTGTGTTTTTTATAGCACTCATTCAACTTTTTAGCTTTAATTTGTAAAGTGTCCTCATCATCATCAACCTCTTTTCTCCCAGCTAATATTTTATTAATATTTTTACAATAATTATAAATCATGCACCTAATAACAATATTAATTAGATAATCAACTACTTTCTTTTTATGTGTTTCACATTTTATAAAATCAAAATTAACAAAAATACTAATGGCTGTATTTATTATTAATTTTAAATTTGATTTTTCAATATTTTCTTTTGTTATTTCATTGATTAAATCTTGGATATTTGAAATCAGCTCTATTAACTTCTTGCTGGGAGTGCAAAGCCATCGTCGACCTGCGTATTCTCTATATTTTATGTATTCTAATTCATTTTTTGACATAAAATCGTCACAGCAATCTGTGCAAGATTTGAAAACTTTAGTTTTTATTTTTTTCAAAAAATATCCACTCATGTATTGTAAAGGCGCAATAATACGGGGATCTCCTTCCTTTACCTCTAGAGGTGTAAAATTAAAATCAAAGTATTTTGCAAAATCAAACGAGCAGGAAGCTGTTTTTATACAAATAACAGATTTAAGCAGGACTCTCTCTAGTCTGTAGCTATTTGTGAAAACACATCTCCGCTTCATTCCTCTCTGTTCAACACCACACTTTCTTTTCTAAACTTGAAAAATATGTTTTGAGAAGGTATATTATGAATTTCTGCCTCACTTACCTTTTGCTAGTGCTTGTGAAGGACAATTTTCACTGGTTTGCTCAATAATTGTAACAACGTTGTCATTGTCAAGTTGATTAAATAAATCGACTGCTGAAGTTGATAACAGACCCATAATTTTACTGTGTATTGGTTCATTGACCTATGGTTTTGCAGGTCCCACCTATAAAAATCAAAATACATAATTACTATTGTGAAAAATACATACTAATTATTTGTCAAATCAAAAATTGATGAGCTCAGACAACAACGTGTGGTTAAAAAGATTAAACAGGTAATACTTATAGGTTCTACCTGTTGTTCATAATAAACCTAAATCTTTCATGTTTGCATGCAGTCAAGCTCAAGTATGTTGTTGGAGAGCAGAAAGAAATATACCTGTTTGCAACAAACTTTGCCTTGCAGTAAACGCCACTCTCTTGGTGGTTTTTTTTTTAAACTGTCCAACTGCGCTTTTATATTCTCATCCGTTCTGTGAACTCCTGTGGTCTGAGAATTAAATTTGTCGGACATTTTCACGCATTCCGCATTTTTTTGTTTCACGGTTACTCCGTCTATTTTTTATTTTCAATTGTGCTGTAGTGCTGTTACCAGATCCAGTTTTTCCTGTTTTATGTTTTGAGCCAGTTAGCACTTCGTTTTATTTCAGAACAGAACATTTTTAAGAACAGTAATTCTAACACAGAGGAAGCTTAACAAAATCTAAACAAGCAGCGTGACTTCGTTTGAAAAATTACACGACACCGGACACGCAAATCGTCACATTACTTGAACAAGGTTCTATGTGCATCAACCATAGTTTTCGGCAATCACGGTGTGTACATGTCGGTTTTGCGTTTTTGCTGATTGGCCAATTAATTAGATGCCGATGTCTAAATTATGTGGCTGTCTGGCTGATGCATGTGCGAATGCCACTATAAACACTTATAGTAGCACTAGTAGTATTGTTTATTCGGACACTGTTGTATAATAATACGAGTCACAAGGTTATATTTACTTCTAAACTATATAATTTTGTAAAAGAGACGGGGGCGCTCTGTTCATAGTGAAGTTAGAAGGGTAAAACACAGAACTTAGACACTCCTGGGTAAAAGGTAAAAGCACAGAGTAGGTACATTTTTGGAAAAAGGAACAACCGCAAGCCAACCATCTGTCAAGTTCATATTATTTTAGTTAGACAACTATGGGTACGTTCGGATTTGTACTACAGTACAAATCCGAATTATTATTATAATTATATTATTATAATTATTATACAAATTACAATTTGAGCGTGCTTAACCCGTTTCGAGTTAGCGTGAGCGTGATAACGATGTCCCGTGAGTCGTCATAGATGACGTCATGCCATCTTGCAATAACGCTGACCATGCCCTAAATTAATATCACCGTGAGCGCTGTCAAAAATGGCAATTGTGTGTATATTCTCATATGGGGCATATTTCAAACTGCCCGGGATTTTTTTATAATGTCCTGATAATCACATGGTCCATAACTTGTACACAGAAATACTGTTATCCAACCATGAGTACAAGTTTTGACGTTGAGCGAGCACTGTGAGCGCGTTCACGAGCGTTCCGAATTGTTGACAGCTCTGAGCTGTCATAATCGTGATATATAAATCGGAACGCAAATTATTAATGTGAGCGACTATGGTATAATTCAGAATGCAGCCTATGACATGACGTTGACATTGAGTTGTGTAAATGTGTGCGTGTGAGCGTGTATACATGCACAGAGCGAGGTGTAGTTTTGAGCATGTTTCATTGTATTGTTCGCAGCGGTGTCTTGGTTTTTGGTCTGAGGGGGGTATAAATAAATGAAACTACAATTTTCAGATTTCAAAGATTTATTCTTCTTCTCTTACTAATACATCGTCAAGAAAAGATGCTGCCACAACATTGTTTTGATATCGAGCCCAACCAAGGTACCAGACTTTTGCCATCACATGTGCGCAATATCCAACAGTTCGAATGCCACAGATGCAACTGCAATAATAGCCTTCTATGCTATTTTCCCAATCATTTTGTGTGGTAGTTATTATGATGTATGAATAATATATTTTATTACGCTGGTGTCGAGATGTAATTCTTCCACTAATTAAAATACATTCTTCTGATGATAGTGTGCGGCACCATGATTTCACTGTACAGTTCTAACACAAATGATCCATTCTGCCTTATATGTTCACCAAAGTAACTCCGTGCTTGTTTGATTTGGTAAACCCCTAAAGCAAATAGTATAAGGTCAGACATGGTCATTTGTGGGAAAACCTGTAGCAGCAGATGATTTGCGTCTATTCTTAAAAAATGAGCTCTTCGCCTATTAATATTATTTTCAATAATGAAATCTCCTAATGCATTAAGCAAATTCACCCGCTGCTGGGCTCCATTCAATATTGCCTCAGCATCTGGACGGTCTACCAGGGGAGAATGGAAGGTATTTAAAATAGCAGCACATATCTTAAGGTCATCCATTAAATGGAAAGATGCTACATTGAAGTATTCTTGTCGGAATAATTTAAATTGTAATTGACCGTTAAAAACCTCCACAACCCTCCTACACAAAGTTACAAGCCTACTTTTATTTGCTTTGATGTTTGACAGTTGGGTTTGCCCTGCCTCTAAAGATTCAGCTTTGTAAAACTTATATATATTTTCGAGTAACGGCAGGCCATCTCGAAAACCTCTATCAAGGATAAAAATGTCCTGTACGGGCCGTTTTGACGTCATTTTGAAATAATGAAGGCATTTAAAATAGCAGCACATATGTTAAGGTCATCCATTAAATGGAAGGATGCTACATTGAAGTATTCTTTTCGAAATAATTTAAATTCTAATTTAAAGCGACCGTTAAAAACCCCCACAACCCACCTACACAAAGTTACAAGCCTACTTTTATTTGCTTTGATGTTTATCAGTTGGGTTCGCCCTGCCTCTAAAGATTCAGCTTTGTAAACCTTATATATATTTTCTAGTAACGGCAGGGCATCTCGAAAACCTCTATCAAGGATAAAAATGTCCTGTACGGGCCGTTTTGACGTCATTTTGAAATAATAATTTTATTATGTCTGCATCAGATATAGTTGCTGGATAAGGGCCGCAGACATCTAAGACCGTTCTAAGGATTTCAATAGTATGTTTAATATCCTTCACGTAATATTAGTAAATCACACCTTCCAATATTTAAAGTAAAGGATACTAAACATATTATTGAAATCCTTAGAATGGTCTTTCCTTTGACTTTCCCCTTTAACCCTAACAGTGTATTATGTGACCATTACTTGTCGCTAAGAGAAAACACTTAATTAAATTACGATATTTGTGGAGGCTGTAAGTCATTTTTTGATACAGTTGATTGGACGACTTTTGAATGTACATGACACGATAGGTAGCCCGTCTGGAAATGGAGACGGGCTACCTATCGTGTCATGCCTCGTAATTTAATTAAGTGGTCCGACATATTATAGTCTTAAGTAAACACACACACTGTTGGTTTGTCAGTTTTATTATTCTTTTAGTATCCACTTTTCCACAGTTTACAATCACAGAACATTACAACGTATATCGGTTACAAACAACCACGCAGAAAACACACCACCGATTCTTTTTCGTCACCATCAGTCATAGCGTGCGCGTCCCTCTCGCCTACAAAGTGGGCGGACGTACCGCGTATTCCAATACTTAAACTTATTAGGTACTTAGTTTGTTCAATAAAACTTACAAACAGTGCTAAAGTGCATAAAAGTTAATTATTTTATAGTTAAACAATGCTAATATTCATAAATACAAAGGTGTTTTCATAACTAAAGTTAAATTGGAAGCTTCCTTACTTTCTATTACATTATTGTTAATATCTGAAAACACTTCCTGTGATTACAAGGAAAGTCAAGTAAACGTCATTTGAGTTTGAAGTTTAGGAATTCCTCTCTACTAATGTCCATCGGTATGAAATTATCACAGCAAGTACCGTAGTATCTGTATAAACGTCATTTGAGTTTGAAGTTTAGGAATTGTAGTGCGCGGTCACATTAACTTGACGCTTGGCGTTGAAGACGTCATTTTGGTAATATTAATATTAATATAACAACAACAGAAATCTAGCCAAATTATCGACGCGCGTATCGGTGACAAAGATGGTGACCATACTGACCCTTGCCGGGCGAGCTAAGGGAATAAGGGCGAAAGCGGGCGCGGCCTCGCATTCCAGAGATGCGTCAAGTTAATGTGACCGTGTTATATTTATTTATATTCAGATCTCTGCATTGGTGCATGAAAGTTCAATGTAACTGTTATCTCTTAACTATTAGTTAGTTATTATTATACAGTTAATACATAAGGAAATTCATTGATAATAATATTATTGTTTACAATGTTCGATTCAGAGAAATCAGACAAGGAAGGCATTCGTGAAATTATTTTCAAGAATGTTTGTGGCGAGATAATATTTACTAAAACTCTGTGGAGGGCTCAGTAAATATCTAACTCAGATTCATTAAAACAACAAGATATTGATGAAAGTTGTACGGGAGATTCGGTGATATCTAATGTTGAAAACACGCATTACCTTGTATTCAAGAGTGATGGTGAGGTTACACATACATTTGTTCGAGTTAACGATGATCTACGGAATGATTGTGAAAAATTTAAAATGGAGGAAGGAAGTGATGATAATGATCCTTAGGGAAGGGATGAGTGTGGTATTGGTTCATCACAGATGAGCAGACGAATAGCCTCATTAATGAGTGTATATAAAAGAGATCACGTGCCTCAGTAACAAAACGAAAACAAAACGATTGCGTAGGTTCATAGACTGGCCTCTACGTATGCATCAGAAGCCGGAGGATCTTGCTGATGTTTCTTTTATACTGGTCATGGAGACAGGACCATTTGTTTTAATTGTGGTGGAGGCTTAAAAGATTGGGAAGTTGATAAAGATCCTTGGCAGCAACATGTTCAGTGGTTTAGTCGATGCGCTTATGTAAAGTTGCGTCATGTTTAATGTAAGAATAAACGGGAAAGGATAAAAGAAATAAAAACTGAATACAGCATACAATGTATTTTTATTTGATTATATAATGTCCCCAAACCCTTGTTTTTATTCCATCCTCAGTAATATATCTTTTATCATCATTTCCACAAAAGTACTTTTTCTCTTAATTTATGTATTAACGCGATGTTTATCACTACCAAACGTACAAAAATGTTAAAGTATGATAACATGTCATATTTTAACATAGTCACAATCAAGTGCTTTTTTTTAATTTTCAAAATGTAAATTTCTTACAATAGTGGAGGAGGTGCTTTTGTTTTGTCGATGTCAAGTATACGGATAAGGATAGCGGGGGAAGGAGGCTGGCAGGCAACAGTTTTTAGATAAGCAAGATCAATGTTGCATATACAATGTATGATTAATTCACTAAGTAGTACAACAAAGTATGGAGAGGAAATGCATCATACACAGTATACAGTGATAAACGAAATAGAAGATTACTAATATGAAACTCTTATCTCTCTCCAATAGGAATATTTCCCAAACAGTTTGATAGGCAACTCTCCAACCAATACGTGACGCTTTTCAACAGGTTAGGACTTGTTCGTGAGGATGGGTAAAAAAAAACATAAACATTATCCAATCAGCATTGCTAGGGAAACGTCTCGATGTTTAGTCAGGTATTGAACAGAATTCCTCCTTTATCCATTAAACATGTTTGATTGTAAATGTTATGATGAAAAAATTGAAGCTATACCAAAAAAAAAACATATTTATTAATTTCACATCCTTGGGTTAAATGATAGTTTCATCTATTTACATCACACATAATCCTAATAAAAATAGTAAAGAAAAAAATACATAATTCTAATAAAAAATAGCAAAGAAAAAAACATAGTATAATCCTGTTTTGGTAATAATAAAAAACATATTTATTAATTTCACATTCTTGGGGTTGAATAATAGTTTCATCTATTTACATCACACATAATCCTAATAAAAAAATATCAAAGAAAAAAAAAACATAGTTTAATCCTGCATTGATAATGATAACTAATTCGTCTCTTGCAAGAATTCGTAACTTATAAGTTATAGCAGTTGATTACAACATTTTTGGATACATGTTTAATAATTTTATAGTAAAACGTCCCTCTAAATCACCACTATCAACACACAAAAAATTAATACTTTTATAATTATTTATATACCCCCCCTATTTATGAGGCATATAAACCTATGTACACACCATGTAACTCAAAAGATTGAAAATTTCATGTTGATCAATCTATCCTCTTCAATTATATCTATATATATAAAACAAAGACGGGTTTGTTACAACACTTATAACTCGAGATCGGCTGGATCAATTTTCATGGTTTTTGTTTCGTTGGATTTTTCTCCGCCCTGAATAGCAGAATACATTTTAAAAACAATGAAAACTTAACGAATACATAATTATGAAAATGAATCATTTTCCATTTAATTATGTTCCTATCTTTCGTACCTGTCTAACATTTTTTTTCCTCCTGTCATCCTGTCAAATACTGTGATTGACATTTATGCATGCGTTCAGAAATGTATTTTGTGTAAACTATTTAAAAAGGGTGAATAAACTTTTGTCTGTATTTTTTGAAAGAATTAAAAAGGTTGAAAAGTGTATTAAGCAGATTTGAATAGAAGTTCCTCAAATATTTATGCGTGCGTTCAGAAATAATGACAAATGGTTAACATTTACGTGTGCGTTCATAACTTTAGTTTGCGTAAATTAAAGTTTCTATTTTCGAAAACAATTTCTAAGATTTATTATTTAAGTTATCGAAAGCGTAAATGTCTTTTTATGTTGTCTTTGCCATTCGATTGAATACATCCAGCATCGAGTAGTCCCAAAGACGTGTTGCTTAACAATGTAATTCATCAGTGACCGGATTTTTTGCTTGAAAACACGTGCGGTGATGTCGGGCCGATCACTTGATGTTTGTCCGGGAAGCAGCAGTTGAATAATATCCATCCATTTCGGATTACATGTAAATGTAATGAATAGATCTGGCCGACCATAATGACGAACATATGTCATTGCATCTTGCGCATATTCATGCATATGACGCGGGCTACCTGTGTATGTAGCCGGTAAAATAGTCAATCGACCAACATTTTCTGCATCTCCTTCTGTGCTAATTGCATCGCGTAAATGGATATACTCTTCCGAACGTAATTTAGCTTGGTTCAACCGAATGAAAGTCAGGCGCTCCGTTTCGATTTTAACGTACATGTCAACGCAATATTGTTGAAGCAGTCGACGAAATCGCAACAAATAATTGTCAGAATTTTCACGAATCATCAAACGATGTGCGTAATAATTCATCGAACTAACCTTCTTGGTAGTTTCCTCACCTGAAACAAATATAGTAAAATTTGTATTTTAGAAGAAAAATCCATGTCTGTATTCCTTGAAGGGGTAAACAGAGAATGTCATCACTAAGTTTTGTTCAATATTTTCTAAACCAACAACCCCTAATAGGGTTAACGACTCTTACAACTACTCTCTGCTAAATTAAAAGTGACAACTTTTTTTGGTTACCAAAAGCAAACAGAATAAAATGTATATCAAGTTAAAATGAAAACTATGACACTTACCATTCAATGGATTAGTCATTTTGATATTGAAGTGATATCCATGGTTTCCTTGCCAAAACATCAGCGGGTATTGTAATGCGTCATATGAACGTTGTGTTTCATATATTTTTTGTAGTTGTCCAGTATTGCGTCGTGTAAGTACAATATCACGTGTTTCTAAGTTTTCACCAACAATCAGGATTGCCACTTCATGAATTGTTGGAGCATTAAATGTGCGTTCGTGTGTTCCAGCTGGTCGTTTATCTGCTCTGATCACAACTTTATAATCATCACTTGGCATGCGCTCTAACGCAGTCTTGAACAGCCTGACCAATGCATGATGTTCATGAAGCAGTTGCTGCAGATCTTGGAGAATTGCTCTTTTTGTAGCTGTGTTGATCCCTTGACGCCGGTCAAGTTGTTCTTCCATATTGCCCATGAAGTATATTTGCAAGAATTTGTGCTGTGCATCTTCATGAGGTTGCAATGATCCAATCCAATCAGCTAAAAGGTAACACGACATTCATTGACTGTTAGGCGGTACGAAGTTTATAGCAAGTACAACCCCACTATCCCAATTTATTTGGCGTCGGCGCAACATGTCCCTTTCTTCCATACTTCTCTATTAGTCGTCATCTCAGTAGTCATTCCTTTTCTAGCCATATCATCTTTCACACAGTCCATCGTTTCTTTGGTCTTCCCGTACTCCTAAAGCCAGCGACATTCATGCTCAAAACAATTTTCTTTTTTCAAATTTGTTAGCTCCTATTAATCTTTTTCATATTTTAGACTTTTTTACTGTAACTTTATTCCGGTATTTTACTTTTCAGCAAAAAATCGTAGTTAAATTCTTGAAATATAAATTAAGATTTCTTACACAATACAAAATGTTCTCAGCTTGCGCCTTCGGGAACTTCGCGCGTTTACATTGGAATATTCATAGCTAAGACAGGACAAAGTCTGTCGGGTCAGCTAGTTATAATTAAATTTAACATTCATCTCTGAAGGTATGGATGAGTGATAATCTTTATATGAAAACATTTTTTACAAATTAATTGATAATTATTTATCCCAGAAAAAAGCTAGATAGGTATAGTTTGTTACATAAAATATAATAAAACAATTTAAATTTGTGAAAAAAAAATGGTAACATTTTGATAGAATTGAATCAGACGTTCTACATGGTAAGCTGTATTAAGGCTCGTCAGCCCTAGGTTCCCATATAAGGAGTACATAATTTTTGATTAGACTGCCTAGGTCTGTACAGGGTGTAAGGGACAGCCCTCCGCAAACTGATAGGGTGAATTCAGTATGTCATACTAAGATGACCGGTACATGAAATTTTTTCAGGAACGTTAAGGGAATCCAATAAACCTGATTTGTTTGTGTTTTTGTGCACAAATTGGAGCGTCTATTACTGGTTGGGAGGGGTAGGTAATAGGTATGCGGTGAGTTCGATGAACTCTGTAGCTAGACAGAAAGTGAAGCTGATTTCACGCGTCGTTGGTTAGAGTATTTCAACATCCATTGCTGGTTTTTTTTTTGCTGTTTTTTTTACATAAATGGAGTGCTGCGAACACACAATGCAATTTTACATTGAAATAATGAAAATGTAACTGAAAAAAAAAATTGAAAAAATGAAAATTTTCCTGAGAAAATTTCCGGTGGAATATGATTCAAAATGAGGAGCTGAATGCACCCTGTGAGTTTGCGGAGGGCTGTCCCTTACACCCTGTATAGTGTTACTTTATATTAACATCAGACAGGTCTTTAATAGATTTTCAGGAAAAATGTATAAATAAAATTTAAAACTATAACTAGGTAGTTAGTATTACACCAACGCACTCGCAATAGTCAACAAGAAGATTCATTTTATCAGCTGCTCACCCACATTACGTGATAGTCTAACGTTAACTCAAGCACCATCATAGGACTGATAGTACTTCCAGTTAGATCGTTTTCATGAGCTTGTATTGATGACATTATCACCTTAACACGATTAATTCTAACAGGACTACTTCCGTGAAAATATCCCCCGCGATGAACCTGTGCAACAAGAGTAAGATTAGGATGTGTCGACGTGATTTCTCATAAATTAAGTGAGTTCTTATATATATGTAATATGTTGTTTATTGAAACAAAAAAACCCAAGTTGTTGCTCTGTAAAGAGAAATTTATTACATCACATGGAAGAACCACAAAGGTGTTTGTAAAACACACTTATTTTCTACACATACGCACAAACCACTACTACTTAGGTACTAACCTGTAAAGAGAAACAACATTAAAAGCTATTGCTTCAAATCTCTTCAAATAATATAAATGATTCACAATTTTCAATCTGAAATATCTTACGTTTTACAATTCCAAAGAGAAGTGTTTTTCCTCTATAGAACGAGCATAGTCCCAGCCTACTGGTGCTGCCACCCATAAGTCAAAGTTAAAGCGCGGACAATTCAAATTTAATGAAGGGCGACAGTGCTTCATTTACATCTCCCCCTCCCCCCTTTAACAGTGAAAATATTCTAAGGTACTGGTATGAGTTTTGTAATGTGAAACAAGTTTGATTCTAATTTTTTGTAGCCTGTATTTATCTTATAAATTGAGTTAGATAATTTTTCTATAATTTTATATGGTCCAATTTTCATTTCATCTAATTTTTTTCTATTTAATCGGTTACCATTTTCCACATATACAGAGTCTCCTACTTTTAACTGGCAAATTTTTCTGTTTTTGTCGAATTGTTGCTTATTATAGTTGTGTGATTTTATAGTTCTTTCTAAAGCTATCCTTCTGTCTTGTAATAAATCCTTTTGTGTTTTTTGTTCTCTCAATTCATCTGGCAGGATATTAATAACTTTTCCTTCCATTAAATATATTGGGGAAAACCCTGTCACAGTGTGTTCAGTCTCATTATATTTCTGGGTACATTCATGCGCGATAGTTGTCCATGCTGATTTATAATTTTTTTCATTAATTTTACACCTTATCTTATTAACTAATGTTTGGTTTAACCGTTCATTTAAACCATTTGAAAAAGGTGCATTCACAGCGGTAAAGATAATTGGTATGTTCTCTCTTTTCAAGAAACCTTTGAATTCTTTGAAATAAGTCTTTAGTCTCTTTTAAGTCATTCCTATTTATTTCATCTGCTATAAAATTAGGTAGCCCAGTTACAATTAAATCAATTAAAGTAGGTTTATCCATTAATTGGTTTATCTCCAATAAAAGTCTCTCTTTTGTTAGAGCATAGTCCAGTAATGAGCCCTGCCTATAGTTAAATAAAATAGCGTACCTTATTGGTGTCCAGCCTTTGTTCATAAATGTTTCACAAAATATTTCTTTCCAAATAATCCATTCTGAATCTATTGTATATTTTATAAGCATAGAACTATACCAATCTTGACAAGAATCATCTAAAAATATCCGAAATACTTGAATTTTTTGAATATCTTCATCTATACGAGTACACTCAGCTTCAAAGATGGCCATCCACTGTGTTACACTTGATGTTTTTTTTGTGAATTTATCTATTACAAACTTTTCAGATAATTTCTTTAAATTAGATTGTTTTGGTTCCTTCTTCAGTTCCGCAAAACTTTCCAGGAGTTTTGAAAGAGCCTCTGTTGATGTTTGACCTGCTGCTGCTGGAATCTCCTCCAGTAAATATCCTTGGAACTGCATATTTCCAACTTCATCCACATATGTGTTGAGTATCTCTGGTGTTACTGAAATCCATACTTGTCTTTTTTCATGTCTTCTTTGCAATGTAGCTCTTACTTTTTTATAAGTTTCAGTTTTTATTATCGTATCATGTAGTTTCGCCGGTTGTAAATGTTCCGGAAACATGAAGGTATTTTCCTTGGTATCCATAATTGAGGTTATGCAGATCACGTTTGTTTTTGGATCTTCACCCGCTTTTATAGCAAATTCAAATTTCATTTGTTCCATTGTTTACAACAGCTATAAATAATGTTGTTTTGTAATATGTTGTTTATTGAAACAAAAAAAACCCAAGTTGTTGCTCTGTAAAGAGAAATTTATTACATCACATGGAAGAACCACAAAGGTGTTTGTAAAACACACTTATTTTCTACACATAAGCACAAACCACTACTACTTAGGTACTAACCTGTAAAGAGAAACAACATTAAAAGCTATTGCTTCAAATCTCTTCAAATAATATAAATGATTCACAATTTTCAATCTGAAATATCTTACGTTTTACAATTCCAAAGAGAAGTGTTTTTCCTCTATAGAACGAGCATAGTGCCAGCCTACTGGTGCTGCCACCCATAAGTCAAAGTTAAAGCGCGGACAATTCAAATTTAATGAAGGGCGACAGTGCTTCATTTACATATATCTCCTTACCACATAAGTATGAAAATGTTGACTGTGTTGCATTACATGAACTGTTAATAATTATATTTCTCACTCGTGAAATCTTATTAACTTCCAAAATAAATGTGTGATAAAATTTTCTTTAGACTACTACAAAAAATATCTCCTGCGATGAACCTGCACAACAAGAGTAGGATTAGGATGTATAGACGGGATTTCTTATAAATTAAGTGAGCTCTTATATACAATGTGATAGGGATGAGACTTCTAACCCGTTAAGGCTGAGTACTACATCTAATTTTATCGACAAAAAAAATAATATGGGGGGTTGAACCCCCTCCCCCTAAAAATTATGGCTATTTTAATATTTTTTTTAATGTACTACGGCGCGCTTGATACTTTATGTGATATCAAAGGTTGTATGCGTCGTAGAAACAAAAAAAGAACGACTAACGGTAGCTAATAACCTTGGCTAACTAATTCATTACTTTTTTCATATGTTTGATAATGTTTTGGTGAGAAAAAAAAATCATTTCTGAATTATTTTGACCGAAAACATCGCTATTTTTCAATATTTTCACGAATTACTCAAAACTATGTCCCATAAAATTATTAATAATTTGCGCTCACTTAAAAGTATTTGAGTTATTCTTTCTAACGATACCAAAAACATCACCATAACATTACAAATTCAAGTATTAAGAACCATTAACCATTAACCATATCATAACAAAAACCGGTCAAGTGCGAGTCGGACTCGCGCACGAAGGGTTCCGTACCATATTATATGTTTAACAATCGCAAAGATAACTTTTTACTTATTTTATAATGATACTGTGAATTACAAGGTTATTTTTTGCAGTTGCAGAAAATCACCCATGTTTAAACAAAATACCTTATGAATCGCCGTTTTCAATATTGTTGATTAAATACAGTATTCATGGTACTTACATGGTATAAAGAAGTTTCAAATTCCTAATTTGTTGAATTGTTGCGCTAGAGCTCGTACAAAAATGGTCTAAAATTTACAACTTTTGCGGCCCCCTATTTCTTAATTTTAAAAGATAAAAAAAAATATGTTTGTACTCTACTCAATGAGTTCTAGACGATGACACCCCACATAACACATAATCAGCCTATAATGTTCCCACTGCTGGCACACAGGCCTCCTCTCGGTGAGAGGGAGTGGGCCGTAATCCCACGCGGGCCCAGTGCGGGTGGGTAGATGTCACATGTCTTCGAATTTTTGGTTCTAGGACATGCCGGTTTCCTCACGATGATCCTTCACCGTTTTGAGAGCAGCGGTAATGAAATAATGACATGACACCCCACATGATAGATTAAAATTTTTTTTTTTTTTTTAATGAAAAGTTTATTGTATGGGGACCGACCCCTTAAATTTTTAACTTTGCTTTATTTTTATTATTTGTTGTTATAGCCGTAATAGACAGCGGAGGCTTAGTAAGTTTGTACTGGGCTGTACGTGGTTGTCTGATTTCATGGATTTTAATTTTCTTGCGCGGGACCCTTATTATTTTTCTAAAATAAAAATAGCCTAAGTTACTCCTTAAAACATCAGCTATATGCCGTCAAAATCGGTGAAAATTCGTTTGGCAAGTTTCCTAACTTGACTCAAAGTACAATTTTTTTAATCGGACTGCGCTTTAAAATTCTTCTATACAAACTTTAACATCCCTAAACCTCATTTGAGGCGTAGTTTTGAAAAACTAATAATGACAAACATTATTACTTTCTTATGCAAGTATTTGTGCTAAGTTTCAAGTTCATTAACCAAATTAATAAGATTTTTCATATAAACTGTATCTCTGTTTTCACGAACACAGATACCCAAAGAATTTCGAAAATCGTCTGGTATGTTTCCATAACTTGACTCAAACATTATTTACACCAATTTTAGAGTTAATCAAGCCCCCAATAAAATCCTCCGCTATAAAATTAACTTATTATATTACCCCTTCGAGGTAGATTTTTGGAAAACCCTGATACACGTTAGTCTTAATTTTTGGTCTCAAGTATAAAAACTGAGTTTTGAGTTAATCGGACCGCGTGTTAAAGTTCCTCCATACAAACTTTGACACCCCCAATCCCTCCATAGGGGGTAGTTTAGGAAAACTAAAAATGATAAACTTTATAATTTACTTAGATGAATATTCGTGCTAAGTTTCAAGTCTATTAACTCAAGGGATAGGATTTTTCAAACAAACTTTCATCGCCTGTTTTACCCCCTTAGGGATGGAATTTTCAAAAATCCTTCCTTAGTGGATGTTTACACTATATAAGGTATCTATGTGCAAATTTTCAAGTCTCTAGGTCCATTGGTTTGGGCTGTGCGTTGGTATATTAGTCAGTGACTCAGTCAGGACTTTGATTTTTTTATATATAGATTTACCATGTTATTTTAAGACCACAGACTTCTTATAGGTTTTCCTGTAATCTACAGGTATAGAACTAATTTCTATATTTTTTTCAAAATTTTAGGCTCAGTAGTTTCGGAGATAAGGGGGGGGGGGGAATGGTCAATTTTCGTCTATTTTCTTAAATAACTTTAAAACAATAAATTTTAAAATTATAAAAAAAATATATTTGAGACTCTTATAGTAAGCCCTTTCATTTGATATGTCACTTGGTACAGTTTACAAAACTTTTTTTTTTAATTTTCTTATTTTCCCTCTAAAAGTGACTCTCATATTCAAAATTCATATATTTACTTTAGCTGTGCGTGTTTGGGTCACAGAAATCCATATGTGTACCAAATTTTAACTTGATCGGTCCATTAGATTCGGAGCAAATTGGCTGTGACAGACGGACAGACGGACAGACAGACAGACACACGAGTGATCCTATAAGGGTTCCGTTTTTTCCTTTTGAGGTACGGAACCCTAAAAGCAGGTAAAAAAACAGAGGAGAACACTTCGAACAGTTAATCAATTAATTTTAAGCATTAAAATGTTTTGTTTGATTGTATTTTTCAGTAGGTTTGATTTTAAATAAATGTAAAGTACATATGAGTATTACTGGTTTCATTTACTAATAATGTCAAGTATGAGTATTGAGCTTACACAGGGGAAACTACTTAGAATTGATGATGTTATGGTGATGTTTTTGGTATCGTTAGAAAGAATAACTCAAATACTTTTAAATGAGCGCAAATTATTAATAATTTTATGGGACATAGTTTTGAGTAATTCGTGAAAATATTGAAAAATAGCGATTTTTTCGGTCAAAATAATTCAGAAATGATTTTTTTTTCTCACCAAAACATTATCAAACATATAAAAAAAGTAATAAATTAGTTAACCAAGGTTATTAGCTACAGTTTGTCGTTTTTTTTTTGTTTCTACGACGCATACAACCTTTGATATCACGTTAAGTATCTATTTTTAGGGGGAGGGGGTTCAACCCCCCATATTATTTTTTTTGTCGATAAAATTAGATGTAGTACTCAGCCTTAACGGGTTAGAAGTTCCACCCCTATCACATTGTATATCTACTTACCACATAAGTATGAAAATGTTGACTATATTGCATTACATGAACTGTTAATAATTATATTTGTGATAACGAAAGTTTTCATAGAATCAATATTCAATTTAGTTTGATTTCTCACTCTTTAAATCAATGAAAAATGAGAAAAAAAATTTCACTCATTCAAGCTGGATTACATCTCTTAGAACTCGACCTTGCACTTCACCAGTTTTCGTTCTAGAAGTCAACCTTGTACGCCTAGTTTTCCTATCAGAATATATCAATCTTACAGTAAATATGCATATATTGCTAAAAGGGTAAAAAATAATAATTATATTATTATTATTGGTAATATATTTAAATAAAAAAATTAATAGTAAGAAAGCAATTTTAAAACTCAATTCTCAAAAGTCTATTAAAGAATATTAAAAATATAAACCGATCTTAAACATTCTAAATGCTTCAGACTTTTCTAATTCGAAAACATCTCCTTCTATTAAACGATGGCAAATAGATTGTAGAAGTTCAGAAGTTCAGGTGAACCACGTTTTAAAATCAAAATGTTTTTTAAATATTTACTATCATCATTAGGTATACAAAGATTATAATAAAATCATCATTAGGTATACAAAGATCATATAAATCATAATAAAAGCCCGATGAATTAAAAATCGCTTTTTTAACACGTTATGCTCCAAATTCATAAGAATATTGAATATAAATCGTGTTTCTTCATCACCAGTTCTCACCAAATCATTATTCTTAATCAAATATATTTTCAGAAGGTCAGACGTGTTTCTATAGGAACCATCTTGAACTTGGGACAAGCAAAAAATTGCATGATCAGTTTTATCACAATAATCACACAATACATTGGAATGTGCAGCAATATTTGAGACTCGCACTGTACAGTTTCGATTTATTTTCAGTAGTATGACCTTTCAGGGGAATAGTATCGTCCAGCGCCATAGCACGCTTTTCTAAAAGGTCTAAAAACTGTCATAGTTGGTAAAACTCTAGCATCTTGTATCTAAAGTAAATGCTCTGTGTGTATATAAATCAAGCTTTTTAACTTGAGAAACAAAGGTTCCTATAGAAGCTGCCGTTCCGTTCTGCATTTATTTCTATTTATTTATTTATATATACTTTAATTATATTGTTAATCATAACTGTGGTACTATACTATAAATATAGAATGAAAAAAAAAAATGAAAAACTTAAAAGGTCTAAAAGAATTACTTATTACCGGCGCTCTTAGGCGCCTGCATAATCAATAGAATGAATATACCTTTTTTCGGCCATTATTTTCGCCGGGCACTCAGCGGCGGATGTATTGTGCTTGTCTGGCTTTTTGTAATGAAAGCAAGTAGCGCATTTTGGCTCATCTCCCTTTTTTGGGCATTCTTTGATTGAGTGACCCTGATCGCCACAGTGACCGCAGGTATAGGACGTCTGCCGACAAAACTTGGCAGCATGACCATCCTGCTGGCACTAATAACATCAATGTGACTAAAGTGAAATCTCTCACAGGGCATGATGACCAGTTCACAAATACTCGGTCTTTTGAGATCAGGGCTTTGCGAATGACTGCAGGAACTTCAACTACGTAGTTACAGTGCTCAGCATCTTTCCTACCGGACTTATGGCTTAACCTAATTGAGGTCAAAAACGTCTCAAGGCTGCAGTCCTGTTGTTTCGCGGCCAGATTTTGGTGATACAAACACGCAAAAACCTCATTTTCTGCCTTTCTGCTTTAGGATCGGTAAGAGGCGTATCATTGCCCTTCGGCAGAACAATAAGCCTACCGTCCTTCCACGCATCGGGAAAGACTCCCTCCATGACGCACAGGCCGAACATGTGTGTCAGCTCGACACTTGCGACCTGCCACACATGCCCGACTATCCGCGCCGTGATCCCATCGATCCCTGGTGCCGTGTTGGGGAGATCCTTAACTATTTTCCCCAAATCCTGACTCGACGGAGGAGGCGCATCCCGACCAGTCAGGATGCAGGCAGCAACCACTCGCACCTGCCTGTGATAGGACGAGTCCTGCGACGGATCATCGTCGGGACAAAATGCGCCGATAAGGCTACGCATGGCAGTGCCCGCATCCTCGGCATATCCCTCCGCAAACCTGGTGCCATTTATAACGTTAGGCGGAGGCCTAAACCTGCCGCTGGCAGCACGATATGCCAGGCCCCATGGATCCTGGTTGGCCGACTCAGCCAGTCTGCGAAAGAAGTCGAGCTGCGCCTTCTCCATCAATACCCTGTAGCCACTGCGACACTCGTGAAACGCCTGCCTCGCACACTCTTCCAAAGCCCCGCCTCCCTTCCTCGCCGATTGCCAGACTTTCCTCCTCTGGTTATGACGTTTACGCATGGCCTCCAACAAGGGAGACCACCATTCATACCCTCTCGCTTTCTTATCATCACCACATGTACCTAAGCACTCACCCGCCGTCCACGCGATTATTCGCGTGAACTCCTTACAAATGGTCGCCGCATTCTTCCTCCAGTCGATCCTGCCCACACGCTCGTGAATCATCGCCTGGAATCGGTCCCAGTCCACTCCACGCTCCCGAAACCTCGTTGGCGCCACCGACGGCTCCTGGATCGCAGTAGCTTCCCGGACCCGTGCCCCACATAACCCGAAGGTGATGAGCCGGTGGTCGCTGCAGCTCGCATGCTCATGCACCATCCAGTCAGAGACTCGGACTCCCCTCGTTGAGAAGGTGACGTCGATGTTGGACTCACCGTTGGCAGTGGAAAAGGTTGGTGGCTGACCTGCAGCATTGTGCACCACCAAGCCCTGGGCCAACAGAAAGGCCTCCATCTCCTCCCGACGACGTGCCACTTCGCGGCCTCTGCCAACATAGTGGCGCGGCACACAGTGCCACAGAGGAGAGTGGGCGTTGGTGTCCGCTCCCACGAGCACGCGACGTCCCCGTAGCTTCTCCAGTACCCTGGTAATGTGCTCCAGATGGGTCGAAATGTCCTCAGAGTACTGGAAGTACGCGCTAATTGCATATATCGAGGTTCCCCTCCAGGAAATGTGGCACACCATGCAGTGGCTCGTTGAGAGGTGGTGCAACGCCGCACACACCACGTCGAGGCGCGGCAGATATATCCCCGCTTTGGGCAGTAACCCTCCAGGCAGAAGCAGTTGCCCCATATGCGCGACTGATATTTGCGGAGCCGCATACGGCTCCTGCACCAAAACAACGTCCAGCCCCAGGTCTGCTGCAATCGCTGGGAGCTCAGACGTGGCCATGGCCGAACCCTGCAGGTTCAGTTGCCCAAAGTTGAGCCTATCCATAATAAGTGCTTGTAACGGACCGCTTTTCGGCGTGCATTCGGGCAGGGCAGTCCCTGGACGCAGTGCGATGCGAGCCAGCCTCCTTCCTGCCGAACCTCTTGCACGTGGCGCACACCGACACCGCTGTCTGACACTCATGGCTCTTGTGGCCTTCTTCTCCGCAGTTCCCGCACACCATGGCCTTGGCCCTGCAGTACTTCTCCGGGTGGCCGTACAGCTGGCATCTGTTGCAGCAAGTGACATCTACGTGGTCGGTTACTTCGACCACGTCCCAGCCAATGTAGACGCGCTCCCGAGCAATCAGCGCTCGGCGCAGCTCGTGGGACACCTGGCAGACCCACTTCGTCCTGCCGTTGTGCCTGTTTCTCTTGAAAAGCGGGCGCAACTCTTTGGCCACCTTCTCCTTCGTCCACGTGCCATCCGCGTGCAGGTTCTGCTCCACTATCTCGTTAATGACAACCTCCGTGGAGGCCCCCTTGTCGATCCCTGTGAGCGCGATAAGTGGCTGTCTGGCTGCAGGCTCCGCCGTCCGCAGCGTTGATGGCACCGCCTTCCGCAGGGCGTCTGCCGCTACCGCGGAAGTGGTCTGAATGACTATCCCGGCATTGCCAACTCTCCTGAGGCTTGCCACCTGCAAACCCAGCGCCGCCGGATCCACGGCAACACGCAGCGCTTCCTTGGTGTCCTTAGACGTTTTCATGACCTCCTTTTGGTCCTCGGCGGGGTAGATGGCCACTGACGGGCCCGGCGGGCGCACGATCGGCACCGGGACTGCGTTCCTCCCCAAACGTAGGGCGTTGGCAAATGATTTCACGGGGGCTACCCCTGGGACGGCATCCGACGGGGGCACCACCACTGCTGCCCGCTCCGCTTTCGCAGTGGCAGATGCCAGGCGCAACGTTAGATGCGTGATCACCGCGCTTATCCTCTCTGTGAGAGCGCCGATCGACGCTATCTCGTCCTTGTTAAGCTTGGAGGTTTTCGATCGCACCGCCTCCATGATGCCCCTGGTGCTGCTCGTAGCGATGCCGGCCAATTGCTCGCCCGGCGCAGACTCCAATGAGTCAGTGGCGACAGATGGCGCCGCAGCCGGAGCCGCTGTGGCCTGGTCAGGTCGTGGCGATGGCTCCATGACAGACGTAAGTATCCCCGTGATAGGGGGGACCTCTCTCCTCCTGGCCTCGACCCTGCGTCGAACCGCCTCGCGTACTTCCTCTGGAGAGGACAGCATGTCCTTACGCCGGATGCCAGGGATAGGCTCGGCCGGGAGTTGTTCCGGTGGGGGCAAGGACAGATCCATGGAGGTGGAGGTGGACGGGCTACCCTGCGGGGGCGTTCGCGCCAGCGACAGACGGGAGTAGGTGATAAATGGGGTTTCTAGATCAGAGGAGATCTAGAAACACCCATTTATCTATTCAATAAAAACTCCATTCATCTATTCATACCCCATTTATCTATTCAATAAAAACTCCATTCATCTATTCAAACCCCATTTATCTATTCAATAAAAACCCCATTCATCTATTCAAACCCCACAATACAAACACACTACAAACTACTTACTGTTTCATTTCAATATATTCAGATAAGGTATCATTTATCCAGGAATACCAAAATATCCATCTATTCAAATAATTTCATCATCATCATTTTATTAATCGATCATCTACCTATTCAAAATATTATTATTTCATTTTTACTATTTCATTTTCTTTGAACACTTTAAATAATTATTCAAATTTAAAATAAAACATCATTATTAATTCAGGTATTTATTTGTACAAATATAGACTAAAAGCAGGGGAGAGTAAAGAAGTCTGAATCATACAAATCTATTCAAATAGCAAAGAAGATGTAAACGTGTCTGCCCCACTCCGTATCTATTCGACATCAGTTATCACTTTTCAACTGATTGGAATTAAAATTTCTTTCAAACTGAATTAAATAAAAGAAATTTGATCTTCCGGTAGAATCTGGTAGCATATAATGTCTTCTGAATCAGGTATCACTAGATCATGCATTATGTTCCTCATTGATGATGTGCCGGTGACCCGACACTTTGCTGAACCCGCTTTCAATTTTTCAGGACCAATCTCCATATCGTTAACTCGGGAGAATGTTAGCTCTCTATTATCACTTTTAAAGACAAGTTCTTCAATGTTTCCCGAATTTAATGCATCATGCATGTTTTGATAGAATAAATCTTCTTGCGATGTATCTCTGACCTGAGGTTTTGATGAATCTGCGCTCGATTTTTTATGAGCAGGCTGAATCTCACGGATAAATATAGCCTCACCATTAGCGTTCTGAATAATAATTTTACAAATGCCTTCAGAACTATGTTCCATTGAATCTTGCATTGTAGCTAATATAATTTATTCTTAAATTCTTTATGCTCCAACCTTTTAACTACAATTTTAGGAATCGACTGTCGCATAAAATGACTGTATGTAATTTATAGTTACTTAGGCTCCATTGCAACAATGAATCTATCCTCCTCCACTTTATAATAATTTTATATTTTTGTTTCTTTTAAAAATAGACGTTTTGTTTTGTCAACATAATCCGTTCCTTTCACAGCGTTCAAATAACAACATTGAGGAAATTGTATAGTATGTTGCATCCAAGGATCATCGTAAATCTCCCAATCTTCTATAACACCTCCACATGAGAAACATGCTGCTTTATCATTTACACCATTTCCACAATAAAAAAATCCAGCGTCAGCCATTTCTCTTACCAATCTTCTCCTTGAATCAGATGTTGCCCAATAATAATCAAATGAAAATTCACGCATTTTATATGAATTATACAAGTCATATCGAGGATTGTATTTATTTTGAGACATGTTCTATTTACTCACTTCCTAGTTCTTGTTACTGATAATTATGAATGTATAATGACATCGCACAGTTATTACCAGCAACTTATAACGATTAACATTGGATGGGATTGGTAGGGATAGAAAACTGTTACCTATTATCCAACTGTGAAAAATTAAACAACAAAATATTTATTTCAAAAATTTATTATCTATACACCATTTATTTAAACATATTACATTTTTTAAAGCACATATTGAATCATGATAAATACAACTATTCACATCATGAGAATTTTCATATTTATTGTACAAGCTTAATAAATTAGGACAACCTTCATCTTCTAAATTATTTATATTATTATTATTATTTTTCAAAATATTTTTTAACCACAACACTTTTTCTAAACCTTTGGTATAAACACTTTTATCACTTAAAATATCTACAATCAAATTCTGATGATTTGAATAAGGCACAAATCCGTCTCTCCAGTATATCTTTCTATTACGTTCAATCCAACTGACTTGCCGTTTTTCTGGTTTCGTCAAATCGTAAAATGGAAATGGTGGCTTAATTAAAAATACTTGAATTTTTTTATTCCATAATACAGCAATTTCTTTGATGATAAATTCATTTGTTTCTGTTTTAAAACCTTGAACATCTACAATGGCAGTCATGATAACCTGCGCACTATGTTACTCAAAGGTTTATATTCCACAAGTCGATCGTTAATAATTAAACAATATCCAGTTGAGTTATCTGGTATTGGGGCTGAACATTCAATCTCCAGCCGCACATCTACGGGGCCTGTTTTCAAACTGTCGTTTTGTCTTGAACAGTCTATGATAAAGAGAGGAGCCTTGTCCTTGAAATCGACCAAATCAAGCAAGGGGTCTGCAGGACAGTTGTAATACGACTGACGAAATTTCACATACATTTCATATAATATATTGTATTTGTTATCAGAAAAATTTAAGCTTAAAGGCTCGTAAGGATAATACTGTGAATTCAAAAATAGTGTTACGTTGGTAACCTCACAGTGATCAAACAGAGAACTGTCTTTGGTTTTATTGTTTTTTCTGTTGGTTTGCAAGCAAAATATTACATATCGAGGTTTCTCTAATTGCGATGCAGTTTTTACTGACCAAGAATGCTTTGTAGTTTTAGGAAGCAAAGGATACTCATATAAATCCCAATTTCGAAACGCTATCTGAATAGGTTTATCTTTCTCCAAGTGTTTTAGTAGTGTCAGTCGTTCGCGGTCTGACACTTTTATATGTGGTACACGCCATTGCAATCTTTGTATGCCTATTTGAAAATGTGCAAAATCATCAGTCGCTATGATACTGTTTAAGTTAGAGTTACTTCTATTCAGAATAAGTTCATGTTTACAATTTATTACAATTTTATTGTAATCCTCCGCAAATCCTAAAATCTTATTTAGAGGTACAATGGCACTAAAACTACCATCGTTTTTGAATCCATCTATGTTCCAACCCCATAAGGCAGCAACTTTATTTTCTCCATCATTCATTGAAACGTATGACTTTATTGTCGACGTTATTCCAGAATTTTTAATGCGATCTATTTCAATACCATTTATTTCGTATCTGATATCTTGAAACAAAAACATAACAGGGTTGTTACTGAACGTAATACTTTTCTTAATCGGTTTTCCATCTTTGTCGAAGAACTTTGCTTGACCCTCGACGTAAATTGAACTGGCTGACGGTAACACGTATATGTCTTGTTGGTGTATGGGAATTCTGATTTCATCGTTTTCTCTAAAGCTGTTAGTGTAGGGATTGTATGAGTGGACTTCATAGCTTTCAATCGAACTATCGAAGTGGGGTAATTCAGTAATTTGTAGTATATTCATATTTTAAAACCTAGAGCTTTAAGAAAATCTTTATTTTCTTCACTCAATTTCTTCACTTTTTTCTTACGTCTATGCACCTTAATGGTCGTAGATGGAATAAGACGTTTGATTTTCACTGGAGTGTTTTTATAATACACTATCATTTTATTTTTTCTTAAATGAAGGCGTAATTGAATATGTTCTTCACCAAAGTTAATATAGTTACCAAGTTGATCAACAATTTTAACAGATATAGATGAAATTAGATTTTTGTTCACTGGAAAGTAAATAACGTTTTGTGGTATTTCTATGTACCGGTGACCTGGAGCAGTATCAGATACAAATTCGTGGATAAAATGAGTTGGTAATCCGTTGCAGTATGAACCGTGAACAAGATCACATTCGATTCTGATTACAGACAGATTGTTATTATTGGTCTTTGGTATAGAATTTAATACTGAAAAGTATAGCAAACCGCACTCGTATTGATCAGATAAATGTAGAGGTGGTTGAAAATACGAAACCAATTCAGATTTATTTCCGGAGATGGTAACCGTAGTAGACATGCTTTAATACTGAAGTCTTAAAGAAGATCCTGTTCATTTTATTCCTTGACTACACCAAAAACTCTTTAAGAAATCCAAACATAGATGTCCGCAATTAAAGGGGTGACTACGTTGTATATTTTCATAATTATATCTGACTTTAGGCCCTACGTATTTTATAAATTCCTTGGGAGGTTTAAGATTTCCGTAACTGTCGAAATACTCAATATAATCATTACATTTTGCATAGGCTACCCAATGAGAACCAGGGTTTTTAGAACTGTCTAAATTAATAACGCCGCATTCTTTTAAAAAAGGGCATTTAGGGAGCTCATCTCTCATAAAGACACCTCTAAAATAAGGAATACTATTCCCATATTTCAAAATGTCAAGGTTAGTTAAGGCTCGTTTGGGTAGCCGATATTTTAGTTTTTTTTTTCGATACAAAAATTCCAAGTCCATCTTTATGCGGTTTAATGTGTAATCCTTTCCCAATGCAAAGAGCTTCCATTTTTTCATTGTGTCTCTTCGATTCATAAAACAATTTTTTAGCCGACTAGGTTTCGTAAATAACCGAGCATCCATCATAATGGAAATACTTTAAGATAATTGAGATTAATAGAACGATATATAGTTATGATAACAATTGTGTTTTAAAGAAATGGTTGATATTATTGTTGTATCTTCAAGTTTCATTTTGTATTAGATAACTTTATTCCAATCATCAACAAGAAATTACTACTCAGTACTTTAATCTTATCACACTAATAATTATGATCACACAATCGACAGTTGTAACCTTACGCAAAGATGTTCGCATTCTCGGCAGAGTTGATTGCCGCTCTAATATCTATCCCTAAGGCAGTCTCGGCCTCAGAGAGCTCGGCTGTCTCCAATCGAGTTGTGTACTCCGATTTGTAGGTGTCAATCAGGGACTTTACAACGGACACACTCTTAGGGGCCCTTATCCATCCAGCAAATCTCTTCAGGGATGTTTCCCCATTGAGCTGGATTAACAGTTCTTTAGCTGCATAGGCTATGGAGCTGTATAGTGTGGACCTAGCGGCTCCTAGGGATTTATTAAATCCGTAGTAGGGATTTCCACCAACAGTAGTCAGAGCAGCTTTGTAATTCGCAAGTTCACCTCCGGTAAGAGCATTAAGCCTCTCCCACGGGAAGTCCGGGTACTTCTTCATTGCTCGACCTACTGTTACGAATGCAGTCAGTCCAGAATTAATAGCCTGGGTCAAAGTTAATCGTACCCTTAGTGCTATTTCAGGAAGATCAGCTAGCCAAGTCTCCAGTACTACTTGGGCATTGTCAGCTGTGATATTAGTCCCATAGTACTTGTAGACTAACTCGATAACCTCAGACTTAAGGTTGGCCACGATCTGCATGTCATCACTCAATCCTCTCTCTATCTTATTAATGAAATCGTCCGACACATTACCACGTTTAGCGACAGCAATGAACACTGTTGTGAACAGCTCTATTGGCTTCAGGTGTTGGTCAGTAGTGGACTCTGCTACTAGAAAGTTAACGTATGCTCGACTATGAGACTCTATGACAGCATCCGATGATGCGTCTTCATCAATGAAGGCCCAGTCATCACCCCTCTCATCAGCATTCAAATCATTATGGATACTTCTGAACTGAGCTAAGGTCTTACCCCTTGTCAATGGAGTCTCAGCTCCCATGTAATACTTCAAGCAGTCTGTCACTACTACATTTGCCTCGTCCTGACTCAGGAAGTATGTTTCAGGCAATACAGGTGCCACTAATTCACCGACTGAGATAGCCAGCATATGATCCATACTTGGATAGATAGATACAACACAATCGATAGATGTTTTACAACTAAATACAGTTACTTATGGTACTGCCTCGGCACCTTTTTTAAGTACTCGATGCCTATTACAATTGGCAAAGGAGTGTAAGGATGAATCTATTGCGTGTGTAATTCGAAACGATTTTTATGCAGACGACTTAAACACAGGTTCAGAAACTGTAGAAGGGCTAAAACACATTTATCATGAAGTTGTAAGCACACTAAATTCTGCTTGCCTACCCCTAAGGAAATTTCGCACAAATTGCCCTCAATTATTTGATGATGAATGTGACTCTTCAAAACCTATTGATTTCAACAAAGAATCCAGTGTATTAGGTCTCAATTGGTGTCCCAAGGCTGATACGCTGCAATTCTCTACAGACCTAGAGCCTTCTACTCATATTACTAAAAGATCAATCATTTCTACTACTTCTAAGGTTTTCGATCCCTTAGGATTATTGTGTCCCTGCACTATAGTAGCTAAGATTTTACTTCAAAAATTGTGGTCCTCTAAGCTAGACTGGGATGATCCAGTGCCAGCTGAGTTTTGTAAAAACTGGGCTAACCTATTAAAGGAATTTTCAAATTTAATTAATATTCGTATTACAAGGCGAGTTCTGTGTGATACACCCAGTAATATAGAATTACATTGTTTTGTGGATGCCTCTCAACAAGCCTTTGCAGCTTGTATTTACCTGCGTTCTGTTGATCACAATCAGAAAGTTACAGTCAGGTTGTTGTGTGCTAAGGCACGAGTTGCACCAATGAACCCAACCACTATACCTCGATTGGAGTTATGTGGCTTCTTGTTAGGTGCACGTTTATGTTCAAAGGTATTAGAGTCATTAAATTGTAAGATCAATAATAAATTCATATGGACTGATTCAAAGGTTGTGCTGGGGTGGGTGAACACGCCACCCAGGGATCTTAAAATATTTGTGTGTAACCGAGTGAATGAAATCAATCAACTTGCAATTGGATTCACCTTCTGTCATGTTCCAACAGATCAAAACCCTGCAGATATTGCGTCTAGAGGAGTGACTCCTAAGCACTTGCAGTCCTGTCTCCTTTGGTGGGAAGGGCCTTCGTTCCTTGCTAATGACCCATCTTGTTGGCCTACACAAACACACACACAAATCCCTAATATCTTACCTGAAGTTAAGCACTCGCAGAACATTGAATGTCATGTTGTTGTTACAAATAAAATAATTCAGTTTGAGAAACATTCTAATTTAAATAGATTAAAAAGAATATATGCCTATGTACAACGTTTCCTAAATTACTGTAAAAATAAAAATGCTAAAATTAATGGCCCATTAGATATTAAGGAATTAGATGATTCTTTGCTAATATTAGTTAAGTTAAGTCAGTTAGAAAGCTATGCAGAGGAAATAAAATTGATTAGAAATAATAAAACTCTTAATCGTAAGTCTAAATTATTGCCGCTAAATCCCTTTATCGATTTAGATGGCATATTAAGAGTTGGGGGTCGAATTCAAAACTCTGACTTCGCCTATGATAAAAAACACCCCATTATTTTAGATGCCAAGCATCATTTAACTAAATTATTATCAAGATATGAACATGTACGCCTATTTCACGCTGGTCCTCAACATCTTTTAGCCTCAATAAGAGAACGATTTTGGCCTATAGGGGGCAGGCACTTAGCACGTAGCACGACAAAGCAGTGTATAGTTTGTATTCGCCTACGTGGGAAGACTCTACAACCTTTAATGCGAAACTTACCTGCCGAAAGAAGCTATTCCATGTTTCCTTTCTACTCGTGTGGTGTTGATTTTGCTGGTCCGTTTATGATCTCTAGCCGTAAGGGTAAAGGCAATCGTATATCAAAATGCTACCTATGTTTGTTTGTATGCCTCTCGTCCAAAGCGATTCATTTAGAGTTAGTCAGCGATATGAGCACTGATGCTTTCATTTTGTCTCTGCGAAGGTTCGTCTCTAGGAGAGGTAAACCTAACGTTATATATTGCGATAATGGTACCAATTTCAGGGGCGCGAACAATGAAATAAGCAGAATACTCAGGTCCAGTCGTGAGTCTGCTATTAATTACGCCAATAATGAAGGCATTAAGTTCGTGTTCAGCCCAGCATATTCACCTCACTTTGGAGGTATATGGGAGGGGGGCGTTAAATCAGCAAAGCACCATTTTAAGCGTGTAGCGGGTAATGCTTCCCTGACATTCGAGGAGCTCGCGACGCTATTTGCTCAAATCGAAGCGATTTTAAATTCTCGTCCCCTTACTCCCCTCTCATCCGACCCAACCGATCCCTGTCCTCTAACCCCAGGGCACTTTCTAATAGGGCGACCTCTAACCTCTGTACCATCGTTGCCTATCACCTGCAAGCACCCCAACAGATACCAGTACATTGAGCAGCTGAGACAACAATTCTGGGAGAGATGGCGCCGGGAGTTTGTTGCCGAACTTCAGGAACGCACCAAGTGGAAAACGAGGCAATATGACCTTCGTGTGGGCGATCTAGTGATCCTCAAAGAAGAAAATCTTCCCCCACTACAATGGAAACTTGGCCGCATCACCCATTTATATCCTGGGAAAGACGGAATCAGCAGAGTTGCCGACGTTTTGACTTCAAAAGGCACGCTAAGGAGGGCCATCAATAAAATGTGCATATTACCGGCCACAAATGATGAAAAGGATGTTGCCAACAGCCAATGCTAAGAATGCTAATCATTGAAAGCCACCCTTTCAAGGCCCGGGAGGATGTACGCGCCCCGCACTAGGGCGAGCCAGACGAAACGGAGGGAGAGGGGCGCCAACGCTCGCGCAGCCCACGCCATGCGCCGACCCGCGCGACACTCCGCAAACGTCGACCGCGCAACTAACATCTATCTATCGTGAAATAAATGTGCAACGAATACTTACCAATACCTATTGTAAATTAACCTAAATACAGAGTTTCTACATAAAACTTAGTTTGTTTATTAACACATCTTGAATTCGTTAATGGTTTTAGCAATACCAGCTGCACCACCTGCTAAAGCGCCTGCCGCTGATAATCCCGCAAAAATTGGAATCAACGGCAATACTCCACCAGTTTTTGGTATAGGAATAACACGAGGAAGTTTAATAGATGAATCATCAGCTAATTCTCTGGCAGCGGCGATAGCCAATTCTATAGCCATTTTTTTACTTTTTGGTTTTAATTTTTTCATGTGTTTCTTGGTTTTAGAAATAACATTTTTTAATTTACTTTTTAACCCTTTTCCAGATGTAACTTTTCGACAGCATTTTGCAATACTACTTTTCAGACCAGAACCAGTTTTAATTTTTGTCGACATAGCACGGCTTACCAGGCGTGCTGCAATTTTTTCTCCCACACTCGCATCCGTAGCAACTGCTCGTTCTTTCGCCATATTTAACAAAATTAAATCAGCTTCGTGTCGATCCTTTAAGTTTGATGATTTATGATAGGCAATGTCGTGATCTTTACAATACTCGTCTAATTTATTAATTCCGTTATCTCCTTGTGTAAGCCTTTTCATTAATTTTGTACCAGGACCACAATAATTGTATCCTGGTAAGTGTAATTCAAAAGGTAAGTGATTTATAATCCAATTGAGCAGACTACTCTCTCCAATGCACATTATCAGACTGATGCATCTGGATTGAACATTTTATTAAATACTTATAATTTGAATTGTCGTTAGTTAATGTTTTAATATTTATGATAATATGTTTGATTTATCAATCCAACTATTTTCAGCTGAAGACAAACCTAACCATTTTACTAAAACCCTGTTACCTTTTCTTCTAAGAACTTTCTCCACTAGATACACATTGGGATGTTTTGTTTTTTGAAGCTCTTGCGCATAAAATGCACCTAAAATAGGCTGACCACTGATTGTATCTGCTATTAAGTAGGTGATAGGAGTTGTATTTTGTATCATTCGAATTTTAAATATTTCTGTAGACCAGTTGGGAGTGTAACCTTTTTCAAATGTTCCTTTGTACTTACTGATACGCACATAATCACCAACTTTATATTTGTTTCTAATACTATGTCTTTTTACCAACCTTGAATACGTTTCTAATATATGTTTTTTATTAATGTTATCCACATTAGCGGGAACTTCATCAATTGTCCGATGATGAGTGTGATTGTATTTATAAATAACAGTATTAAGCGTGCTATCTATCCAATTGTAGCTGCCTCTCAAACTAAATTCCTTATAGACTTTAGATTTCAATGTCCTGATAAATCGCTCAACTATAGAAGCCTTTTTTGTTGAGAAGGTTGAATAATGATTAATGTGATAAGTTTTCATAAGCTTTTGAAATTGATTATTGTAAAATTCTGCTCCATTATCAGTTTGCAGATTTTTAGGAACACGCCCTTTATCCAATAATTTCTTAAAAGAATTACATACATCATCTTTGGTTTTACTTTTTAGAGGAAAAGTCCAAGCATATTTTGAGAATGTGTCAATAATAGCAAGTATAAATCTGTAATTTTTATTTTGCTTTGAAATTGATTGCATATCGATTAAATCTGCTTGCCACAGGTCATCTATATCTTTCATAATAACACATCTTCGTGGAAAGTTCACCCTCGCATTTTTATGAATTTCGTTTACCACGTCCGTTTTGCTCATGTTAACAATTCAGTACATTTGTTTTGAATCCGTGTATAATACTGAATGAAAATTGTATCATGATGAGTATTTATTCTTTTATTATGCCAGCTTCTTTCAATTCTTCAACTATCGATAAAATTTCATTATCATGGTTTGTGTTGCCAGCATCTCTGGAAGCAACTAATAGTTTCAATCTCTCAACCAGTTCGTTAGGATCATCCCAATATACCAAGTCAGTGTTATTTTTATATTTCTTTAGGGTTGGTAAGCTTCCTCCAGTGTGAAAATTTTCATTTAACGATTCGGAAAATAATGGTTTGATTACTTCACGATATTTTATTCCCTTATCTCCTTTTATTTGCCCATCAGGATTAAAATCTCTCTTATGAGCATTTGTATAATGCAGCATGTCCTTATAGACAAGTCTATCTTTGCTCGATATTAATTTTAAATCAGGTTTTCTTCGAAATAAAAGTTCTTTCAAGCCGGGTGTTAAATTATAGGATTCGTCACCGACTTTAATTAAAATAACACTTTTGTCTTTCAAACTATCGATTTTTTAAAATGAGACTACTGAATTACCCATAAGCAATGTTTTGTTTACACTTCTTATTCCAAACGGTATATTCACACCATCATAAATATCATGGATATCATGGCCCTCTAGCGAGATTTCTAAATCATCCGGTATTTCTTTTGTAGGAGATTTTTGTGCAGAATCCGGTTTTGGATAGTAGCAGTCTTCAAACTTTGTGGATGAACTAGTATTAATGTCATCCAACTCAATGTCGTCAGAATTTGAAGGTGTTGTATTTTGTAAATGCTTTAATTTTTCCATTGATATATTCGAATCGACTAATGCTTTAAGGGGATCTGTGACGGTTTTTAGCATTTTATCAAGTGACAAGTTCATAGAGTGTTCCTGGTTCTTCATTTGCTTTATTTTATTCTTTATAGAGTCTACAGACTTCATTAATTCTATTTTAATATTCTTTTCCATGTTGTATTCTAACAAGTGTACTCAGCCAAAGAAGATATAATACTAAGTTAGATTTATATATTATTGATTTATATATTTACACATTTTCGCTCATAATTTAAAAAAAACTATCTAAATTCTGTCTGTACCTTCCATTGTTTAATGAGGAGTCTTTGCAAATACTAACAAAGTTATAAGGCTCTCTCCAAACTGTATTACAAATATTCTTGAATTGATTCCAGGACATATCAGAACTGACATGCTCTTCATAAATATGTTTCAAGTTTACATCGTCTTGTTTGAATACTATAAGAAAGTTTGCATTATCACGCAGCAACTGTTTCGGAATTTTAGAGTATGTTTGACATAAATAAAAGCAATCGATTTGCTTATGTCTACCCATAGAGAAGTAATTACGAATGTTTATTTGATTTTCACATGCCACATCATCGAAAATAAATACAGAATTGGTTAGTGCTTCATCCGGGGCTATGACTTCTTTATTATCATTAAATTCATAAAACTTAACTTGATGCACTCTCTTTATAACTTCTCGTAAGAACCTGTATTTTGGTTGAAAGTTAGTTTTCGAGTACAGATAAAGATTTTGAAATTTCAGACCATTCTCATGTAACAATAAACTAAGCACTACGTTTGTTTTTCCACTATTTGAGGGACCGCATATAATACAACGAATCGTATTTGGTAACAGAATGCTATGCCTAATATGATTATCAGAGTCACCAAGATTTATGTGATTAACATTAAGTGATGTGTGTTGTTTGATCAACTTCATTTTGTATATTAATACAATTTCAATTTTACATAGATTTATATTATAGAAACAAATGTGATGGGTTCCAATATCATTCTTTGTAAGTGCTTCATACGTCAATATAAAGCGAAGTTACAGTTTAAATATTCTTAATTCTAAGTCTACAACTTGATGTCATCGGTTGGATTTTTTATTAAATTTTAATATTACTTGCTTATTTAAATTGTAAGTACTTAACTAATTTATATTATTTAATATTTAGTGCAAATCATTTTAAATTTTATAAAATGCAAATTGATGATTAACTAAAGAATTTTTTTTTTTAAATTCAGATTATGGAAGACCTTGATATAGTGGATGATGCTATTAAGTCATTCTATTTTGCTCAAGAATACCCTGGAAACAATATAGAGGAAACTGAGTTCCATAAACGCCAACAGGACAATGAAAACAGTGTAAAAGAGCAACCAGCAAAAGCAAAGGCTAAGAACAAGTCCAAATCAACGTCTAAAAATACGTTATCCAAATTATTTACCATGCCTTCTTCATCTTACGTTCTTCGTAAGGAGCCAGGAAAAGCACATCATTTAATAAAAATATGTATTTATGATTTAAGTGACAGCAATGTAATAAGTAATATTGACCACTGTGATAGTGCAAGTGTGAGCGTTCAGTATCAAGTTAAAGACAATCACGACGAAATTATGGATGAAACAGACTATCTAGTCGGTAAAATAGTTAAAAAGTTAAGTTCGGCTTCACACAGTTTTTAATATGTTATTCATTTTGTGTATACTTAATTATTCATTGTAACTAAATATGACAGTAAGTTAAATATAAGTAGTTGAAATTTATCCTATAAACTGTGTTTTATTTACCTAAATTACCTGAAGAACTGTTTTCAAACAGTAAGTAATGAAAACAAGTGCAAGGTCATAATAGAAATAAAAAACATGATTTTGAAGATACTTTATTCAAATACCACTTTCAATACAACAACTGGCACTAATACTAAATTACATTAACATTTTTTATACCTACTTAAATTAATTATTACTAATATCATTCTCATAATAAACAGTTTCAAAGGAATCATGACATGTTTATTATAATATGTTAGTTAAAATCATAGACTTATAAAAAAAGATGGACTCCGCGCTGCGCATATCGAAAGTGAAGCACAGTAAGTATGCCGGGACCGTTTGTACAAACACGCCTCGCGCACACATTTACATCATAGTATGCCGACCGGCCGCCATTACGTGACACGAGCGACGGCGTCTTTGCAGGTACTCAAATCACGCACACATAGATCGGTACGGTGCTTCACTTTCGATATGCGTGGCGCGGAGTCCATCTTTTTTTATAAGTCTATGGTTAAAATATTGTATCACAATGCCCCCATGGTAACGTATCTACTTGGTTTAATAATATCTGTCTCTTGTCATCATTTTTATTAATAACTATTTTATCTGTCTCTTGAGAGTACAATACATGTTTAATAGATTTAATAGTGTTCATTTTGCATTTGAAAGTACTGTCACTCAGTAAAGCTTTATTATAATTATACAATCGTAATCGCTTTGTAACGGGCTTAGTTACACCCTTAGCTTTCTTAATTTCTCTGTGCAAACTGTTTATGCAGTAAAGTTTGGCTCTAAGTCCTGTGAATTCAGTAATAATATCACCCCCCAGCTCATCTTTGAATAGGCCTGGAACTTGTGCATTGACTCTAGGCATATCATGTCTGTTGTTAACATCAAAATTACTAGTGTCAAACTTTGATATGTCTTCTTTTATATCATGATATACATCTGGAGTTTTAATAAAATAAAGCAAACTATCTGTATCGGTATAACAGAGCCTTGCCTTATTTCTATATTTATTTTTGATATAGTCGTAATGAAATTTATACAAATGCTGTTTTGCATACTCTAAAACAGTAAAACCTATATAAATGGGCCTATCAAGATTTATTTTTTCCGGACTCAAATGAATACCAACAAAGTTTTCAGAAAATATAGTAATATTTTTTAAGTTAGGTTTCGCAATCAAGTTTTCGGCACTAAGGTGTTTGTTTGTCTTGTTATTTTTTTCATTCCATACCGTTACTAATTTTATATTTACCTGTTTTCGTCTATTTTCAATAGTTTTTCCAAATATAGCATTATTCATCAGTTTGAATAAACTTTTTTCAAATGGCGAGGCTGAAGCTTGACGTAATCGAGTATTTAAGTCAATGTATTTTTGTAAAAAGTTTTCTTGTCTAAAAGTAAGTACGCGGTGAGTTTTTTTCAAAACGAGCCCGTTCCTTAAGCATTCTTTTAAATGGATGTAATGTATCACATAATTAAATTTATCATATAAGTTTGCAATTAATTTTGGGGTTTTACCTCCTGGGGGAGTAAATTTTTCTGCCGCGAAAGGTAAATCGCGATGATATTTATGTAAATAATCCGGATAAGCCAAATCAACTTCTAGAATATATCCATAATCTGAATCGTCTGGTATATTAGTTACATTCATTGCACATATTTCTTCGGGTAACAAAAACCTGAAATCAGATATTGGCATTTTTTTTGTCATCGCATAACCATATAAATTATTACAGTCGAGATATATCAAGAAAGTTGATGCTTCAGTGTCATCAAAATTTGATAAATATTTATTATTAGCCTTTGCGTTACGAAGAGAACACTGAGCTAAGCCTCCACGTATTCCTTTTTCTAATAACTCATAAATCTCTAAATCACTAATTAATTCTAACTCAACTTTTGTATACAACATCATAGCATCCCAGCTCAAGCTAGGTGCAGTGACATAATAAGCTGGATCTAGATTATAATGCCGTAAACTGGTATCTCTAAAATTTTCAAATATGTCGCAAAGTAACAAAACATCCGTTTTTAAATATAAGTCTGTATATTCACCGAGAGATTGCATTTGAAAACTTTGCCATATTTTTTGCACGTGCCTGTATTCATCATCGGTTATGTGTTCACATTTTAAACTATTATAAAAACATTCTTTCGGGGGAAGAACATTTTCATCGTATTTTGTAAAAGAGTCCATATAGTCGTACGGGTAAATACCTTTTTGATGCAACAATTTTAATAACTCTGTGTCCCGGAATTCATTTGATAGATTAATAAAGTCACTGTCACTTAAATTTCTAGATAGTACTTCTAAACTTGAATTAAGGAACTGGAAAGAATCAATAAACTTAATTTGAATAGATTGTGAAGTATTCTTGGTTTGAATAATTTTTGTAACACACATGTATTTTTCTTTAGTTTTTGGTATTATTTTAAAATAACCTTCATACTTTGCTAGCTCTTTGATGAATAGATGACAATCATAACCCGCGAAGTTATGAAAAACCACCGGCACAAAAGGGCAAACCCTGTGCATTAAATTGCAATGAGAATGTGCAGCACCTCTGTACTGTGATGTTACATGATCGTGATCTGTCACCTTGTCATCAAATAATAATTGCTTACATATATGGCATACAGTGGCATTATTGAAGTTATTTTCTTGATCTTTAGTTAAAGGTGACATAGGCTGTACTTTTGATAAAGTATGAAAAATTTTTTGTATATCCTTAAGCAAATATTTAACAAAAATTTCAACACAATCTGGCCCTCTATACGTTACGTATTTATTTAAATTACGATCGTGTGAACAACAAATGTAGTAACCAAAACAAGAAGGTTTATGTACTTTGTATATCCGAGTACTATCTGTTAAAAATTCATTATGATTTACTAAAAGGCTTTCAAAATCTGCATAAATAACAAAGTTAATTTTTTGTTGCCGTTCATAATTTTTAAATTGAAGAATAGTATTTTTCTCGGGCAGTACAGTTAATATTCTGTTACACATATGTGAGTTGTACTTAATTTCACTTTTAAAAAATTGTAAACATAAATCACATAAATACATTTTACCTTTGTGATGAGTAATTTGCCGTTTAACTAGTCGTAAAAGATCTTTGATTAAGCAATAGTGACCTTTGCCATTTCTCTCAATAAACAACAAATTTATATGATAGCGCTTTCTTGAATTAGTCACATATAATGGGCCAGTTACAATGCTTTTGCCATCTAATCCATAAATATTAATACTTATGTCGGGATTTATTTTTTCAAAATGTCTAATATCGGTGTTTGTTGGTGGAAACATCATACCATCTATATTCAGCACCGTAGAGTAATGCGGATATGAAATAGTTCTACAAACATTGCTCTTTTGTGGAAATAATGCTGCTACAACACTCCATAGGAAACAGTGATTATCTTGGTTTTGTATATTAATACAACTTTTGGAACGTTTCACTACATTTGGCAACTCTATGTAAGAACCACCTCTCAAAGGATTGTATTTATTAATATTAATTTCTAGATGATTCATAAAAAGGCAAGTCCAGCCAGACTCACGGTGCTGAAATTCAGACAGTTTTCTTACAAAAGTATGCATAACATTTAAGTATAATTCTTTTATATCGGTACTGTAAAATATTGATTCATACTTTGTATTAAATGATTTCAGCTCTTGCTCACCAGACGTTGGTAGAACAAAGTAAGCGAAAAGCTCAAAGTTCACTTTAATACAGCTATGTTTCACAAGACAAACTCTCAATAAATTCATAACATGTTCTTGATAATCCATTAGGAATGCCTCTGGCGTCAGATATTCCTCTGATGGATTAAGTCGGTAAGTAATTATTCTATTTTTAAATGCTGTCGCAATGATATCGATATTCTTAAATTCAGATTTCAGTATGCTATTCGATTTATGTAAGTTCGTTCTCAAGTGATATTGATATTCGTTTTTAGGTATCTCAATATTACAGTAATCACATTTCAATAAATTATCATCAGATCTGGTAATAGAAGTTCGTGTAACTGTAAAAAAAAAAAACAACATAAACTTTAGAAAACGTATCTATTTATTCGAAATTATACTTAGAGATACAAGAATGAATATGAGGGTAAATACGAGTAACTTAGAGATACGAGAATGAATATGAGAGTAAATACGAGTAAAGAAAAAAAAAAACATAAGTAGTTATTACGTTAGTTGAAGTACCTACAAAAAAAAGCTACTAACACGATAATTCATAAGTAGGTACTTATTTCAAAATAGGTAATGAATAATAATTACTAACAAAGTTGACAGGACAACCTTTAAATTCTTTTCTAGTGGCAGTTATAAAATTACTGAGGTGTTGCCACGAGTCCGTGTTCTCATCTGTTCTATTTTTAATACAGATAATCGCGTGGCGCCACCTATTCATAGGCGCCACATGTTGAATTTCGTCGCAACTATACACCTTTAACTCAACAAAATGCGTCCCTTTTTTGAAGTCAAACGTTTGGCGAGAGTGTCCATTAGCAACTCTTCGGCTCATGTATGACTGTAACGGATGAATTGGTTTACCCGCGATTGGTTGATCCTGGGCATCATCGTCGCTATCAGTACCGAAGATGTCACGGACCGTGGCTTTCTTCACGGCGATAGGCTTGATGACAGGTTTCTTGGTTTGACTCGGCCTGGATGTACTAGGTACGGCCCCCGACGATGATTTTTTCTTTTTTGGCTTGAGTTTTTCAGGCTCACGTGGCTGCTGAAGTTCGTCATCTGACAGGAACAACGATTCTGAATTTCCATGACGTGGCCTGTAATTCAAAAACACATGATTATGTTTCATTTTAAATTTAATAGATTATAAATACTAAGTTTACGGTGCATTATCAGATCTAGGTAGGTATATCTACTCCAAATGTGAATAACGTTTAAAAAATGGAAGATACATAATGTAAAAACATTTTTGGAATAAAAACTTTCATTACAACTGAACACTTATTAAGATAAAATGAATACAAACAAAAAAAAAAATGTAATTGATTGGTTCACTGAATAAAGTTTGATGTAGCAACTGCAGGATATAAGCTACTGAATTAATAGATGATTAATTAATGAATAGATTCTACTATTTAAAAACTCAAAACAAAAACAACTAGATCACATACTAAAGTAAATTATTATTAATACAAACTTACATTTTGACTGGACTCTCCCTTGATGTACTGGGTGCGGCCAACGATGAGGATTTTCTCTTTTTCGTTTTTCTCAATTCAGGTTCAGGCTCACGGGTCTGCTGAAGTTCATCGTCCGACGAGGACGATGATTCGGCATTTCTATGATGTGACCTGAAATTCAAACACATAATTATGTTTTCATTTTAAAAGATACATAAGTAAAAAACAATTTTAAATAAAAACTCATTGCAACTGAACACTTATTAAGACAAAATTATATTGTTTCCCTGAATAAGGTCTACACAAGCAACTGTTAGATATGATCTACTAAATGAATAGATGAATAATGAATGACTAGATGCCTAATGAATGAATAAATGCTACTATTTAAAACCAGAACAAAATAAAAACAATTAGATTTTGAAGCTATTAAAATATTAATATTAATAGTACAACTTACATTTTTTTTTTGTGGTGTTCCTGGTTCTTGATGGCAGCTCGGGGAAAATAGCAGTGATGTTCCAGATGCCCACGTCCCGATTTATATACCAGTAAATCCACGTCATTTAATCCATAAATGGAGAGTAAGTTTTGACTAAAAATCCTGAGTCAAATCTACGCCCGAATAAGAAAAGCGCTTACATAGCACCATCATAATTAAGTTTAACTTTCGATCTTAAATACATGCAGTTAAGATTTCAACCTAATACATTTTAAGTACAATACTAGTTTTATGCTCTGAATTTGCTTATGATTAAATATCACGATAAATGTATGAGAACACCTTCAACGAACAAACATACATTTAGATCTTTGATATTAGTATTGATTTGATGTAAACAAAGCAATGCAGGCGCCGATCCGTCGCAGCGTCCTATTTCATCAGTCGATTTGCTATTTTGTTTTGATCCGTCTCCATATAAAGAATTACAACTTTGCAAATTCACTAACAATGACATACTACTAACATACGATGACTTTGCCTGCCGTATCTTCTCAATAAAATGTATGAAAAGATTATAGCGAACAAACGTACAGTAGTACTTATTTTATCAATATATACTTACGATAAACAATAGAATGTTTGGCGCCGTGATGTCTGGGGTTTCAATTTCACCATACCATTTTTGTCTTTGATACCAACATCTAACAAAAAAACGTACGACTTTGAACTCTATTGATTAAAATTAAATTGTATATAAATGAAAAAAAAAAACTTAAAATCTATCATTCAACTTCTGCACCTGAGGCCTGACTGGGTAGAACTTTATTATCACGTAATGTCGGTAAGTTTTAATAATATTTTTTTTAACACTATTAAATTATCCAACAAAATACTATCACCATTAGCAGGTAATCATTATTTAGTATAGGTATCTGGTACACCAGTCAGTATTTATTTGTACCTACATAACGCTTTGTTTCAAACATAATAGGTATATTTTTATTGATTTGAGACTTATTTAATAGCAGTTGATTTTTCTTTTTTTTTTCAGGACACGGAAGATCTTTTCAATTTTGTACCTATGAATCAACCAGCAGTTCAACAAACACTTGGACAGAAAACGCTGGATCTTGCTCGTAAGAGACCAAAATCAAATAAAACGTTTTTTCAATATATAAAGAAACCTGTCACTCGCGGAGCAAAAATAATCAAGATTGAAATTTACGATGCAGACAATTTTCCAAAATCCGAACAGCCGATGTGTAATTGTGAAGCTGATGTGTGTGTTCAGCATGTTGTAAAAACCATATTGTTTGATGACATATATTCCAGTACGAGAGAATTAATAGCCAAAATTCAGGATGACATCGAACCAAAAGCATAGATTGAATAAATAGTTTTATATTCTGACTTGGCTTAGACTTAGTTTAGATTGCGAATAAATAGTTATAACGTAGGTACCTACCTACTTATTGTTAAGTGTGTATTGATTCATGTGTTTGAATAGATGAAATTATATTATTTGTGGTTTTCCTGGATGAATGATACCTTATCTGAATATATTGAAATGTAATAGTTAGTACTTAGTTTGTATTTGAATAAACGGAATAATATCATTTTAAATAGTTTTTTATTTGAATATATGAATGGCGTTTTTATTGAATAGATGAAGGGGGTTTGAATAGATGAATGGGTTTTTTATTGAATAGATAAATGGGGTTTGAATAGATGAATGGAGTTTTTATTGAATAGATAAATGGGTGTTTCTAGATCTCCTCTGATCTAGAAACCCCATTTATCACCTACTGACGGGGCTTGAAAAACCCGCCCCCCTGGCGCCTCAGCTCATCAAGCGCCTCCAATTCTTCTACCTTCTCAGTGAAGTCTAAGGACAGTTGATTCGTGAATTCTGGGCCTCTATCAGTGACTATCGTTAAGGGTGCGTACTAAATGTTAAAAGAGCTTGTACGACGCTAACCGCTGTCGCGTCCCTTAGGTAGTAAGCTTGAGCATATTTTGAAAATGCATCAATAATTGTAAGGTATTTTTGCGTTTCAACACTTAGTAGGATGATGATGATCAAGATGTACTATTTCAAACGGTTTGGTTGGGGGTGGTACTATACTAAACCTTTGCTTGACGGAGTTCCTGTGTATTTTCATAATAATCTATATAATAATAATCTATCTTTTATTTTGCTCTCTCTAATTCCAGCTCTAATTCTATCTTTAATTGGTCTCTCCCTCATTTGACCAAAGTTACATTCCTGACTTAGCCCATTTAAGTCTGTTAAAAAGTCTTCAAAGGTTTCTTCTTTTTTACCCGCGACCCCAGCGGCGTCGGCCCTATTGGACCCTATCTTTTGCTTACATCTCTTTGAGGCGCGCGTGGAACACAACGCGCCGTCGACTCGGGCCTGTCCTTACCGGACGGCGAGCTACCCGCTACTCACCGTCCGCAAGCCCGCGCCTACGGTGGCCGGAAATCGCCTCGCGAGTCCCGCTGCCCAGGGCGTCTCCTGCGGCGACTGAGGGCGTGAGGCTGCCTCTCCCTCACGCGTTCCGCCTCCTTCTTCGCGAGCATCACTGCTTCGCAGAAGGAGGTGACGGCCTCCCATGCACTCTCGCTCCGCACCATGGCCTGGACCAGGCTCGGACGCGAGAGATCGCCGCCGCCGATCGCCTCCGTGAGAACACGGCGGTGCTCTGCCCAAGCCGGGCAGACCTCCACTGTATGCTCCACCGTGTCCTCCGGGCGATCCACACAATGGTGAGCCCAAAGCATCCCTGGACACGCCTTCCGCCATTTAAGGTAAGTAGGTTCTTAACAGTCTCTTAGTTGTCATAACGGCGGAAGAAGGAAAGTCACTGCCCTGGGCTTATTCCATTAGGGACACCGTAGCAGCTGCACGCAGACGCAGGCAGGAAGTGGTTGCTCGATGGCAGGAAAGGCAGCGGCGGGCCGGAGCGCGCTGTGCACCTCCCGCGTCTGCCCAGGCTCCGTTTGAGCAGGCGCAGGGAGACGCCAGATAGCGGCGCAACCGGTAGGCTACGGCAGCAGATGGCAACGGCCACGTGGCACAGGACTACAGTAAAGTCGCCTGCGTCCTGGGCACCCGCAGCGTTTGCCCAGGCTCCATCGAGGCAAACAGTGCGGTGCGCCAGGGAGGTTAGCGGCGTAGCGGCCACGTGGCTCCGGGCAGCAGTAGCGGGTCAGGAACGCCGTCGTTCCCGCGATGTCAGCTTAGGCTTCGTATAAGCGGCGGCGCGGCTGTTATGGCAGTCGTGCCCTAGGTTTAATGCCAGCGCATATAGGGTAAGGTCCCAGCAGACGCCGTGACGTAGAACCCTGGGAAATAGCTTAAAGGGTGCGGCCGTGAGTTCCAGGAAAAATCCCATGCGATGCTTGCAGCGTTTCCCAACCGGTAGAATGTGTAAGCACAAGGCAAAACATGGAAAGGTAAAAAGTGGGGAAAGTCACACATCGCAGCGGTTTACAGTGATTCAGCATGAAGTGAGCACATAGAACAATATGGCCGCAGCCATGGACCTTAGGGGTTCTCATCGCACATGTGGCAATCTCATCGCAAGGCAATTAAGTAAGCAGCTTGGCAGGCCGCGTGGCAAGCAGGCCAGCGTGATTTAAGAATGATCATGCAATGGAGTGGCACACGCTATGAATATGTACACTAGGTTCTCGGTATTATGTTAGGTTACCAAGAACTTATATTACGGGCAACCATGTTTAAAGGTTATTTACACAGGATAGGACATGGCTACCGGGACACAGATTTAGCACAAGAACACAATTCACTCACCCTAATCAGTGGGGTTCAATGCTAAGATAGGCGTTGCCGAGGAGAAAGGGCTAGGGCAGGTCCCGACTTAAGGAAGACTTATATAGACATTGAGACGCCATAGTGAAGTGACAGCCTACATGTCATAGATAACTCAATGCAGGTACCATAGATAACAGTTGATTATAGTAAGTAATCGACTATTATGCTACAATATGTCCCTCATATTCGAGTGTACTAGTGGATGTTGATGGCATGTTTGTGAAATCTGTGAACACGAATTTCAAAATTATTTGTTTCATATTGAAATGCTTATACATATTTAATATAATTTTTAAATTGATTAACTAGCTTTATAAAATTTATTTACTTATCTGTGTAAGTGACATTCCACTAAGCTATTCATTATCATTGTTTTTCCTGTCAACGGTGGGCCCACAAAAAATAAGTTTTAATTCCTTTTGTCACTTTGTCTTGTAAAGTGTCTATAGGTATTCGTAAAAACCTCACACAAATCAATTTTATTTCTGTTCAAAATTTGTTTTAACATTAACTTGGTTTCTTCTTTTATTTCCAAATTCATCAATGGTTCGTTTTCCGTTTCAAACTTCTTCTAACGATTCTTGAAATACCAAAACTCTTGCGATGTGGACCCAATTCCTGATTTTTTCGTTGTATTGCTTTGTGTACATAAGGTTAATCTCTTGATTTGATTTTGAAAATTCTCCCATAGCTTCGGCTTCTGTGAAAGCAACTCTTTCGCATAGAAGGATAACAATATCTGTGTTTCGATTGTGATTTGGCTGATTTCTACGGCGTCATTATTGTTTGAACAGTTTTTCCGTTCATCCAAAAATTGCTTTTTTTTGCTTGGAATTTGATCTCCGGATTCTTCTTCTGGATTTACATTGACTTCATCAGTTGCATCCACCAGTTCGTTGTTCCTTTTTTTAGATGAGCAGCCTTCAAATTGAAGTATGGAATCTCCCCCCTGGGCACAGTCAGTTTCGTATGTTTCGTATTTCCATTTATTTTCGCTGACCACTCCACAGTAATGGTCGGCGCACTGACAAGCTTCAAGATGTTCCGCGCTGAGAATGTCTTGTAATACCTGACGACATTGGCGGAATAAAGATAATGACGAAGACAAGACAAGCAGTCAATTGATTTATTTTTGTAGGCTCCTCGTCGAATACTTCGCCCCAGTCGTGAGTTAATTCCCCACTGTTTATTATAACTGCAGTATATGAGATGCCAGTGTGGTCTTCTTGTTCCATAATGGATACCGATGAGCTTGTAAGGTCCTTTATAAAGTTTACCAAGTTCACCTTCATTGATATTATTTCCCTCTATTGGTGTGGTTGGGTTTTGGGTATATTCTGGGTCCCTCGCAGAGCGTATTGGTATGTCAGTGTTGCCTGTCTTTGGTATTTTGCAAAGGCAAGTCTGACATTTCCAAGACTTTCTATGTTCTAAGGTCATTGTTTTGGTATAATAATCTTTAGAGACACCAGCGCATTCCAAATCATATCTGCACTTGCACAGCGAACAAGTTAGATTTCCTCATAATGGCACTTTTTGTTGACATCCTAAGCAAAATGGAGTAGGCGCCATCTCGTGAGGAGTCTAGTTACTTCTAATTCACTATTGCTAACGGCCTCTAGTGTGGAGTGGCGAGAAGTTTTCGATTTATTGTCTGTTGTTCATATGTTGTCAATAGATGGCGTTGAATGAAGCCGAGAATCGAGATGATATTTAAATTTTGCTTTAAATTGTAAAATAATATCTAATTGGTATTTATTATGTACGTGTTGGGATTTTATCCTACCTTTTTGAATTTAACATTTATTTTCAATTTAACACTCAATCAATTTTACATTATTTTCAATTTAACATTACTGGCATAAACAACTTACATGTTGCCACTGCTCTACACTCCTGCTGCAGCCCAGTTGGTTCAGCTCACTACTGACGTTGGCCTAAAATTCCAAAACCTCCGCATCAGCTTGATTTTCTAACAAAAAAAGAAGAAAATGTATGACACTAATTGGTAGACCGGCGAAGTTAAAGAAGAACCAAACAACACCGCCGCAGGTATAGATAATTAAGATTGATGCTCTCAGATTGTCCGCGAAGTTAAAATTCTCATTCGTTGTATAATGTAAGAAAGTCATCGCTATGGATTTATATCTTACCTCTGGCCATTTGCCGATTACTATGAAGCCGCTCCACGAGCAGCTTCTGCTGTTTTTTTATTTGCTCGTTTTCTCGACGTCGACGAGTTGGGTCCGTGGCTTAGGCCCCCCAGTGGTCGACGCACCTGTGGCCGACGCCCCCGATTCGATTAATTTAATTGAAAGTAATTTTTGATCAAATGTACTGTCAGGCACAAAAATTGTTTTACAAAAATATTAAATGTACTTATATTGATTGTAAGTATATGCATAACATTAAATCGTAATTATAGGTACCTATGTTTTGAAAAATTAAAGTCTTAGTTATTTTTTATTATTTATTTATATATCTCGATAAGAAATCTAGTAATTTTTTATATAAATCACAGTTTTCATCACCTATAATCAAGAGAATCATTTAACTTAATTATAATAATCAGTCTCAAATGTAATAAAATAAGATAGTAATTTTAAATAATCAGTCTTAAAAATTACTGCAGAGCAACTAACTTTTTACATAATGAAATGTTCTTTTATCTTTGTAACAATAATAATAAACATATTCAACTAAAAGTTGCAACGTTAAAGAACCAACTAACATGTTTTCATTTAATTATTTATTTCAGAACCAGCAAAAAAGCGTCATCACTCGCCAGATATTTTAGGGAACTCGGAACGATCACAATCTCCCTCAATTCTCCATCCAAAAGTAACAAAACACCTGGAGAAAAAAAAGCAACAAGTTGGATGTTCCCACTGCATAGCTATCCATCGAGAAGAGGATCAAAGAAATGACATTTTTAGTTTATTTATAAGAGAAGAGATGAAAAATATAGAACCTTGTATGAGAGCACGTGTGTACTCAAGAATAATAGGATTTCTACATTCTTTAGAAGGAAAGCACTCTGAAGACGTTCCTGTAACTGAATCAGAACTGGAAGGTTAAGAATACCAAGTCTTTAAACACATGGTAAACATAATTATATAAATAATGATTTAACTGATATAATAAATAATAATACAGACATATGTAAAATGTTTTATTTTTTTAGAACATGAAATACAGTAAGGTTTTTTTCTCGAAACATATAAGGTGCACGATGGTCAAGGTCATAATTTTCATTTTAATAAGCTCGAAATACTCATTTTTACAACTAGAAAAATAAATGCCAAATGTATTGAAACATTATTTAGAAAGGAAGTAATTTAGTAAAATAATATTAAAAAGTAGGTAATGTAAAGATCGTAAATCTTTTCAGTTTGTACAGTAAACTGCACATTAGTGGTAACTGTCATGCACCTTAACTCAATAGTAATAAGTACGATTTTTCTATAAAACTATTACCACTGACCTCTGAAGTTGACTGTACAAACTGTTGTGATTTGTGATGAAATGAGATAAGGGTTATAATAAAACTACAATTTAACGAGTTAAAGGCGATATATATTTTGGGTTTACACTGATGTTTAGACTACTTTTCAGTAATCGTGTTCGCAGTATAGATTCGCAATGTAAACCCAAAATATACGTCGCTTTTAACTCGTTAAATTGTAGTTTTATCATAATGTGAAAATCATAGAAAATACTTTAAGGATAATAACTAAATAAATGCCACAACCATTGTTTGGTGACTATAAAGTCCCCTATCTATTTTCAAGAAAATAAAATCTCACTAAAATAATTTAAATCTAAAGTAAGTTATAATCCTTACCTCATTTCTTCACTTTGTACATACAGGTATTTATTTATTATTTCTAATAACTAAAACATCATCTACGATATTTTCGTTTAAATTATAACGTAAGTCGTTAAGAACGAATTTCAATGAGGAGAAAAGGCGTTCCACACTAACTTGCGTGGCTGGCACTGCAAACACCACCTGTGATAGCAAATATAATTGAGGCTCTAACAAAGCTTTTTCTTTCCAAAATGTAAGTATCTTTTCTTTCGGCGGTAGACGAGCATGATTCGAGAAATTTTGTAATGTATTTACAATATCAGCCCGAGTATTAATATAACGAACACGTTGTTCATGTCTTTTTTCTCTTTCAGTTTGTGCCAACATTAGTTCAATTTCATCGTTTTCATCTGCTGCCAAGGACGTACTTGGAAGAGAGACATTTTCTTCGCTTTCTTGATTAATATTTAAATATTTGGCTTGAATTTTCAAAATTCGTCGCCAAGTAACATTTAAATGTTGTACAGCTAAAGCTTCCTCTTCGCTTGATAACACGACTTGAAACCTGGGATCTAAATACAATGCGCTAAGTAATGTGGGATTTGTCATCAAAATTTGTTGTCTATTTTTCATAAATAAACACATCTGTTGCGCAAGAGGTGTTTGCACGTGTGAAGTGTCTAAATAACATTTTGTCCAAACGTGAAAAAAATCACTCAGAGTAAGCTGTTCCTCTTGTAGCTTCTTAGTGCACATTTTAGCTGGCCTCAGAGAACTTAGTAAATCATCAGTAGCATCCCAAAAAGTGTGAGAACAATACAACGCTTCTCCAGAGACTTCAGAGCAAAAATCCTTTAAAGTTTTCAAACGCTCTAACATATCAAAAGTTGAATGCCATCGTGTGTTATTATCTAAAATGGCTTTATTTTTTTTAGCCGATTTTATAAAATTTTTCATAGTAGGCGTTCGGAGTTTTCTAACAATCCAGCGCGCATGTTCAATTATAGGAAGGGATTCGTCTTCTTTTAGCGCATCTTGAATAGCAAGCTGCAGTGAGTGTGCAGCACAACGAACTGTTGTGATTTCATTTCGTTGATGTCCCATCATCATCGGACTGAAAATTTATATCTAATAATTGGTCACTGCATTCTGGATCCGAATCCTCATCGTCACTTATATCTCCTTTCAAAATATCGTTCATCGAGCGAGTCAATTTCAACATATTGGCCCCATTATCTGATGTAATCGTAAAAATTTGATCCACATTTATTTGGTATTTTCTCAAGATATATAATAACTTTTCTCGTAGATAATCTGATGTACTTCTGTCCCACATCTCTGTCACACCTAAAGTTTTAATTACTACTGAGGCATTTTCAATATACTGTACATTGACGGCAAAAAATGTTCGACCTAGTCGAGTAGCACTATCAATTTTTAATGAAATTAACCTTCCTTTGACACCTTTAGCTATGTCTTTTCGCACAATTTCAGCCTTCTCTGATATAAATTTTTTTATTGAGTGTGAATTCAAAGTTTGAGATTCTCTGGGGCTTATGGCTGTCATTGCTATGATATTTTTAAATGCCTGATCGTCCATCAACGAAAATGGCCTTCCATGTACTGTTACTAAGTTAACACACTGCGTTTGTAAATACGTAAATTTAGATGAACTAGTTTTTTGAGATTTATTGTTATTGTCTGGGCAGTCACTATTATTTGAAATATTAAGATCATTTTCATCATTTGTCTCTGTCAATTCATCACTTTTGTTCAATTTGTTTCGGTCGTTGACTATGTTATATTCCTCACGATGTTTGGACGACAAATGATATAACAAGTTTGTTCCGTGCTCGCCCTGAAAAATGAGTAACGCAGAATAGGTATATTAAATTTAATATTTATTTAAGGTGGAGTGTCCGTGAAAACCGCGAAATTCAAAATTTCCTATCCTCTTTTGCATATTGCAGGTCTGTGTTTGGTAGAATGTTCATCAAAGCACCGGTCGCGTCTACAACCATAGTATGCCTACTGATTTAAAACCATTACAAGCATTCAACGCAAGCAATAAGTCTATAGATATGATAAGTACCTAATTTTTTAATGAAATATATATATTTTACTAATCTGTGTACTCATTGCTTTATTTGAATGGTTATAATGGTTTTAAATTAGTAGATAAGTATATGGTTGTAGTCGCGATCGGTGCAATTTAAAAAAAAAATGGAAATTTTAATTTCGCGGTACGGAAACTTCGCTTTAAATGCCAACTACTATAAGTAGGTACGCTATTCACGTGACCATTATACATGACCATATACGTGAAACAACTCAACAGCAACAACCAGCCCAACAACGACTCTCATCTAAAGCCACGATCAAACTGTAGGTACGCGGCGTGCCTCCAATTCGCGGGGGTAAAATGGCGGGATATTCCTAACGTGACCTAAAAACCTAACCTGATTGCGGGTTACGTTAGGAACAAGAAAAAAAAATGATAAAATTCATTCCAAATGTAACTCCCCCCTAAAAGATAAATATTATGTGTCAAACCACTTTAATAGGTGTACTTACGTACTTATCAAAGTGGTTTGACACATATTTATCTTTTATTCTATGAAAGAAAGCGACGGTAAATCTACCTACATTACAATTCGGGTTACTTTAGGAATAGTGTATCGGGTGAAATCGGTTCAGGTTATGAAATGAACTTGCGTTGGGAATGAATTTTATAGTTTTTTTCCAGTTCCTAACGTAACCCGAAACCGGGTTAGGTTTTTGGGTCACGTTAGGAATAAACCAAAATGGCAATACGCCTATTGAGAGCATTATAGGTACTTAGCTTTACGACAGATTTCGTTAAGTTAACGATAGTTATTTTTATATATTGTCGAGACTGCATACCTACAATACAATTTAACATAGGTAGATAAAACATGAAAAGCTATGTAGGATAGGTTCTTACCTTGATGGTGGCTTCACAACCCGGCACTAAACATTTTGATGTTTTTGACGTTTTGTCGTAGGAAAAGAAAGAATAAACAGCGTTCTTTCGTTTTCTTCCCATACCTATACCTACGTATGTAAATAAATATGATAGGTATGTACTATAGTTCAATGCTACAGGTGAAATTAATACTTAATCTATAATAATAAATTAAATGTGAATGGTTATAATGATAACTTGAATGCGTTCGCTCAGATACCTATTGCAAATACAACTGACTGAGATCGCGAACAACTCGACACGATTTTCGTTTGAGCTGGCAACGTCGCGTCGCTACTCGCCGCCTGCGCTGCACTGCAGAGGTGAGAGCGAGAGCGAACACGGTGCCCGGTGGCGCGAGTTAAGGAATGACGAGCGACGTTGTCAGCTCGATGCTATGTCATAGATTTTTTCGGTACCGAAATTATTTCGGTTAAGGTACTAGTAATATAAGGGTATAAAGGATACCGTAAAATAATACAGGTATAATATTTTTTTTAACGGTACCACAACCGTTATTCTCTACCTTTTTGGGTCTACCGCTAAATCAAAACTGTATCATAATGCTATACCGGTACCATACCCTTATACCTTTACCGTTTTCAGTCCCTGCCTGACACCACACAATCAAGGCCATAACCCTAAACAATTTTTTGCCGTGACCAGGATTTTCGAAGAAAAAGTACCCAAATAAATTGGAAGGACAAGGAAATGATGTACATATAAGGAAATTGAAGGACACAGTAAAGAGAGAGTATAAAAAGCGCTGAAGAATTTGGTGAACCCGTTCCTTTTTATCCTACCTACCTACATCTTACTTCCAATGCTAACTCTTTGGATTATTAGTCATTTTTTTCGAATTTCAGTTGTAAATTAAAGAACCTGGGTGTTTACTTGTTTGTAATTATCACAACGTTAAATTTGTCGTATTATAACAATGCCTCAGACCACTAAGAAAGTGTCTGACCTAATAAGAAAGAGAAGTTATATTAAGGGTAGATGAACAAATTTTAAAGGTTATTTAGACGAGATCAAATCTGTAGAAAAGTTAACTGATCAGCAAGTTTCTGAGTTAAGGTTAAGGTTGACTAAACTAGAAGCATGTTTTTCCACTTTCGATGACTTACAATCTGAAACTGAAATTGAATCGGAAGATCCGGACGAACAAATGAAGGTACGTTCTGAGGTCAAAGGTCAATTTTATTCTTTAATCTCTCAAGGTCAATGTATTTTAGATAAATTAGAAGAAATTAATGTTCGAAGGAAAAGTATAGCAAACCAAACCTTGAGACTTTCCGATAGCTTCGAAGGTGGAAACATATTTAAAAGTTCAATAAAATTACCTACAATAAAGTTACCTACATTCGATGGGAATTATAATCAGTGGTATAATAATGATTCTATCGAGACAATAAATAAATTCCACTACTTGCGATCGTCATTAGAGGGTAGCTCTGCATTGGTTATTAAATCATTATCATTTTGTTCCGATAACTATCACCTGGCGTGGGATTTGTTATGTCAGAGGTACAATAATAAACGACTTTTAATAAGTAACCATATAAAATCATTATTTAATATGGAAAGTATAACTAAGGAGTCCGAAAAAGCTTTGCGTTTTATGATTGACAGTATAAAGAAGAATTTGAGAGGTTTAGAAACGTTAGAACTGCCTATAGAATATTGGGATAATATTATAATACATTTAGCAGTAATAAAACTCGATAATGTAACAAGAAGGTGGGAGGAACATAAAAGTATATTAGGAGTTCCTACTCTCAAAGAGTTTTTTAAGTTTTTACGCGATCGAGCGGATGTATTAGAAACAGCGAAGCATAGCAAATCAAGTATAAACGGTAAAAATGGCAAGATGGGATTTCCAGTTACAAAAGAACAATTATTAGAAGCAGTGGCTAAGCTAGTCCAAAACCTAAATCGTCCAAACCCTTTTAAAAATGGTGTGCCTGGCAGATATTGGTTTGAGAATTTTATAAAGAGACATCCAACAGTATCTAAACGTGTTGCACAAAATCTTCCTTCAAGTCGAAATCAAGTCACAGAAGCGGCTATACGTGCATGGTTCGACAGAGTGAACAATTATTTTATGACAAATAATCTGCATCATGTTTTAGAAGATCCTAGACGAGTGTTTAACTGTGACGAAACTGCTTTCTTTTTATGCCCAAAAGAGAAAGAAGTTTTGGTCAGCAGAGGTAGCAAACGAGTGTATAATCGTGTTGCTAATGACGAAAAAGAGTGCTTGACTGTGCTTGTGAAAGTTTCAGCTGACGGAAATCTAGCACCTCCAATGATACTTTTTCCGTATAAACGTTTACCAAAAAATCTTGTGCCTACATTACCTCGTGGATGGGGACTTGGTAACACGGAATCGGGTTGGATGAACACAGAAGCATTTTATGAATATGTTACCAACTGCTTCTATCCGTGGCTTATAACAAATGAAATACCATTTCCAGTAGTTTTGTTTTTGGATGGTCACACATCTCACATATCACTTCCACTATCAACATTCTGTAAAGAAAAAGCAATCATCCTGGTAGCTTTACTTCCCAATTCTACACATATACTACAGCCGCTTGACGTAGCTGTTTTCAGACCAGTCAAAGGAACATGGAGGACTGTTGTGCATGAATTCAGAATTCAAAATAACTATGCCAAGCTTAAACGCACTGATTTTGCTCCGGCAGTAAAAAAATGTTTTGACCAATGCCTTAAGCCTGAAACCATACAGAGCGGATTTCGATGTTGTGGATTATATCCATTTGATCCATCTAAAATAAACTACAGTAAACTGTTGCCAAATTTAAAATATACTGAAGACATCAATCATATAACCACATTTGAATATGCAGAAAAATTTAAACGTGATTTCGAGGCTAGATTGTCACCTATAACCTTACAAACTTTCAAAGATTCGGGAGGCCAATGGATGGGAGATCCAACTTATAAAAAGTTATTTGAATATTGGAAGAAAATTACCCCCGAAAACGCCATAAATCAAGAGAGTGGAAGTATTCTGCAGTTAGGGGAATCAACACTAAATAACAATTTTGTGAATGAAACGCCAGATATATCTGAGGCTATCCTAAATTTTGATATAGTTGCTGAGAGTAACCTTATACTGCCAATAGAGCAAGGTTCAGAAGTATTGGGAGAAGAGGCATCCAACTTATCCTTGTTTATTGAAAAACCTCTACCCTCGTCGCCTACTGTAAACTTTTTAATTGTACAAGATGAGTTCAACCAGTTTCTGCAGACATCTACTCCTCAACAAGATAATATACTTCTACCATCTACCAACGAGTTAACACCCTTGTCCACTTCGATTCTTGCACCAGAAAATAATACTTTAATTGAAATAACCGCGGAGCCGCTACAAACACTTCAGAAGTATACACCATCACCCAAAAATGCAACCAACGAGACCGCTCCAAAAACAAGTGGTAGCTCTGCTATTCCCACACCATTTAAGAATTATGCGACACCTTTCAAAAATTCTCTTTACTTTCCGAAGAATAATATCGATTACAATAAAAAGAAGACATTAAATAAAAAACTCACGCCGACAGTAGCTATATCTGATGAGTTTATGGAATATCAAAGGAGAATTATAAAAGAAAAAGAAGACAAAGAAAATAAAAAAATAAAAAGAAAACAAGAAATCTTGGAAAAAAGGGAACAAAAAGAATTATTGAAGAAAACAACAACCTTGAAGAAGAAAAAACCTATTAAAAAAGTGAATGCGGTTAACAAAGAAGATTCTCCTGTAGCAGGCCCTAGTAAATATCAATCAGATAGCGAATTCGATTTTAATTTACTTCCAAAGGAAGCAGCAAAGCGTCGCGTGCTTTGTAACAGTGAGTTAGAAAATGAATCTAATAAAGGACATGAACATTCTAATAGTACTTTAATTAATGATAGAGATTCTTTTGAAACAGAAACTACCGTACGTCTATTAGAGTCCGACTCTGCAAGAGAGACAGTTAAACGTCGAGTCTTATATAGCAGTGAGTCTGATGATGAATGTATTTTTTAAGTGACTTTAATGTTTCGTTTGTAAGCACCAGTTGTACCAAATCATATATGTAACTAATTAGTTGCAATTTATTTCTAAAAAGAGGTGAACCAATAACTGTGATGATTAATATTATGATTTTCAAAAAATGATTATGATCTCAATAGCATAAGGAAATATCTTAGAGTTTGAAATCCTTAAATTAAAATATTATATGTGTATTAATAGTATTATGTTGATTAATTTAAAAGTTTATAATTATTTAGTTCATAGGTATTACTAAGAAGTACTAATTTGTTTTATTAAAAATAACGATAATAAAAAAATACGAATAAGTATTTGCATTTTTATTTTGTTTTATTTTATTAAGATCGGTAACACTACCATCACTACCTTATATACATTCCATTGCTGGAAAAAGGCCTCCTCTCATACACGATCGGGAATAGCTGCATAAAAATCGTTATTAGCTTCACAGCCGTTTTTATGGGTCGGTAATTGCAACTATCGACTAAGTCACATTGTAAATTATTTTTTACAAGATAATCTTTTATTTAAATGTATTTGATTCAGTAAATACATTTTTTATACATAACACTGAGAATTATCACTCAATTGTAAAAAGTTTGTGTATTGTTTTAAAGTTATTAAAATCTAACAGACTTAAAAAAAATAATATGTACAAGTATAATACAAAAAGGAGGATTTTTCGATGCCCCATGATTTCCCATCATAGGGCATCGAAAAATTCATCCGCATCACTGTCGAAAGGAAAGGTGCCCAAAAGGCTGGCAGCATTGCCACGTTGTATGGTAATGCTAATTCTTTGTCCAAAAAATAGACCAGCCCTTTGGTCACGTGTAGAGTCGACCAACCGTTTGGCGATGTCCCGAAAAACCAAAAGGGCACTCGGACCCCATGGCCCTAGTGTTTCAACCCCAAACGGCTCGAACATATAAGTCCCAATAAGATTGGAGTATTTGCGCCGTTTGAGGTTTTCCGCACCTGCAGCAGCTGCCCCAGCACAGCCTACCGTGCTAGGAAGATGGGATGGCGCAAGGGTGTCGACACACGTTGCATCCCACACCAAAGGCCTACCTACCTTCCAAGGCATTATGGTCATTCCGTCTGGTCTCTTCCCATCGTCGCGTGCCAAGCCAATGGGTTCTAAAACAGCTGGCACCCCGGCGGTAACAAGAGCACGACGGATGATGTCATTGATGCTGGCGTGCCGTGCTATCCGGCCTGCGCTTTTACTGCAGGATAGGCCATGATGTCCGAGGCAGTCGACAGCTACGCCGCATTGGCAGCGATGCGGAGCCACGCAAGGAGCGCCCAGACGCAGACAGGTAGCGAGCCGGAAGGTGGTGTCACCCAGCATAGTGCCTATGTTGGGTGACGGAAGTGCCTGAAGCCAGAGGCCCGACTCCCACTCACCCACAGCCAGTAAGCGGGCACGCTCAGCAGTGTTGGTAGACGTATTGACAAGATTATTCCGTACCAACCCGCAGAGCGGCTCATCCCACTGCCTCTGGGAAGATGGGTTTACGGGCCGATCTGTAACCGGGCAAGCCGCTTTCCAGGCGTTCACCGCGTCGGTCAAGCACGGCACTTCAGAGTCAACCAGGCAGGGGGCTAAAATTTTCCCGGTCAACTTTTCAGTGCTGTGGACAGAGGACAGGAACGCCGGTAAGCTAATACTGTTAATTTTGCGGACGCCGAGGCCACCAAAACGGATGGGTAGTGTGGCTTGAAGCCACGCTCGGTCGTCCAAGGCCACATTTAAAATGGATGTTAGTGTGCTGCGAATAATTTGGTCAATTTTGTCCAATAGATGTGGTTGCTTCCATAAAGGGGAAGAACGTAGAAAATAAATGAAATTTGGGCCAAAACAACAGTATCTAATCAGGGTGAAAGCCGAATGTAAGTTAATTTTGGAGAGTCTGTCCGAAATTTCGTTGAAGTTTTTGATTTTTTCTTCGATAAAAGGAGAAAAGCTGTCTTCTAAAATTGGGGAACCTAGGAGGTTCAGTGAACTTTTTTCTAAAATTTTTATTTCCGGGGCTATTGCATTAAATTTGTCTAGGGTCAATTGTCTGTCGGTAATGTCAGAAAGGTAAATTTCACATTTTGAGTGGTTAAGGTCCAGGCCAATAGATTTAAATTCTTGTTTGAGGAGTTGTAAATCTTTCAAAACGGTGTCTACATCACCTCCTAGCGTTCCATCATCTAAATACCACACGTTAAATTTTGAATTTAGTTTCTGAATAATTGGATGAATAGCTAAGCTGAAAATGACTGGCCCGAGAGGATCACCTTGTTGGCATCCAACTGCAGATTCCAAAACATTGTCCTTATATAATAATTTGGAAGGGTACCTGTAACATTGCCACAAAAAACCATAAATTTCGGGTAATTCCTTTTTGACTTCAGCCAACAAAGTGTCCCTGTTTACAGAATTAAAGGCGTTTTTAACGTCAACCTTGAGGATGACCTCACCTTTCCCGAAGTTTAAAAAGGTAGACAGGGCATGTACAGCAGCCTCACAGCCCCCTTTCGAGCCAAAACCAAGCTGCAGGGGCTGAAACTTAGCTGTAAGCGATTCGCTATACAACTTACAGCATATTTTGGCTGCCGTACGCCTGTATGTGCAACCAACGGCGATGGGACGAATGCCGCCGTCCTTCTTGCGCAGGGCACATAGGTTGGCCCCGTACAGGACATCGATGACGGCCTCGTTCACACCGCCGGTGAGCATTAGGTTAATCAGGGCCGCAAGCTCCTTCAAAAGCGACTCACCAGCTTCCCCGGCGCTTGAACTCACTAAATCCTTTAGGTGCTGTGGTGTCAAGCCGTCGAGGCCGCCGGCGGAACCACTTCGGAAGGAGCTCACGGCTGCAAATAACTGCGGGGCCGAAACGTTTAGGAATGCTGAATTTAGGACGGAAGGGTCGGGGGGGTCGGGAAAGGTGAGACCATCCGCAGGCGCTGGGTGTTTACTCTCCAGAGCTGTTAGTGTTTCTGGAGAGTAAGGCGCCACCACATCGCTGCTGAACAATATCCTGGCCGCACCCTTGATGTCACCTTCACTTAATTTTGATTCCACATGTGAACATAAGCCTTTTGGTGAAAGGTTGTTAAATGCTGGTAATTTTGGGTCTAAACTTAGGGTCGAATTATTGCAATTATCTTTAATTTGATTCGTTAATGTTTTTTTAGATGCCAAATTTTTTTGGACATGTAGAATCCTATAAGGGAAGGTGAGTAATTGTTCCCAGGCACTTTGTGAGTTCTCCTGGGTCGCAAGACGGAGACAACGTGTCAAACTCTGTGCAACAGACCGTCTCGCGCCCCGGGGAACTCTCTTTAAAACTGGGGTAGAATTTTTTAATTTTGCTAAGGTTTTCCACAATGTTTGCTCTGGAAGTGTTGATGTTGGGGATGTGGCTGGGGGGCACAATGGTACACTATGCGATTTGTGAATCTTGCCATAGTGTATCCTCAGCCCCCGTTCGCCTTTAAAAAAGCGTGCCTGAGAGCAATACGGGCATCTCACCAGCTGGACATCGAGCGATGTGATAGGTTGACTGTTACCTTTTCCGGCGTCGCTACTGCCTGCGTTGATCATATAATTATATTAAACTTACAGTACACTTACCTATAAAAAATAAACTATAACCCACTCACTAAAAACAAACACATAAATAAAAAAATAGATTACACAAATTTTTCACAAAAAATGTCACAAAAAAAATTGTCAATTTGACGATTGCGGCGCAGTCGCCCTCGAGGCCTGGGGCGCCGCGCATGCAGCGCGCAACATGAGGCGCAACGAGGGCGCAACCTTTGCTACCGTTGCCCTGGTGCTGGTGCTTGAAAATTTGGAATTTATTGTTTTAAATAGTCTATCGCTCGTTTTTTGGGTTCTGTATTGTAACGAAAAATATCTTGAAAGGACCTTCTGAAAACGTGCGGAAAGCAAGTATGGTGCTCATTGATCAATGCTCTCGCCTCCTTTCCAAAATAATAGACCTTCACTGGTTGATTATTCAATAGATAGGTATGGACTTTATTCGCACGATTTTGCAACAGTCAAAATAATATCTTGTAGGCTTGTAGGTACACGTAGGTACTACAGTATTACAATAATCTTATTCACAATCATTGTTTTTAAACTGAAATAGCTTGTTCAAAACTTCCAACTAGCCTTATTGTGGCAAATAATATTATTATTATTTTATTTTGATTTTGATTGTTTTGTTGACAGTTTGTCACTCAATTTGACTTAACTTTTTTTCATAACACTAGCATATAAAATGAAACTATTAATCTTTAGAGGAACCAGTATACTAAAAAAATATGGTTGATTTTAAAATTGCCTTAGGGGGGTCGTTAATACCTGCGTTTACCTTATAAAAGGTTACATGTTAGCTATCTAGCTTAAGGTTAGAACGAGAGAGTGTCCGCCTCTGCACATCCCTACAACACAGCACACATACCTAGGTACACTTTGCACTCACACTAACGAGGCTATAACACGCGCGTCCGCATCGATACAGTCGCGAAGCGGTCGCTAGCTGTGTGCCCTCGCCCACGGGCCCAGATTCAGTCGCGAATCAACGCGATACTGGGGGCCGATTCTACTAATTTGCAACGTTACAAGTTCAATTGTGTTTTAGCAACAGTTCTATTTCGATCGCCGTTCGATAGTTACATATAAAGTCATTCTACTATTTCTTAAGCAAAGTTGAAACCGAATCGCAACTGAATCGTAACGGGAACGTAACAGCGCTTAACCTGTGTTACCAACCAGCCAAATAGTATGTTTTAATAATACCACAGTTAAAAAAGTTGAATCTAAAAATGTTACTAAATACGAATAAGTGTCACAAAAAGTGTTTCTTAATACAAAAACGTAACTAGACCATACATAAGCTTTTTTCTTGTATATTTAATTGTTACACATACAACAATTCAACTTTTTAAATAATAAAAACTCAGAAGAACGTTTCGTTTTAAGGCCCTAGCTGGCCGAAGCTGTGAAACGAAACGTTTCGGTTATGTCAAAGACTAAGTTAATGTAAACAAACAGCGGGAAGCAAAAACTTACTTTTATTTTTATTGTGTGCGAGTTCATCAAAAGGTTGATTTACGGGGAGTTTCGTTCTAAATATTACGGATAATTTATTAATTAAATATAACATCTCACGATATACCGATAACAAGGTAAGTTTACAACTTTCAAGTTGATGAATTATCTATTCTTTAAAAATACCAATATGACAATACCTAATAACAATAATTTTCTATCCATTTCAGTTTTGGAATGATTATAAATGTAGGGTGCAGACCAAACTAGCCCAAATAAACAGAGACTAAGGGTACTGGGGGTGAGCCTAGCAGGGCACCACAGTTAAGCACTCTACAGGAAAGAGTTGCTGCCCTTTTAGGAAGGGTCGGCCCACTTACTGGAGTCCGGCAAGATCCAGATATTGAAACTGAGGTGATTATGCTTTTTTTTCTTTTACAAAGAGCTTGTTAATGCTGAAGAGATGGAAGTGGAAAAGGATGTGGAATGGCCAGCAACTCACCCATTTTGTGAGTAATAGGCATTAAACCTTTATAAGTAGGTATTGGTATTTTATTAGCCATTTATTTATTAACAATTTATTCATTATTTGTTTCAGAGATTTATCTATGATCCCAGAGAGTACTGAAGCACCCGCAAATAGGTCACCAGCCACACAAGACTCAGCCGAACAGTGACTCTTGAATCTCAGCCGAGAGACAGTTCACGTCATGTGGAAGGAAATAATCAGCCAGCTGACCAAGGCTCTCTACATTACCACAAACAGGTTCTCATTATTAAATTACTTTATCATATTTTCTATTAGAAGACCATTACTTGACTGGCTTGTTGGTGTAGTGGTTGCAAGCGCTACTGCTGTGCATGCAGTCTTGGGTTCGATTCCCAGGTCTGGCAAAGTGTTAAATATTGGGTTTTTCTATGTGGAATTTCTCAGTAGCAGCCCGGTACTACACCTCTGCCCAACCCTTCGGGAAACAAAGCTAATCATTTTAAAACGTGTTTCAATAAAAAGCAGTATTATGGACAAGTTTGAGACAGTCGTAAATGCTTTTTTATTTCTTAAATCTAGTAAGTAATTATAGAAATACAAACTAAATAAAAAAAAATTAAAGTCAATAAGTATTTCAGTGATCCACTTCACACTAGGTACATACCAAATTTCAAAGCTCGATAAATACCACAAAAGGGCCCAAGGCTTATCAAGTGTAATGCACTTGAAATCCCTTGGCTCACTAAGAACCAACATGAAGATACTTGAAGTGGTGTGCAAGGTGCGTGCTCTCACGCCGCACGCATTCCAAAACAAAAAACCGGTCAAGAGCGAGTCGGACTCGCGCACCGAGAGTTCCGTTCCGATTTCTGAAAAATTGTGGTATTTAGAGACATCGTTTTATTTTTCCTGTAATCTTTACATAAACTTCTACCACATAGATACATTTCAGATTTTTCTCTTTGTAAACTTCGGGGATAAGGGGGGGGAACGGTATTTTTTTTTACATTTTCCATCAAAAGTCGAAAACTATGCGGCCTAAAAAAAAGAAAAAAATTGTTTAGAATGTGCAAACAGCGCTCTTTCATATGATACCCCACATGTTTTAGTAGCCCCACTTTGAATTTTTAAGACCCCCTTTCAGTCCGTGTTGCAAAAAAAATATAAATATTTTTATTCCTTTCTTATTTGCAAAATAGTTGGGTAAACGTCATCTAAAACTGTTCCAAATTTCAAGTTGATAGCATTAGTAGTTCTTGAGATATCCAGCTGTGACAGACAGACAGACAGACTGAGTCACACCATAAGGGTTCCTTTTTACCATTTTGGTACGGAACCCTAAAAACAAACAAGAAATAGAGAGTTATTTTTCTGATGATTATAATTTACATCTTCTGGTTTTTGTTAATAACTATAACTAAATACTTTTTATAGGTAACACGGCAGCTCTTGATGAAGCAAGGGCAACCATAGCCCGCATTGAAGAGAGGCGTACTGAGGAAATGGTGGCTACTGCAGCATTAAAATATGTACCAATACTATAACTAACTTCTCTACTGCTATGACCGGCATCTCTAATGCTTGCTATGACTGGCATGGCAGAAAGTCTGCGCACGAGTAACTGATTGGTTGTATGTATAGTTTAAAAATTATGTAACTATTTTTCCACACACAAACATCACGCCTGTATTCCTCGAATAGTTGGGCAGAGGTGTCCCTGTTAATTAAATAGTACACCCGCATTTCGCCAGTTATGTTTAACTGCCAGGTAAATAGGGGGCGAGCCTATTGCCATTACTAAGGTACCAAAACTGAAATCGCGATAACAAAATCAGCTGTTCCCTACACTTATGTTCGCAAAAACTCGTCAAAATGTAGAGAACAGCTGTTTTTTTTTCGCGATTGCTGTTTTCGTCCCATAGTAAAAGTTGTTCATAACAAAAAGTACAATTAATCCTTAAAAGAGGTTGTGCTTTAAGATATTAACTATAATAAGAAAATATTGTTTTTGTTTCAGACTGATTGTTAATGAAAACCTGACTGTGAAGATAAAATAGATCAACCAAATTTCAGATTATCTGTTTATTAGGTTTGTAATGAGGCTGATTTTAATAAAAATAAATAACGCTATCATACCTAAATTATGTTTTATTTATTTAAACCCAAAATAAAAGCATGAATTTCAATAAAATCATGCTGAATGTTTGAATGTTACTCAGGGAAGTTGCATTTTCCAAAGTGTAGATTCCTCTGGACTACAGAGTAGAAAGGGCAAGAGATGACAGAGATGATGAGTAAGAATAATCCTATCAAGAATAACCTGTTCAGGTTAAATTCTGACTCAGTCACTAGTAAAAAAGGAATTAGTAATGGGTACAGTGTTCTGTATATAAAAGGTTTCAACTTTAATTATCTCCTGATCCATTTGTTAACATGTTCATCAGATACCTACCTAGACCTACTTTTGGAATAGACCTATACTAGAAAGGTTTAGGTACATAAATAAAGGTACCTAGGTAAACAATCTTGATGTGACTTTTTACACAAACACATATTAAACAAATTAAACTAGTTACTGCTTAAATTAATGGTTCAATTGATTTAGTAATCATTATTGTTGTATTTCCATTGGTTTTTAGTTGCATTTTATTTTTAAACTTAAGGTTTTAAAATAAAAAAGATAAACATATTTAAATAAGTTACCTACCTAAACCTTTCTAGTACTAGTAGCTACTCACAATTACAAAATTTTATACAGCTAAAAATATACAAAACTGATAAGTAAGTAATGAGTAAAGAATGACACTTATTTAAATTTCTAACAGAAATTCTATTTATTTATTGCCTTGAAGCCCACAAGCGTTGCACCAAAGCTGCTTGGTAATTACGCCCTTGCTCTAAAAGGTAATTCGGACGTCGCCCTGACCCACGATTTTCAGAAATTAATCTGGCTGCATCATCTTTTTCCTCACGCTCCTGTTCTATAATTTCTGGTCCTCACTGTCCAGCTCCAGTCTAAAACAATAATGGAGTCAATATTATAGAATACATAATCACATTGTAACACAGTACATTAAAACGATAGTAACTAGGTATTTACCTACCTTTGTTTCCGTATCAATACCGTCAGAGCGAAGATTGACTGATCTCCTCAATCAAAGCTCTTACGAGGTCTTCAGAGTGGAGAGTCGGTAGACTGACGATGCGTAAGGTCAAAAGGATTATTGCTTATATCTATTCTTGAAGATACATTTCTTGCTTACTATTCCAACGTCAACCTCATGGCAGGGCAAGTCAAGTTCAACGAAATCCATATAAAACATCATTATTTTTAAGGAAAAAACGAAAGCAATCCTAGATCGATTCGGAAAAAGTTACACTTTACCAACTTATGTTCGACCACTAATTTTGACAGATAAATCGCTAAAGTTCAGCTTTGGTTCGATTCAAACTAGCGATGGTCAAAGGTTGACAACACGTAACTGCAATGTGTCAAATTTTACAGGAGGGGAAAAAAAAAGCTTAATTTCGAAAAAAAATTAAATAAAAATAAAACAAAAAAGTAGTTGGTAGGTAATCAAATTATTTATTGATATAGCTTAAAACAATAAACTGTCCCCATAGGTTTTTCATTAAATAATCAATAAACAAACAGTTATGAGTTATCAATATTAAAAATACCTCACTACTAACGTGTTACAAGTAGTCAACATTTACTTACGAGCTGTCAATTTTTAAAAAAACATTATTATATTAGATTAAACCAAATTACATGTGCGGCAAATTATCGTAAAAAGAATGATAATCAGAAGGTATTACAGTTTTAAGGGCTTGCAAATCATTATATTTGCATAAAGTAAGTTTAGGCGAGTCCTCAAAAAGTTGCTCGTAGGTTGATATTGGAAAATTAATTTTTCTTGGTCTACTTGGTAACAAAGAATAGTTTTCATTGCAGATGTCAATTTTATAATAAATTTTGCCATCTGGTTCGTACAGTAAAACTTTAAGATCTGTGACAACAGGATCTCCTTTCTTCTTTCCAGGCCTAATACTTTCGTAACGCATCACTTTTGGATCATCATATTTTTTGAAAAAGTCATATTTTAACATTTTGACGTCGTATGGATCTTTGCGTGATTTCTTAGTTATATCTGCGTATTGTGATGGAACATAAATAGCGTCATATTTTTAATGCCACGTTCGATGGCAGCATGAACGCTATCCACTTCCATTTGCGTATGGCCAGGTTCTAAATATTTATGGTAAATGACCACATTATTCACAGCAGCAAAGTTGGATAAAGCATTTGCTAATACTGCATTCCTGTTTTGATAGGTGCAACCGTCACTCCAAATAATGATAGGCTTTGTTACAAATTCGCCTTCAGAGTTGCAAATCATATCACGTAGGTAATCTAATATACAACTAACAAAGACTGATGCCTGAGTATCACAGTCGACTTCTGAAAACCAATAACATCTTACTTTTTTGGATGGATATTCATAAACCGTAAAATTATGGTTGATCAACTTTCTTCGGTAATAGGCACTGCTGGCTCTTATATATGGGCATACTTTCACAGCTTGAACATCCTGTTCTAAGACAATACATTTTCCTTCATCTGCCTCCTTTAAATCCTTTTCTTTTTCTTCTCTTGCATTTTGTTTCCTGAGCTGATGATCTTTATACTCCTGTTCCGATATTTGTTTAGTATAGTAACTTAGACACGTATCACATAAATCTTTTTTTGGCTGCTGAAAGCCAATATTTTTTTCTTTTATAATGTTATCAAACATAGTTCTACATAACGGAACCAGGTTTTTTATTGTGCTCGCTTCAGTGTAGGTCCTATACACTTCCGCCATACCTCCAGGAATCGGTTCTAAGTATGCCTTAGACGTATCTTTGCGGCAGTAGTGTGATGGGAGCTTTGGTAAATTTTCGATATACTCGACTAAAAATTCACGTGACAGTCTTTTCTTCTCTCCCCTCTTTTTTTTTCTATTTGCTCAGCAGTTTCTTTTGCGAACATACCACATTCGGATTTATTTACCCAGCTCCTTACTGACCACTCTCCAATACATAAAGTATTTAAATACATTTTCTTACAAACTCTCAATTTTATATCCCCTTGTTTCAAGTAATATTGAAGCGACGCTTCTCTTCTGGTATTTCCTTTGGGTCTTAAAGTTTTTATTTTATCGGTAGTGTTAATCACAAACATTTTCTTTTGATCCCAACTTAAACTCCAAAATAGATCAAACAATCGCTGTCTACATTCTGATGTAAATTCGTGGCAGTGGCGTTCTTTGGACGCGCGACAGAAAGCAGAACTGCAAGTCTCTTTCAATGTTTTTGCTAATCGTGGTGCATTATGCGTATTACATGAATTTTCATTTCTTCTGCACCCTATGTAGTCTTTTCCCTGTTCTCTTAACTTTTTATTCATGCGGGCTTTCCAATGCTCTGCATCAGCTAAGCCTTTTCTTTTCTTTGTCTTCCTTCCAGTACTATTCCCCTCGATCATACCAGTGTCATCATCTTCAGAAGAGCAGGACGTCTGATCCGGGTCATAGTTATCATCATCCTTCGTTCTACTACTCGTGGCTACTACAAGAGAAGTTGATAATCCAGGTTCTAAGTTAAAATCATACGAGTTCAAAATAGTAGGAGAGTCTGTATCAGTTCGTGTTTCCTCAACAACATGAAAATTTCCAATTTCAAAATCATATGAGTTCAAAATTGTAGGAGATTCTGCATCAGGTATAACTTCTACAATACTCTCGACAATGTTTTCCGAGTTATGACTTGGGCTGGAAGGTACTATCTGATGCTGGTTTATAAATGACGAAGTGGTAATATCGTTCAAAACAGTAATTGATGAACCTGTATCTGTCCCGCCATTATCTTGACAGCTCTGTTCGGCGCTAAATACAGGAGTACAGACTTGGGAATGTTCCAGGAGAACATTCTCAAGTCGATCTGATGTGTTCAAAAGTATCATTTCTCCGTTTCCATTTACCTCGTAGTTGTACAACTGTAACTCGGAAGAGCTCGATGACTTTTGTAATGATTCTTGTGATTGACTTTCGTAGACAAACTCACTCCTCTTATTACGATACACGTTAACAGAAACTAGTCCTTGTTCCTTCAAGCCCGTTACAACATCATTAAAAAGCTCTTCTTCACTGTTTTTCTCCATGATAACACTAAAAAAAAAGACGTCGAGATAAGTACCTACCTAATTATTCCATTGCCTGCTTAAATAATCCATGTTGAAACTTTATCGCATAGATCTTAGATGATAAAGAATAAATCGCTACTTTATTACGATTATTACATAAAATAACTCAATACTTCTCATTAATTAGTTTTACATAATTATTAAGTTATCGATGATAAGATGGCTTAAAATTTCAATAGTGAGCTTTTATTGAGCGTTCTACGTAAAATAAAAATGAAAACTTACCAATATAACTTCAAGGACACTTTTCGGAAATAAATAGACGTATTTAAAGTTGTAATTAAACGTAAAACTATTTTTAAACAATTAAAACCCACGCCGTAATGTTACTCTGTCAGTGAATTTTGCGAACTGCATTTTGCGTTGACACCTCGTAACTCGCGCAATAGTGAGTTCAAGTTGATACTCGTTCGTTGTGAGTTGTCAACTCTGGCATAAATTGTTCGAGTGACATTTTTTGTGAATTACGAGTTATCAATAGAAAGATTCGGCGGTTAATTTTAAAATTTTTGATGTACAGTCGCCAGCAAAATTCCATGGACAGTACAGAAATAAAATCGTGTGAAGCGAGAAATGACGCCACCTAGCGTAAACCAGTTATCGACTAACAAAACTTAATTATGCTGTTACTAGATGGCGTTGCTTTACTTTTAACGATAAAATATTGTTAATAGTTCATTTTTGTCTCTTCAAACATTCAAATAATTTATAACTGTTCTAAACACTATAAATTTAAAATTGAATATCTATTTAGGTATTGTGTATATGATTTTCTGAGTTTTAGTTTCCAAACTTGAGAGGGTAGGTTGAATATGGATTTATAAATAATTGGTAGGTAGTATAATTAATACTTAGATCGATGAGTTATGACTAAGCTCAATTAATTCGCTAAGTTAATTTCGATTACCTCGTTCAAGTGCCTTTTGTTCAGTTTTTATTTGTAATCAGGTGAATTACTTATTTTAACATAATGAGAACGCGTTGTAATATTGATTTGTAACGAAATCAACTCAAATAATTGCTTTGCATAATCAAGGCAAAAACTTGTCAGAAATAGCCAAAGAGACCGGTGTAAACGTAAGTAGTTTTATTTTTACACTGTTTTAAAACTCCAATAATTTTTTTACCATGCTACTTAATAATCATTATTTGGTATTATATATTTCTGTTTTATTGTTGCAGAGAAAAACAGATTTTCTACGGGTACGACAATTTGAAGAGAAGGGTTCTTTACCACACCATCAAAGAACTGGTAGACCACGGCTCAAAACTCAAACTCATGTGGTCAAACTATGATAAGGGACTATGAAGAAAATGGATTTCTACCGACTAACCACTATGCTGGTTTATGTGTCACAAGTGTTGACACTGTCCGCTTGCTCTTCACACTGGAGGGCTGCATGCTGTGAAACCCTTGCTCACGGAAAACCATAAAAGGGCAAGATTACAGTTTGCTTTGGATCACACTTCGATTGGAGTAATGTCATCTTTACAGATGAAAAAACTTTTAAGTGCAGTGAACACGGACGCTTATGTTTGTGGCGGCGAAATAATACGCGTTTTACAAGTGGTCACGTAGTGCCCAATATGCAATCTGGTCATATAACAGTGAACATGTGGGGATGGATGAGTGCAGCCGATCCGGGAGAACTAGTCAGGCTACCAAGTCGAGGAAATAGTGCAAAGTGCTGGAGGAGACCATGTTGCTTATCATTTATGGAGTATTATCGTTCAACGGTGGAATAATCAAAATGAGCGTACTCCAGAAGCGTTAGAGGCTCATTGTTTACAAATATGGGAGAGTAGGTATTCGTGGTTCAGATTTGTGTAAAAATTTAATTAATTCAATGCGTTCCCATATCATGCAAGCTGTTTATCAGCCAGACCTTAATTAATATTATTTTACTTAGTGCTTATTATTTATATTAACTGGAGACCTGGTTATGTGTGTAACCTGTGTAACATATTACTTACGTATTTTAAATAACTTAAAAAGTTATGAACACTTCAAGTTCAAAAATCATAATTTTTAGTTTTTTTATGTTATTTACTAACCATTGTTTTTGTGCAATTGAAAATTGCAAATTGTAGTTTTTAGCTTACCTATTTAATACATTTAATCCGTTTGACTTTTGTGATAAAATAATCTGGTCTCCTGTTGGTTTTTATTGAGGTTACATAAGCTTCAATCCTCTTTCCAATTTTGGAAACGAATACTTAAGCTATGGCCTCAATAAGAAGTTATATATAATATTATAATGTTATACGATATTCAATAAAGTAAATGTTAAGTGTGAATAATAAACTTTATGAAATAAATCTCTACAATTTTTTAATAGTGCCTTTTTGTTTGGCGAGCCTGTTTACCTGCTGTGACTCTGCTCTTTTTTCTGGTTGCTAAGTAACTACCAACTCGAATACCTACTAATTATTAAAAGTTGAATCCACTCGTTATTCGTATCGGTTTCTAATGATAATAGACTTAACATTTACGAAGTGTTATTCAATGTCTTAATAGACCGGAGGTATCAAGACCGCTTGCCGTGTATGAGGTTGGAGGTTCAAATCCTAGGCACGGCATGTGCTTTTTTGTCATGCATTATATTTTTATTAAAAGAAAGTATTTTTCTACTTTGTTTTAGTAATATTTATAAACAATTAGACAAGAAAAATAAAATATTGTAATAACATTTAATAATATTTATTATTGCTATTATTTAACTAAACGTTGATCTTATTTTACTACAAAGATTACAATTTACAATACAATTACATTGACATTTTACAATTTGACGTGATAATTTACAGTTCTCATAATATGACACGACATATTTTGCCAACTGACACAAACGGGTTCCTAGACAAGTGATATCCTTTAACGCAACATCAAACGTTGTAGTTATAACTTGAGGGTATGGATTAACTTTATAAAGAAAACGTAAGTAAGTGAAATTAATGGATACCCTCAAATTATAACATCTATCGATTAGACAGAGACAAAGATAAAGTTACTCGGACTATAGTAGATAACAATTTCATCACAATTCTTAAAGTCTCGCTGGCTAGTTCGTGAAACTGCTGGTATGAATATGACGACATTTGGTGATGCGATGGTTCGAATCCAAGTCGAAACAATTAACTCTTTTTGCAGTATTCTTTAAATTATTCGTCACGGGTTCAATGTTGTAGCAGTATAACATTTTAAAACTTGAGGGACACATACTGACGTGCATCCTGTGTGCATTTAGTTAGGACAAAAATATAAAAAAAATTACACCCATTTTTATTTACGGGGGTATAACCTACAGGTGACACTGGGTATTGTCATTGTGTAAAGTTAAGACTTTAAAAGACACGCGATTTTTATTATTCTTGTAGGAATTAAAAGTAAAACTGCCTTGTGATAGAAAAAAATGAAAAAAACCATAAAACTTTTGTCATCTACAAGTGACACTCGGAATTGAACAGATAATACATTTTGTAAATAATTAATCATAGTTGTGAAGAAACCAACGCCATCTAGTTTGATTTTCGAAAACTTCAACTCAAACGTTCACAGGAAAATAGACATTAAGGTATCCATGCAATTTTGCAGGTGATTGTACATAACTCATTTTGTGAAAAAATGTGGGTTACGAGTTGTCAACCTATGACCATCGTAGTGTCAAAGTAATAGTAGAATGAAATGATACGTCACGCTCACGTTCGATTTTGTTAGCAGAATAGATTTTGACATTGTTTCGGTCGATCGTTGGCGTCAACTGAAACGTAACCGCAATTGGATCGTTGTTGATTAGTAGAATGAGAAAACGCTTATAAGCCGTGATTTAGCTGCGATTCTATTGCGATTTTTGAACAATTTTGTTAGTAGAATCGGCCCCCTGGCGCGCTTCTGTCGGGATGCAAACGCGATTCAGTAACGGCACAAAAATACCTGCGATCGCTACAGTTGCAAGATGGACTCCGTTGAGGCAACATTAGTCACGTTGTCTTTGGTGCTGCTTTTACGTAAGCAGCCGAAGCGTAGGCAACGAAAGCTCGGTTCTCCACTCACGCGCCACACTACCTCTGTTCTCTCCCCGATGTCGTCCGACACGGTCGCGCGTTTGCATCGATACAGTCGCGATACTGTAGCGCGTTAGTAGCGCGTTGGCATCACTTCTGTAGCGCGTTGCAAATGTGACTAACGCGCGTTAGTAGCGATGCAGTCGCGCATTTCGTAAACGCGCGACAGCATCGCTACAAAAAGTCGCCGTGGGCGAGGGCCCTAAAATATAATCAATCATTAGAATCAGCAATACAACTCCATAAGTTAGCATTTACCTCAAACCTCATGATTTCATGAAATCGCTAGATTTGAGATAAATGCTAACTTATGGAGTTGTATTGCTGATTCTAATGATTATAATTCTGTAAAGCCATATTAGCTACGGCCGCGAATCATATTTTAATCAACATACAAGCTCACACTTACCTACAAATTGCAAAAAACGTAAGAAATTTTGAATTTCACGGGCTACCCTGGCGCTTTCGCCTTAAGCTCATGGCTAGGAGGACATTCTAGCACAGACTATATAAAGAACAGGTTCAGATGCACAGCTCCCATGGAAAAAATATTAGACACAGCGACTCGTTTTTGATTGGTTAGGGGAAGCTACAGAAACCACCCAGACCAGTTTCATTCAAATTTTCATCATAATTCAAGGAAATGAAAATACTGGATGTTTTGCAATAAATAATATTATTTATTGGGATTTTTCTTAAGTTTTTTCTTAAAGCTTTTGCTTGCATAACTGGCTTGCTACTCATGCTTTCCAGTCTAACAATGTCTGTACCTCTTAATATTTTATTAATTATATTGCACCAATTATGTATGGCTAATTTTGTTGTAAGAGAAATGAATGCCTGAATGATGTCATTTTTATGTTTTTGGCACGTAATGAACTCAAATGCACACTTGCTTTGTATTATATTATAAATTTTGGTCGCAAGGTTGTATTTGTGTGCATTTGAGTCCAAAAACAGATTTGTTTCTTGAAAAATTGTGCCAAAAAGCTTAACAAAATGTTCGGATGCATATAGTAAACCCCTTTTGCTCTTATACTGTTTTTGAGACACCCACCTATGTACATCCGACTCATTAGACGTTAAGTCTTTCTTACACTGCCGACACTGCGGCTGGGTAATAAGACAAATATTAAACATAATATTTGTCTTATTACCCAGCCGCCGCGCTGTCCGGCAGTGTAAGCTCTTGAATGAACATTCAAGAGCTCACGTCTCGCCGTAGTGCAAAGGTTTACAGAGTCATTGTTAGGACTACTTGATTGTAAATTATTATCACTCTATAATTTCACTAACTGTTTCAAAATCACTTGTTTGAAACAGTGATTTCATTTTTAATAACTGATAACAGGATTCATCTTCACAATTAAATGAATTGTAATGAAATTTTATGAATCCTGTTATCAGCAATTATTTAAAAGTATTTGTGAAACTGTGGCAATCTGGGTTATTATTCCTTGAATTATATGCCCTAAACCCTTCCAAAAAAAATTTCTAGACCATCCGAATTAAAATATCTAGGGCGCATTATTTCTAATTTTTTTTCTTCAAAAAATTGCCACAGTCTCTGTAAACTTCTAAGAGTTACAAGCCAGTTTCTTAAGCTAGGTACAGTAACTTCCTTAGAATTTTTATCAATAAATTTCATTTCTTCGAATTTTGTAATAGCTTCTCGCCAAAATTGATGGTGAGGTGACGTTTTCATTACAGTGCACCGTAATTCTTTTCCTTTATTTTTCTTTGAGAAAGTGCTGGCTCCATTCACACTGTCGAATAGTTTGTCGAGAAAGGTCACTACTTGGGACGTATTTTCCAATGTAGTACTCACTGCTTTGCCATCTGCGTAGTGTGCTGGAAAAAGGTAAGTATTCGTTCATATATTTTTTTTTAGTAAAAATAAATTTTATTTTATGAAGCAAAAATTTACGCTGTAAGCTAGTTCAATCCCTGACAAATCAGTTATGCTTTTTAAGATTTCAATTTTTTTTTTTGTTTTTCTATTTCTTCTCTTTAGGTAATAAGGTAACAGTTGGCAGCAACTACAGCTAGTAATAAAACAATTACCTGAGTTAGAATGTGTTGGAACTCCAGTAGAGGTTTCATGTTCAGTGAACAAGGATTCAGTAGGATAGGCTTGCATCAAAAGACGTGACTTCAGCGTAAGAAACCTCGCCTCAAAATGTTTATGACACACACATTGTTTACCCAATTCAACCACACTCAAAGCACGCAGGGACGCACAGTTTATAGAATCTAACCACTTATTGCGTCTATTTTCACAAGTTGGGAACTTGTGTAATAATATAGCGTCCTGTCGCGTATTACTACAGCCCGGTACACAACACTTGTTATAGCGCATTATGAAAGTCTCGACGCTAATACGGAAGAACTAGTGCTCAACTCAACGTAATTAGCGGAGAAATCAAAAATAATGTGTAATAAACGGAATCACTATCACGAAAAACAAAGTGTTCACTGTGAATGATGCCGACATATGAGTCTATGCATACAACAATCAAACAAGCAACAAGATGGCGGAGGCGGACGGACGGCCGGGGCAGCCGCAGGCGACACAGGGGCATGAAGGAGTTGCAGAGGGGATACAAACATCATATATCATTTTCCCGCTGTCATTCGTGTGTCTTTGTTTTTTGCCTAGAACATTACGGGACCAGCATTCTAGTGTCTGATCGCATCGGAGTTACTACGTCGCGGAACTGTAATCGATTCGTTGTGCTCAGTGTTGTTTCATTAATTGCATAATGCTACGCCATGTTTAAAATATTCTGTAAAAAGTCTAATATTTCCGCTGACAGCTGCGCGCGCATTCTGCGTCGTGAGAGTCGGTGCTCTCGCGGAACGGAATGCGGGAATGTTGTCATTTTCAGTATGTTTTATGTTTTTTTCATTTAGAATTAAGTTTTGTGTATACACATATTTCTATTAATTTTTTTATTTGCATATTATTTTTTACATGCTGCACCGGTCGACGTCACCGCGTCAACGCCGGCTATCGCTGAAAACCAGCGCTGGGGCTCCGTCTCGCATGGGGTCGCAGTATTATGCTGAGCGATGGCCGTTTTGGTAGATGTGACGCATATTTTCCCCCAACCTGTTTTCTATAAATTTATTTTATTTTGTTGTTCTTTGCGTCATGTTTACCGCAAATAAACGTATTTTCTTTCTTTCTTTTCAGTGATTGTGTTAATTTTAATTCGGAGTAATTGTGTCAGATTGTAATTTTAATAATACTCCGGGCGGTAGCGTTGCAAACACAAAAGTCATAGTAAGCCGGCTCATGTTGACATGGATAGTTGATCTTGTATGACTGATAAGTGAACCGACCGTCAGCTGCTCAAGTAGCGGTGGGTTTGGGTGTGGGAGGATGCGAAAGTTGTAAAAAAAAAGTCTTAGTAAGTCGGCTGATGTTGACATGGATAGTTGATCTTCTATGACTAATAAGTAAAACGACCGTCAGCTGCTTAAGTAGCGGTGGGTTTGGGAGTAGGAGGTTGCGAAAGTTGTAAGAAAAAAAAAGTAATAGTACGCCGGCTGAAACCTTTTTACATAAATAGTTGACATCATACTGAACTGAAAAAAAAAATCGTCAGCTATGGAGGGGGGAATATGCGTCAGCTGCTCGCATGAACTTGTAAAAAAACACGTAAAATAAAGTTATAGTACGCTAGGTGATTGTTTAAATAATTTTATTATGAGTATGAAAACAACAATCAGCTGCGTGGGTAGCGGTGGAAAGACCGTCAGCTGGCGGGGACCCCCATTTTTCGCATAATGTTTTTTTTCCTATTATGCTTTGGCATAAGTATTTTGGTATAATTGTTTTTGGCATAATAATACTTTGGCATAATTGGTTGTGGCATACAGTTTTTGTTGGCATAATTATCTTGTAGCCTAATTTGTTTTGGTATAATTTTTATTTCGCATATTTTTTTTAATGCGTAATGTCTGTTAGCATAATAGTGTTATGGAATAAATAATGTTAGGAATAATGAAAATATAAATGTAAGTTGTTTTTACGGATTTATTTTGAATTGTTATGCAAGAGTTTTATTATTAATTTTATTATGCAGTAACTGTCATGCATTAATAATTGTTAGTGTTATAATTAATGGTTATGCATGTGTGAATAAATGGGGTTTTTTTTAGTTATTATATTATATTTGTTAGTGTTATTATATAAAATAAAAAGTAATGAATATCCATTATTCATGTAACGTAGTGTATCAATAGGATAAGGTGCGGCGGTGGTGGCCCCTGGGTCACCCCTAAGCCGCCAGTATGTTGTACATAGATATAAGAATTGCACTAAACTTACCTTTTCTCTAAGTACATTTGGTTCGTGATTATGATTTTGCTTAAGTTTATATTTGAGCAATATTGTTTGTGAGTATGTATTACTGTTATACTCTAAGGAGTTCATTTTTATACGTCTTCGAGCTACCCCCCCTAAGTCTCTACCATAAAATTCCAAAGCAACATCTTGCGAGTGTGCGTCTCTTTGTCGTACGTGATCAGTTTCGGTTGTACTCTTCGAACGAACGGACGCAAGTTCAAATATGTCTACGATTCAACCGTTAAACCAACCGACTGATTCAACCGTTATATTCTGTAGAAAAAAAAAAGAAATATTAATATCTTTTACCGAAAAGACTGTACAAAAATATACCTCTATACTAATATAGAAGTACATTTTTGTACAGTCTTTTCGGTAAAAGATATTGATATTTCTTTTTTTTTTAATTTTATTTAATTATTTTTTAGAAAAATAATTTAAAACAAAAAAATGCTACAGTGCCATTACAATTGAACGATTTTCAAAAATATAATTCGAAATGTTATCGACAATTCACCGCAATACCGCCAAAATACAGATCAGCTTTTGAAACTCCTTCAAGATCTGCAGCGTCAAAAAATAATAAAGTAAACTTACTTTATTATTTTTTGACAGTTATTTTCATTGAAATCTTTAATATTTATTTATATAAAACAGATTGTAGAACATGTAACCTTTTTTAACAAAGTGGGTAGTGTTGAATCTCTAACAATCATGTGGGTGACGTGCTGCTCTCCTTGCTAGACTATGAAATAGCCTGTATTAAGGAGTAACAGTGCCGATCCCTCTATAATAGTGCATTTTGATTTATACTCGCCACGCTAGACAGCGAAATTCTTTCCTTTAGATTTTTTTTTCTATTTGCAAGTCAGTGTTAGGTTGTATGTAGGGCATGCAATTATCCGCGGATTTTAACTATCTAGATAATCCGGATACCCGAATATCCGGATAATTGTAAAGCACTTAAATTTTCAAAATGTTCTATACTCATTAATATTTTCATCTAATGCCAAACAGAAACAAAAAATACCTTAATACAATTTGAAATGTAGTTAAAAGTTACAATAAATAAAAAACGAACAATATATTATAGTATTCCTAATACTCACACACAGATTAAAATCAGTTCTTCATAGTGGAAAAAAATTAAAAGCAGTTAGAAATGTGTAAATTCTTATGCATCAATTAATGCCAAACAGAAACAAAACATACCAATAAAATTTGGAAAGTAGTAAAATAAAAAAAATATTTTTTTTTTTACACAAAATATAGATTATTATCAATCTATGTAAAGGAAAGGCAAAAATAAGTCTTTACAATTGTTGCGTAAATCTCAGGCATATATAGGCAAGCATTGGGTAATATTACAAATATCCCGAATTGTACATTAGACGAGGTCTTCATAAAGATTGAAGAATTTGTTTGTCGCCTGGACGGATTCAAAGGGATAAACGATGTCAACGCTACACGAGTTGCTACGTTAGTTAAAAATTAACAAATAAATGAAAAATACGGTATGCTCAAATGGAAAAATCATATCGACGGGGCAATCTCCCGAAGCGCATCGGACGCCAGCGAGAAGGGAATACAGTGTCTGTGCAATAAGTTCGATGAGGACGACATATCGCACGCCTTTGCAATAATAGGGCAAAAGTTAGTCTCTTAATCGATCCCTACTAAAAATGACACAACATAGTTATGTAATCTAGTTGTTGTACAAGTGTATTTTTTACCTTGTGACGTTATTCCCCCCCGTGTAAATCCAAGCTACGCCAGCATTTACTGCGCACGTCGTACGTAGCGCACCTTTGGAGCCAAGCTCACCTTGAAGACCCTTTTCAATTGTCCCCCACTGACTGGGGATGGGAAGAAAAAGAAGAGAAATATATCTTCAAATGGTTCGAAGGAGATCAAGTACCCCCATCAGTCACTAGTATAACGTATGATAGCAGCGAAAATATTGCCGGTATGGATTTTTCGTCGGTGACACTTTCTTTAAGCGAGTATATTTCTGGTAGCCTAATTTTAATGATTAAAATGTTCATTTACACATGATGGTGAAGAGGATCGAGCTCAAGAAGTTGAACAAGATGAAGAGAACGTTTTAACAGAGGAGAGTTCTGATGATGATTCATCACAGAACGATTATGATAGCGATACCAGTCATAAAGAATAATCTCAGCAGTTATTAATTTTTATATTTATATTCCTATTTCTTTATATTAAATGATTTTAATTCCTTTTTACAGTCAATATTATTTTATATCATGCATTTCGTTCAAATATCCTAATCCTAACTAATATTAAAAATGCGAAAGTAAGTTTGTTTGTTTGTTACGCTTTCACGCTAAAACGGCTGAACGGATTTGCATGAAATTTTTTTGGGCGAAGCCGCTGGGGAAGGCTAGTATAAAATAAAACAAGAAAAAAACGAAATGTTTTCGTACGATATAGTTTTACACATTAGCATTTAATTACCACTATGCCGGTTGTATTCTGACAATATAATAGTTTAATAGTTACGTTCGGTCAGCTGGACCCTGAAAGGTACTGTGCATTGCTCGAATAATCTGTATCTTTACTGCGCCAGCTGACGGTCTTTCCATCGCCATGCACGCAGCTAATTGTTGTTTTCATACTTTAAATTATTTAAACAATCACATAAATATTTACAGAGCCTCGACGATCTACTAAAAAACGCTAATGGCTATCAGCTCCCAGACGGAAACACGCGAAAAAAAAAGAAAGAAAATAAGCGTCCTTTTAGGTAATCGAGCTTATGCACTATACCAGGGGTAATCGAGCTTATGCACTATATCAGGGGTATAATTAAAACTGATTGTGTCTTTAGAGAATAGTTTTTTTTTTAATCTTATTATTATTTTTACCAGCGCTTTATTATTACCAAATTAAAATAAATGGAAAATATTTTTGTGATTATAATGATATCACAATAATTATGCTTGCTTGCTTTGAAACAAGTCAATAAATCGGTCAGGAGGATATTTTTTTTTTAAATTTTGTTTGACGTGACCAGGTTTGATACAATACCCCTGATGTGATGGTAAGATCTACGATGGCGAATTGTAACTAGGAAACCGATTTGGATTATCAAGGAACGTTTTGTTGCAATGTTAAAAAATTTTTTGGCAGATCGCAGGATACTTCCGTGCCACCTCGACATTATGCAGGAATACTCACCGAATCCTACGAGAATAATATTATGAATGACCAGGAATTACCCAGTAGGTAGGGTACCTATCATATATTTTGCATTTGATTCTGTAGTCTTATATGAAGATGACATGTATAATTAATGAATACGCGATTAAAATTATCCAGATCTTCTTCGTGTGGTCCAGGTGGCATTCAAATTACGACAACGGCCGAAATAAATGCACCACCAAGCTTTGAACCTGTTATTGATCTCGACGCAAACCATCCCATGATCGCTGAACCAATCAGTCAGTCGTTTAGCAGGTATGTGCACCTACCCAATTACTTTGATCTACTATACAAGACGCGAGAACAGTGGTGGTGTTTCAATGGGCCCAAATTCAGAAAGCTCGGAACCGATTCGGTGTTTTAAGAACCGGAAAACTAGTTCTGGTCATTTAAACAACATCTTTTTCAATTAGTTGGCGAAACTTTACATATTTATGTCATGGGTATTGAATTGATATCTTATCAATCATGATCGACACAAAAAAAAAAATTCTAAACTTATAACTTGAAGTAACTACCGCTACTACACCGCTGTTAAATTAAATAAATTATAAAAAATCATTTTTTTTGTTTCTGTTTATCAGACATCGATAATTCGATACCAATCATGCCTTTGAAGTTTAGACAACAAAGAACAATGGGCAGAATGGGCCCAGTGTTGTAGCATTTTCTTACCTATCTTAAAATGAAGATATGAATAATCTCAACATTTTGTTCTATGGCAGCATTACTCTAAATATTCAAATAAAAAAGTTACAGCGGTTCCAAAAGTCCAATAATTACCGTTACAAATGCTAATATTATGACCTAATGATGCCCGTATATAATTATTATACATTTACGTTGTGTTATTTAATTATGAATAGCATAAATGAACTATTAGAAAGAGACAAAGTACTCAGGGAGCAGGACAGAACATGCACTCGTGTTGTTAAAAACCGGTTAGCGCAAGTGCAGGTAGCGATCTTTATCGATAGTACAGGAGCGAGCGGGACATACTCATTATCGGAGCGTGAGAGAGTGAGTGAGATAGCACATAACCATCGCGCTTCCTTGATCGCACTTGCGCCCTTGTCAGTCGTAACGGAGCCATTTTGCAGTGCGCGTGTTTTCTTTCTTTCTCCACCATTCTTGCTACCTACGACTAACTACTTTGGACTTAATAACGGATTCTTGTGTTTGCCTTACGATTGGACAAGTTGAATAGTTTCATCAAAATGGAACAACGTGAAAGGTGTATCACGTGTTCTCGGTCGGTATTTCAAGACAGGAATCGACGTACTTTAACTCGCGAACATATGGAAGCGCATCCAGGCTTCACTAATTATGTTTTGGAGCGGATCAACATAGAAGAGGTCAGTAAAACAGGTTCATTAAATAAATAATTGTCATAATAATTATAGGTACCTTTGTTGTAAATATCAGCTTATTTATTCCCGAATCGGGTTGCTTTGTAAGTAATTGTATGTATGTACAACTGTACAGGTACGACATAAAACCAACCAGCAGGGTTTAATCAACATAATACATATATATAACAACTGGATAAAACAGATTATTCGTTAGTATTTTTCATACTTAAAATGTCATCGATGTCATTTTCCCGTCTAACGGGCGCTGTCAAAAAGCCGTTGTATGTCATGCGATCGTGACACGGGCGCTCTTCCCGCACGTCATATTTGAGTCATAAGCAGAATAGCTTTCGATTTACTGGCACGTCGAGCCAATAGACATTCGATGGATCAGGACTATCGTTGAAATGGCTTTTCGGCACAACGGACGCTTGATCTAATGACTATTTGAAATTGTGATAAGTACATCGATGCTATAGATTTTCGGCAATTAGGACGTTCGATCTGATGACTTCGGGGAATTAGCTATCGGGCATAATTATGACATTCGAAATGAAGCAGTAAAATCAAATCTGATAGTTGCCAAATGACACGTTTTTCTGCATATAAACTATCATTCACTTATATGGGAATATGCACTGTATTTGATCAAAGGACTTTGTATTGGCTTATTCAGGTTCAACAACTATTTTATTTTATTTTTTTCAGGGCACCCTGAATGGAAATCAATACATGTGCTATCGTTGTTGGGTGGCAGCAAATCGCCAAGAAGCCAGACACGTAGAACAAGAACGGAGACAAAACGAAGAACAGCAAGACGAGCAAGTAAATGATGAACAATCGCGTCCTACTACAGTACCAACTTATAAACGGTTAGCAAATACCTCTCGTCGATGCTTATTTCATGGATGCCTTAACCCCTCAAGTGTATGGCCCGGACCGCCCCCTGCGCCCCGCGTGATGCGCAAGTTTAGAAAACTTTTTGATTTTTGAGTAGGCCTTCAGAAAAACTGAGAAATCGGCAACTTATAGCCATTATCATGGTATATATTATACCTTCCTAGCTTCGTTATGAGTTTACCTAACTATTTATACTATTCAATAAACAAATAAAACTGACCTCATCTCGCAGTGATGAAATATGTTTTCACTTTTATAATTTTCACTCACATAACCATAAAACTTTATCACAATACATCGAATTCACACACATATTCACCAAAAAATCTTCATTACGATAACACAATAATGTGTAGGCAATGTTTACACATCTATTCCACTTAGAAACAATGTTCAACACTCCAAAAACGAATAAAAACTTTTTGTTTACGCAATGAAAATAAAAATGGCGCGTCACTTTGAACATCACAGATGAATTTGTAAAAATTACGTTTCGTTAAATTTTAGTAGTGTTCCATTAAAATGTTATTAAAACTGGTCAAGTATGAATCGATTAATCGAATGATACAGCCAAATTGTGTTGAAAGTGAAAAGAAACGTAAAAAATACCATCGCCAATGAGAGCTGTGACGATGACGTAGTTATGCACACATGGGGTGCACGCGACATTTCGAGCACTTTCTCTTATGCACACATGGGGTGCAGTTGACACTTGAGGGGTTAATGAAGATCGTCACAGAGTGCCCCATTTCATTAAAATATATTTATTGACAGAACATAACGTATATGTTCCTCAGGATGCACGAATATGTCAAGACCACATACGTTCAAATGAATGGAGCGAATTATATGACCATGCTGAGACGGTATTTACGCCAGATCAATTGAAAGATATCATTGATACTTTAAAAGACGCTTACAACAAAAAATCCGGCATAGATTTTGATAACATTGAGTCAATTTCTCCCAATGAACTATATTATCGAACGGGATTGACGCACGATCAATTCGATATTGTTCTCCAAGAGACTCCATCTCTAACTGAGCAAACAAAACGTCCAAAAACTGTGTTGGGATCTTACTTGATGAAAATAAGATCGGGTGAGCCAGATGACAGAATTGCGTGCCATTTAAATGTTAGTAGGAGAACACTGGAGCGTTATTTTAAAATAACACGTGACTGTTTGACCAGAGAGTTTGTTTTGCGGCATCTGGGTTACGACCACATAAGCCGCGATGAGATTATTGCACACAATCTGACAGTACCAACAGCATTATTTGGACAAACCGTAGACCCAAAAGCCATAATACTGTGTGACGGAACTTACATCTACATACAGAAAAGTAAAAACTTCTTGTTCCAAAAAAGAACGTATAGCCTACATAAGTATAAAAACTTACTAAAACCATTCCTTTTGGTCTGTTCAGATGGTTACATTATTGACATCCTTGGACCCTATGCCGCAACTACCTCAGATAGTCAAATAATGACTCAAATAATGGACAATGAAATATCCCCCGTTCATTACCTTCTACATGAAAGAGACACATTTATATTGGATAGAGGCTTTCGAGACTCAATACCCAATATTGAAACCTGTGGTTATGAGCCACATATGCCACCAAGCAAAGACAGAAGTGCGACTCAACTTACAAATGAGCAAGCTAATAAATCAAGATTAATAACGATTGTACGTTGGGTCATAGAGGTAATAAACGGATGGTTTAAACGGGACTTTAAAATATTTCGTAACCAATTATTTAATAAGTCATTGCCACATTTATTTACTGATTTTCGGATTGCTGGAGCACTATTGAATGCATTTAGAGAGCCTTTGCGTGACAGTACTTATGCCGCCGCCTTTTCTGAACGAATACATAGCCGAATGAGTAACGATAATACATTGGGCAACTATATAGTTGAGCATAACGTAAACCGGCAGCGAGTGTCGTTTGTGACATTGACGGATGAGTCAATAAATGTGCCGTTCCCAATACTCACAGATGAAGACATTATTTTATTCAGTCTGGGAACATACCATTTAAGTCTGGCACGTTCTTACGTCGGCGAACACTTGCGAGGTGGCGTTTACAATATTCAGGTGTGTGTAACTCCAAGTCCAAGGATGACAGAATATGGATTAGCAACGGACACCTGCACGTTAATGAGAGGTCGTATTTTATCACGACACAGGTCAAATACGACATATTATACTTATATATTGATGAACTCCAATGTTCAGGACATTAATGCTATCCACGCATATTATTGTTCATGCTTAACAGGAATGAGGACTGTTGGAGCATGCGCCCATGTCGTCAGTATTATATGGTACTTCGGTATTGGAAGGCATTTAGAAAACTTTGTTGGCCCCGCAAGTGCCTGGGACGAGATTATTATTGAGAGCAACAACACTCATTAGGACAATTCTTTATAGTTTAGTAAGAACTAACGCCTTATCCTTGTCGTTCTGAGTTTCGACGGTACCCAGTAGTGGGATACTAATCGGCTGATTATGCATTAATATGTTATATTTTAGTGAATAAAGATGTTTCATTTTCATAATCAAAGGTATTTTTTAATTATAGTCCTATCCCAATACCGAAATAAAGAATATTTTTACACTACTTATTCTTAAACTGAATTGTTCAAGGTGTCATATAAAAGAGAATAATGCATTCCAACTGGCAACATGTAGACACAATTTTGTATGCGCATCATTAGGCCAAACTATTAGCATTCGTAACGGAAATTATTGATTATTTAGAACAGCTGTAACTTGTTTTTTTAATGCATTAGAGCTGTGCTGCTTTATAGTAAAATGTTGAGATTACTCGGATCTGTATTTTAAGGTAGGTAAGAAAGTGCTACAACACTGGGCCCACGGTCCATATAAAGTTGCCCATTGTTCTTAAAAAGAAAAGTTGTAAGTATGTATTTGTAAACTATAATACTGTATATTGTATATTATCATGTAGGCCAATACAAATCATCAATTAATTTAATATTATGTGATTATTTGATTTAGGCGATACATTTATTTTCGTCTTTTGCCTCACACAGGAATTTAACTCCAACAAGCACTACAACTGCTCGGTCCCTGATTGTTGAAGAAGTAAATAACGACGAAATCGAAGTTCCAGCGTTAACCGGGCGAATAATGATTGATGTTCAATATTTATTTGCACAATTATCAGCAATAGATTACAGTCCTTTTAATTGTTCTTTTAGAGATTTTAAATTTGTAAGCGAGAACCGTCGTGGATTTTATTCATCTTTTAAATTTAATTGTAAAATGTGTGGCCTTAATCTCAGTTTAAAAAGCGATAGATCTGAACGTGAAATAAATCAACATATTGTTCATGGGATCGTTACTTCAGGTAATGGATTTGCTCAGATGAATGAATTTTTTGCACACATTGACACACCGTGTATGTCTGATAAGCTTTTTATAAAACAGTCTATTTGGCGAAATAATTAAAGACATTGCTTTGGAAAGTATGCACCAAGCCGGTATAGAAGAAAAAGAAATAGCCATCGCTAATGGTAATGTGGATTCTGACGGCATTCCTTATATTACTGTTGTAGTAGACGGTTCATGGGCGAAACGATCATATAGGACTAATTATAATTCCTTATCTGGAGTATCCTGTATAATTGGCTATGAATCTAAAAAGGTCTTATTTTTGGGCATCAGAAATGCATATTGTTGTGTATGTGCTGTAGCCAAAAATAAAAACACTGACCCAAAAATTCACCGGTGCTTTAAAAATTGGTCGATAAGCTCAACGGCTATGGAAGCAGATGGCATTGTAGAGAGCTTCAAATGTAGCATCGACATGCATCAATTGAGATATAAAACGCTGATCGGTGATGGCGATAGCATCGTTATTAGCGCTCTCAACGAATCATTGCCGTACGGACACTGTACAACCATACAAAAATTAATGTAGCAATCATTTGCTAAGAAATTATTGCTCAAAATTAAAAAACCTTGTAAAAAAAAACGGAAAATAAATTCGGTATGGTCCCAGTAAAATTAAAAAAAACTCTGGATTTAAATATTTTGAGATTACGCAAGGCCATAAAAAGGGCCGTCGATTATACGACAAAATTACCAAATATTACCATGGACCAAAAAATAAACAGTATAAAACAAGATTTGTTAAATAGCTTATGTCGTCATGTGTTCGGTGATCATGAAAAATGTAAACCTTATTTTTGGAAACGAGTAAGTGGTGAAAATTTAGTCCCAGAAATGAAAAAATGTGGCTTATGGTACGACATTTTTTCTATTTTGAGCTCTATATTAACAAATGTAGAAAGTCTTTTGATGGCTAAAACAAATAACATTGTAGAGAAATTTAACTCGATAATAGCAAAATTTATCGGTGGAAAACGGGTAAACTATCGTCTGCGCGGTTCCTATGAAACACGCTGCTTCGCAGCAAACCAAAACACCGGTAATTTAGTGAAAAGGCTGGCAAAAAAAACAGAAATAACAACAAAATATTTAAAGCATATTGAATCAAAAAATAAAAGGAAAGCAGATACAAATAGAAACGCAAAAAGAAGAAAAAAAAAATGTTGCACTTGCAGATGAGCATTACGGAAATATGGAAAATGAAGCTGACATCGACAATGAAGTTTTTGATAAAAAGAAAAACGAACTATTATTAGCACTAAACCAAAGTGCTTGCCAGAGGCATGAAATTCAATCCAAAACCATAGGTCAAGGAGACCAAAAAAAAAAAAAATCAAGAATGGCTAAAGCAAAGAAAAATGAGGTTGACGGCTTCATTCTTTGGCCAAGTCTGCAAACTAAGAGAAACGACGTCTTGCAAAAACATAGTCAAGCAATTATTATACAATAAATTTAAAGGAAATGATGCTACAAAATATGGAAATGAAAATGAACCCATAGCACTAAAGGACGCTGAGAAACTTTTAGGGCTTCATATTGAACCATCTGGGTTGTTTATCGACGAAAAACATCTTTTTCTCGGAGCTTGGCCCTGATGCTTTGATAGGTGATGACGGTATCATCGAAATAAAATGTCCTGCGAGCGCAGCAAACTTTACACCGGCTGAAGCAATTGATAAAAAAAAATAACTTTTTGCACTAAAGATATGGCGGATGAAATAAATAAAATAAAATTAAAAAGAAATCATAACTATTTTTACCAGATACAGGGACAACTACAAATTGCAAACCGCGCATACAGTATTTTTGTAGTTTGGACGCCAAAAGGACTGGCATATGAAAAAATAGAAAAAGACAACGAATTCTGGAATTCAATCGTCTTAAAATTAGAAGAATTTTATTTTAAATGCATATTGCCTGAATTAATAGATCCCCGTTTGCCTAGAAATCTACCTATCAGAGACAGAACATAAAGGACAATGGGAATATAATCTTGTATGGGCCCCGTACCCGTTTGTCTAAATTGGGTAGATAGTATAACTAATGGATAGTTAGATAATATATAGATTAATTACTTTGGCTGAAACACATACATAAACATTCTGCATCGACCTCAATACCAATACATTTCGTATTGTGTCTCGCATTTACTTTGCTTGATGGGATTTTAATATTATTTATATAAAAAATCTTCTTGCCGCTTGATTACAGTTGTTTATTATATATGCATGGGTCAGCAAATAAGCTATGGTAACAAGCCAAATCTTATAAATCAGCGTGCTTAGTGTGGACCGTGGATCTTTCATACTACCTATGTAATGTCGTTGTCTGTAAATAAAACATGTTAGTCTTTTAAGTTAATAATTAAGTCTTGTACGTTGTTAATTTAATATTTTAAAATTCTAAGCACCTTTATAGCCTGAAACACAGGTTCTACCTAGTTCAGGCAAATGAGCAACTGTGTCTGTTTTTTTGATAAGGGCGTTCTCGCAATTGGTTCCGGGAACCTTTTTTGCTTAACCGGGCGTCGGCGGGGCCAAAAGGGCCTCTCGCCTTACAAAAAATAATTTATTTAAGTAGCACAGCTAAGGGTGTCCCATAGTGGGACTCGAACCTAGGCTTAGGTCGCTACTGGCTACTGAACAAGAGGGGACTTGTAGCATCGAACAATTGTTATTATTATTAGGGACGATTTTTATTTATTACTCGCTCCGCGCGGGCTCGGGGTCAAGGGTCTGGGGGTCGTTGAACTCTATTGTTATTGCGCGGTGGCGCTCTCCGTAGAGCGCGGTATCTATAGTAGGGGCGTCGGTCTTGTGTAGTGTTTTTATGTGCTAATTTGATACTCTCTGGAAGTAGAGTGATGTCGTCATCCTTATCTATTAAGGCATGTTTGGGACGACGTATGTGTGAGATCTGTGAGGGTGTGTATCGGGCAGCTGCAGCCACTAGTGGGTTAGTGTGGGTGGTAGCAGAATCGAAAAAGCGTATGCTTGACTGTTTTATAAAATGCTTGATGGTTGGCATATTTAAATCGATATGTAATTGATCGTCACGTACGTATCAGGGGCTGCCCGTGGCACGTCGTAAGGAATCGATTTTGTAGGACTTGGAATTTCTTAAGTTGTGACGGCTCTGCGTGTGCGAACACAACACATGCATAGGTCATAATGGGACGAATACACGTAGTATAGATTCGCGCCTTTGACTTAAGGGCAAGTTTACTACGTGAATTAAGTAGAGGGTGTAATCGCACTTTGAGTTGATATAGCTTATATATTAAGCCGTTGTGCCAGACTTTATCGAACGCTTTCGCTACATCAAAGAAGAGCGCGCCTGTCATGCGGCCCGATTGAAATCCAGTACTTACGTACTCGACAATTCGGTGGACTTGGCGGATGCAACAGTGTTTGGTACGAAATCCAAACTGTTCGTCGGGGATGAGTTTATTGGATTCGGCATAATCCATTAATCTTTTAAAGATTATACGTTCATAAATCTTCCCCATTGTACTAAGGAGACTTATGGGACGGGTCAGCTTTGGGCTTGCCGGGCTTATGAAATCCTATGACGGTGGCTTCTTTCCACGCTTGTGGGAAGATGTTATTGTTTAATGCAACGTTAAAAATAGCTGTCATTAAAACAATGAGTCGGGCAGGGAAAAGTTTCACCACTCTATTGGTGATGCCGTCAGCACCAGGAGCTTTCCTGCATTTGAGGTTTCTCACTAATGAGTGTACCTCGTCTGGGGTCACGGGGGGAGGGGTTCGTCGGGGTCCTCGAGGGGAGGGAGGGAGGATCTACGTTCGACCTCTGCGTTTACTATGTCGCAGTGTGTTTGGTCTACTGGTAGTAGGCTTGGCGAGCATTGGGCTTCTAGGCTGTCGGCTAGGCACTCGGCCTTATCGGCGTCATCAAAGGCTGGGCTTTGATTAGGACGTGTGATCGGCGGCATGTCGGTCACAGTATCGGACTTAAGCTTTTTGGTGAGTTGCCAAAAAGCTTGATGGGAGGGCTCTATGGTGCTCATGAGCTTGTCCCAATGCTCCTCCCGCATCTCACTAACGCGTGACTTTACAGCACGCTGTAATTCACGCATGCGAGCGCGGAAGAAGTGTTGTAATTAGAAAAAAATTACTCCGGTCACACACAAAAGTACTGTATTAGTTTTTATTCTGTTGCCACCTGATGGCACCTTTCGCTTGTTTTATAATCTGTGTTGTATGTGCTTTCCGGTCTTCTTGCTGAATGCTAAGTAACAAATGTAATAGAAGAAATAATAGAATGCATACATTGTTTTCATTTCCCAAACCCATATTCCAATAGGTTATGGTCCCAGTGTACTCGGCAAATGGAAGTTTCACAAGAAAACAGCAAAGAAAAAGTTACAATATTCATCGAAAAATTAGAGACGCCATAGTTGAAAAATTCTAAGATGGATCCCACGTGGTCTATGAGTTTAGAAAAGTTTGATGAAAATAACTTCAGACAATGGAAGTTCCAGATCAAATAGGACATGAAAGCTAAAGGAATCGATATTTCAATGTCAAAACCAGAAACAAACAGTACCGACTGGTTGAAAAATGATGGTATGGCGATGTATATCATCACCTCTATTAGTGTTATTTGCTTGAAATCCATCGGATTTCAAGCAAATAACACTAATAGATAACTGTGAAACAGGGCAAGAAATAATGACAAAACTAGAATCTATGAACGAAACTACACTATAATAAAGAAAGATACAAGTGCTTTAGATAATAAAGTGGTAATGAGTGCAAAAATAACAGAAAACAATTTGTATGAGTTGAAGATAAAAGTAGTGGTTCCAGAGACCTGTAATTTGGTTCAAAATGATCAAAGTGAGTGGCATGAACGGCTGGGACATATAAACCTAAAACAAATAAAAAACATGTGTACTAATAATGATGTTGAAGGTTTGAAAATTAAAGATAATGATCAAAAGAACTTTATTTGTGAGGCATGTGCATACGGGAAGCAGTGCAGGTTTCCATTTCACAAATCGATACGGGGAGGACTAGAGCTTGGTGACACATCAGTTCAAGGTATGAGATACTTTGTGTTATTCAAAGATGCAGCTACAAGTTACAGGCATGTATATTTTATTAAAAACAAAAGTGATGTCATGGATATGTTCAAGAAATATAACAGGATTGTTACAGTTGATGTGAGTTTTTAAGGAATATTTGGAAAAAAATAAATAAATAAATAAATAAATTTGAACGTTTAATAAATTTGAAGTGCTGTTCAAAATGAGATAATAAGACGTACTAGATGTATTTTAGTGGAAGTGCTGCTCAACATGAGATAATAAGATGTATGTATGTTCTCCAGGTACAGCGGGCTGCGTCAATTGAGTACCCCAGTAGTATTAAAATTTTGATCCAACTGGGGCACCCAATTGATGCAGGCCACTGTACACTAGCTCTGTTATCACTACTCTGGAAAGGTACTCTACTTTGTTTACCCTCCAAACATGCTGTGTATTGATCAGTCAACCCTTCATGTTTTACATTATTTTTGGTTAAAATCTCCTTGACATAACCTATATTTTGGTGTGCAAGTCTTTCATGCCATTCTGCAATTGATGTTAAAGCCACTTCAGTATGAAATTTAAAATTCATGTGATAAAATTTACCTACTCTGTTTGCTGTACACATAACCTCTCTATTTTTAGTAAATTGACATCCTTCTTTTGTTGAAGTCATAGTATAACCTTTATCTAAGCAACATGATACAGAAAATAAATTTACTGTTAAACCTGGTACAAATAAAACATCCAACATTATATAAGGTGCATACTCTTTGCCGTTGTATCCATGAAAATTAATTTTACCTATACCCTGTACTTTCAGTTTATTACCGTCTCCTAATGTTACAAATCTATTCTCTAATATATCTGTATAGTCTGTAAATAACTCTCTTTTGAAACACATATGTTCACTCGCCCCTGAATCCAAAACCCAATCTTTATTTTGGATTAAATTGTAATTATTCAGGATAAAAGTTACACTTCCGCACTTTGCAGTCTTTCTTAAAGTGTCCAGCTTTACCACAGATAAAACACTTTAGTTCAGTTTTATTGACTCTTAATTTTCTGTTGTTGTTTCTTTTTGCCATAAGGGCTGATGATGACGGAGTTTCCTTTCCTATACGCTCCTCTTCCACAAGTAATCTTGTTGTCAAATTCTTCATATTCTGTTCACTTTCAGGTGCTGACTCCCATGCTGAGATGAAGTGTCGGTATTTATCAGGTAGGCTCATGACAATCTTTGTGACTATCATCTTCTCAGAAAGATACTCTCCATTATTTCTTAACTGATTGACAAGTTCCTCAACTTTGGATATGAATGCTGCCATTGGGTCCTCGAACTCCGTGCTGTAAAACTTCTGTTGAATAAGGTGTACTCCGACCTTAGATTTTGCTTCATAAATTGTGTTCAATTTCTCCCACATTTGACAAGCAGATTTGCATGCCAATAAATATGAAAGTATCTTCTCTTCTATTCTTGTTACTATTATTTTTTGCGCTTTTCTGTCTACTTCTTTGTCTTCAGTGGACGACGGCTCTTTGAGTAACGCGTCGTACCACCCCTTGGACCTTAGTAAAATCATGATTTGGAACCTCCATAGTGCCCAATTGTTATCGTTTAGAACTAACGCGCCGTCTTTTCTTTCCATCTTCTATAATGTTATTTTATATCTTCTGTAGATTTCTTCTGTTATTCCAGTCTGTAATGTCCCGGAAGCAGTCGACTTCTTCTGTTCAGTACTTGCTCGGTGCCGGTAATCCTAGTACCTACGCGGAGCTTTGTTCTGTCGTCTGTTGGTGTCTTACTTCTGTGATTTCCATGCCTGGGCCCATAACCTATTGTGGGTTATGTCATATTAAAGGAAAAACGGATTCCAAAGTAAATCAGCTTTATATTGTAATAAAATACAAGACAAGAACACTAGCAGAGCGTGGTTACATGAGAAGTAGGTAAAAAGGCGGGCTGTCAACTTATATTTTTAACAAGTGTGACATGGACAGTTGACAGCTCTAATCAGTGTAGATGCGTTCCAATATTATTGATTAAACTATTTTCTTATTTCGTAACAGTTAGATACATCTAGCAACATAGGTTGTTTCGTGTCGTACCTATAATGTGAATTAGAAAACCTACCCGCAACTCTAATAAGACCATCTGGCAGCAAGCCACACTACCCATTCGTTTTGGTGGGCTCGGCGTCCGCAAAATTTCTAGTGTAAGACTACCGGCGTTCCTGTCCTCGGTCCAAAGCACCGAAAAGTTAACACAAGAATATTAGCCCTTTCTCAGGTTGACTCTGAAGTGCCGTGTTTGACCGATGCGGTGAACGCCTGGAAAGTGGCTTGCCCGGATACGGTTCAGCCCGAGAACCCATCTTCCCAGAGACTGGGATGAGCCGCTTTGCAGGTTGGTACCGAATAAACTTATTAATACGTCCAATACTGCTGAGCGTGCCCGCCTGCTGGCTGTGGGTGAATGGGAGTCGGGCCTCTGGCTTCAGGCGGTACCGTCACCCAACATAGACACTATGCAGGGCGACACCATATTCCGGCTAGCTACATGTTTGCGTCTGGGTGCTCCTTGCCCGGCTCCACATCGCTGTCAATGCGGTGAAGGAGTCGACTGCCTCGGACACCATGGCCTATCCTGCAGCAAGAGCGCTGGTCGGATGGCACGGCATGCTAGCATTAACAACATCATCCGTTGGGCTCTTGTCACCGCCGGGGTGCAGCTGGCACCCCGGCGGTGACAGGAGCCCGACGGATTTAGAACCCAATAACTTGTCACGCGACGATGGGAAGAGGACAGACGGAATGACCATAATGCCTTGGAAGTTGGGTAGTCCTTTGGTGTGGGATGCAACCTGTGTCAACACCCTGGCGCCATCCCATCTTCCTAACACGGCGGGCTGTGCTGGGGCGGCTGCTGCAGGAGCAGAACATCTCAAACGGCGCAAATGTAACAACCTTATTGGGAGCTATATGCTTGAGCCGTTTGGGGTTTAAACACTAGGGCCTTGGGGTCCGAATGCTCATCGAGTTTTTCGGGACCTCACCAAGCGATTGGTCGACTCTACACGGGACCAAAGGGCTGCCCTATTTTTAGCCCAAAGAATTAGCATTGCCATCCAACGTGGCAATGCTGCTAGCCTTTTGGGCACTTTTCCCATTGAGAGCGATGTGGACGAATTTTTTGATGCCCTATGAGCTCTTCCCCTTTTTATTTTTTATTTTATACTTGCACATAATATGTAAATATATTAGTGATAGAAATAAATAAATATTTTCTTAAATAAAAAAAAATAATAAAAAATGACAATCAGAATGTAAAAATGGATTCAAATGACTTAATTTATTTTTAATGGCAACTTCTGTTTGTTTTTAATTTTTTTAACCAATTGTGGACGTGTTTAAGGGGAACGCTACAAAATGGTAGTAAATAGATAATTGTGGTAGAAAATTTTAAGTGGTACATCGACGATATTGGCTCACCTTTTATAAACGGGATGTGCAGTACACTCTTCATTTTTTTTTTTGTGCACAGCATTTATTACCTCGAGCAATCTCACGAAGTTTCAAGTTTAGGAAATAAATACTTTCGGAAATAAAAAATATCAAACTTTGCTAAAATAACCTAAATTTTTGCACTATTTTATTGATTTTGACAGCAGGTGTTGCTACTTTAGGGAGTTTTAATAATGCGTTTTGATTTTGCAAATAATAAGTTGACGTTTATTTTATTTTTATTTTGAAAATTCACATTATTTTTCGTTGTTTTATTTGGGTTTAACAATTTTACAGTTATTTGAGTTTTTTTAGGTGAGTAACTACGCAAATGTTGATTTATTGACAATTTAAAGTTATTTTTATCCTCACGCTAACTGCTAAAGGTGAAACGAAACGCAAAAAAATTGCAGCATGGGATTTTTGTGACTCATATCGTTATTTGAGATATTTTTAAAATTTATTTATTATTATTGATTATGTTGTGTATGATTAATTTTTTGATTTATTGATTGTTTAACGTGTAATAATTTAATTTTAATCTATATTTAATTTATTGAAATGTATTGTGTAATTTTATTTTATTTGATTTTAATGTTTTGATTATTTTAATGACATGTTTTTATGTGATTTTACTTTTATTTTATTTTTTATATAATTATAATGTGTCAACTATGGACTTGGTCTGAAATAAATGAATTAATTAATTAATTAAAATATCATTCAATGTCTGTACTCGCGTTTGAGAGCATCTGCTATCGCGCTAGAGAACAACGTTGAATACCTGCTCCATCATGTCTTCATCCTCTGGATCAAGTCCGTTGCGAGCAACAAGTAGTGCAAGTGAAGTGATGCGTGTTTTGGACTCTATCGAGCCGCATGCTCCTTCTACCAGCTACAGTGAAGTGACGCGTGTTTTGGACTCTGTCGAGCCGCATGCTCCTTCTACTAGCTATGCGCGTGTTTTGGACTCTGTCGAGCCGCATGCTCCTTCTACTAGCTATGCGCGTGTTTTGGACTCTGTTGAGCCGCATGCTCTTTCCGTGTCTTCCAGTTTGGAGGACCGTGCCGAGCCAGCGACGGGTTGTAAACGACCAGCAGAGGAGCTTCCTACTCCGGGACCTTCGGGTTCTGTTACTTTAAAGAGGAGGCATCTTTATTCTGATGAGCTGCGAAGTCAGTGGAATTTTGAAAAAGTATTAGACTTTGGGTACAGAGGAACTGTGTGGAGTTTTCGGAGAGAGTCGGACTGATACCAACATCGAAGAATTGTGGTGTACATCGCATTCCAATGACTATAATAAAGAGTGGACCGGTGGGTACATTTAAATGTTTTAAGAAAAACTGTAAGATGGGGAAAAAATCAAGAGCTATAAATACCTCGTTTGAAAATTCAAAAATACCGCTGCCAATAATATTTAGATTGATGTATTGCTTTTCTGCTGACATGACATATAAGCAAACTCTTCGAGAATGCTGTACTGAGGATAGAGAAGCAGCTGTATCGCAGGTCACAATTTCTGACTGGTTTAATTACTGCAGAGAAGTAATCATAACTAACTATAAAGAAATCAAATACACAACCAATTGGAGGCCCAGGCTGTATAGTGCAAATCGATGAAAGCAAATTTGGAAAAAGAAAATTTAATAAAGGACGACAAATAGAAGGGCACTGGGTTCTTGGTATGATACAAGATGGAAGTGATGACCTGCGAGTGGTTGTGTGTCCCAATAATGTGAGGGATTCCGAGACGCTCATACCAATTATAAAAGAGCATGTGAGACCGGGGACAACTATACACACGGATTGTTGGAGGGCATATAATGCTCTCAAAGATCACGGGTACATTCATAAGACTGTGAATCACAGTGACCCTGAGAATCCGTTTGTTGGCCCCGATGGGGTACACACCCAGCGAATAGAAAGTCAGTGGAGAAATTTGAAAAAAAGATTCCATAAAGTAAATTATAAAGAAAACTTCGAAGAGTGGTTAATTGAGTATTGCTGGAGAAAACATGTAGAGGATAATAATTTAGACCCATTTGCTGAATTATTAAAATGTGTAATAAAGGTCTACAAACCCTATTTTTTGTTTTTTTTTTATTCCTAGTTAGTGTACCCCACTTCATGCTTAATATAGGTCGAATTGGTACCAAAACCGAATCAGGGCACCCCGACTTCACGTAGTCTTTTGGCTGCTACCCCTAGAATGTATTTAAAAATCCGGAGGCGCGGAGGGAGAGCAGCCCCCGCTGTAACAAAGCATAGGCACCCGTGCAAGCCGCAGCGTGCGAAGCTGCGGAGGTAAGCATGGGTGCCCATGCTTTGTTACGTAAGGGCGAAGGAGCTGCACTTCACTGCGGCGGAGACGATGCAGAAGCAACTTTTTGAGTTTTTGAGGTTAGTTTACAATACCTAATTTGTTTTTCTCAAGAAAAGTGTGTTACATTTTTATGGGAATGGTGCCAGGGGAGAGGAGTATCCCCCCCCCTCACGCCACTATCCCCTCCCGTCAAACGATACTAAATTTTCACTCAAAAAACTTAACGAAATATAACCTCAAAATAAGATTTTAAAAAATTCATAAAAAAAACTGCATTTCCTAAAGTTTTCCCCTGCGGCGAGGGTTCTAACCCCCTCCCCCTCCCCCCCTCAAATATATACATATATAACTACCCTTATTTAAAAGTCCTTCCACGATATTTATTGGGTATTTCACTATGTGCAACTATACGAGGGCTGCTATTTATGTATCCGGAATAACAAAGTGAGACAAACATTTATCATTTATCATGGTTTTATTGCTTTTCAAAATATTCGCCATGATGATCGATGCACTTTTGCATACGTTGGAACCAATTTTCGTAGCACTTTTTCCATTCGGATTGAGGTATTTCCAGAACTAGACAGCATTTGACGCACCCTGATTGTACTTTTGCAACATTTTTTTACAACTATGTTCGTGTAATATTTTTTATATACTCGTCATACTTATGCCCAGAGATGCCTCTATCTCGCGATATGTAACATGACGATCTTGCATTACTAGTTTCCCCACAGCATCAATATTTTGAGGTACAACAACCGATTTAGAGCGACCTTCTTTAAATTCGTCCGTGAGCACAGACCGCCCACGATTAAACTCACTAAACCAGTGATACACAGTAGTTTTCGATGGTGCTTCGTCCCCAAAAGTCGAAGTGAGTTGATCGATGCACTTTTTTTTGAGTTAGCCCTCGGCGAAAATCGTAATAAATTATAGCACGAAAATTTTCACGAGTTAAATCCATGGTGATAAAGACACGCAATTTTCAAAATGACGCCACAAAGTAAAAACAAATGACAGCTACATGAAACAAATTGTATTCTTCATCCAAAGAGTTCTATTTTTAAATGTTATAATTACTTTTTTAACATTGTTCTGTAACTGGCCAGTTCCGGATACGTAAATAGCAGCCCTCGTAGAATATACATCAAGTAACTATGAACTAAAAAAAAACAAAACATTAAATAATGATTTTATTAATTAATAAAATTTACCAGATTTCTATTAAACTTGCTTTGTAAACTTCAACTTTCTGTCAAACCGGGAAAATATTTTTTCTTTTCAAGTTTTCAATTCAAAATTCTTTGTTTGTAAAAAGGAGAGTACTTAAGTTTTTTTTATAGAAAAATGGGTGTAAGTATTTTATCAGTATATTCAGTATGAACAATTACTATTTCTTGCTATTTGCTCATTTTCAAACTTCGTGAAAATGAGCAAATAGCAATAGGAGTGGCAGATCCACTGCAGGTTACTAAACACTTTTATATTCAAAGTATGGTCATTCTTTATATGTATTTCAAAACAAATACAAGTGTTCATATTTTATTACATTTATTAGGTGTATGAAACTCTCCCCACGTCCGAGGAGAACAGTAGGGATAATGAAGAGCCCCCCCCCCCCAATTGCTCAACCCCAAGTAAATAAAGGTACCCGGGATGATCCACTGCACGACATCCTTGCCCGTCAAGCAGCAGCACTGGAGGACATGGCATCTGGGATGCACAGCATCGCAGCTGCGCTGCTGAAAATTGCTGCTGCGATGCAGCCTGAGGTGCTCGAACCTCTAGACAAAGGTATTTAAATTAAATACTAACCGTCTTGTTACAAAACGCGATCTAAATTTAGTACTGGGATTATTACCAGGTTTAAACCATGACTAAATAAAACGTTATTATAAAATAAAGTTTATCACTAGTTCGTGAACTATCTAAGGTATTACAGTTAAACCACCGAGACCCCTAGTTTATCTATAGGACTAACTGCTGTACTAATTTATTTGAGGTTATCCTTGTTACCAGTTGTCGTTGTTGTGTGTCTTTTTACTTACAAATCGTTAAAAATGGATGTTAATATGATTGACTTGATGGATTTGGAAGATTTGGGTATGGTGGAGACGTCTCGGCGATCTTACAGACAACGTTATCGTGTGAATCCATTTGAATTGAGTGACGAAGATTTTAGATACAAATATAGGTTCACAAAACGTTTTGGATCAAAAATAGTGGATGTTTTACGTGAGGATTTATTCCACGATCCTCGAGGATGCTCATTGAGTCCTGAAATACAAGTGGTTTGCGCATTACGCAACTGGGCTCGGCATGAGGTAGGTAACCTTGATCAATGCTAATTGCTAACATAACATTAAACAAAATCCAAATAATATGTTAATCTTAGATTAGGAAAACGTTAATATTATTGTTTTTTTTCGTAGATTCAAGACGATACAGCTGATTTACATGGTGTGTCTCAACCAGTTGTCAGCAAAACATGTAAAAAGGTGGCGGACATTTTGTCACGGATGTCCCGAAGATTTATTAAAATGCCAAGTACTTTAAATGAACAGGAAGAAACCATTAGGAAATTTCGCACTGTTGCTCATTTTTCTACAGTAATTGGGGCAATAGACTGTACTCATATAAGAGTATCAGGATGTGTATTTACAAACATGTTAATAATTATAGTCTAAAACTGATATTTGTCATTTGGTTATTTGTTGGGGAAGGCACCATAACACAGTATTACAGTAGATAATTCACAGCTGTGCATAGGGACACAGCTGTGAATTACTTTAGTAGCATTAAAATATACCTACTATTACTTCTTTAAATATAAGAATTTTTACTCTAATTTTAGTAGAGTGGATGTAGAATTAAAAAATCTACTTGCATTTTATTCTTCAGTACCTATTGGCGTGTTTCTTTCTTACTTTCCAATATAGTTAATTAATCATTAATTCCAATTTTTTAATTTTTAAGTTAGCAATTTTAATGTTGTATTTGTGTTCCACTTCTATCATTTCTAGCTGCTTTCTTTTAAAATCTGTTTTGCTTTGTGTGATTGACTGCCGCATTTCTTCAGTTCTGTAAAATCAAATACAAATGTACCCATGGAATTTTATTTTTAACATGGAAAAGTAATATTAGAGTTATGGAAGTATGTACTAAAAATGAAAAGACGTTAAAAATATCTTGGTGCCCAGGGTGGGGAACTGAACCCACAATATCTTGTATCCAGGCAAATGCTCTTTCAGTTTATTTATTTATTTTATTTGTTAACATAGGTGAAAAAAAAATATAAATACAGATCTTTACCTACTAAGGTATGGTTTCCCTGCCGAATTGTGTCAGTGATTGTAAATTATGTTATAGCTAACATTGTTCCTTAATATAATTGTACACTTGAAGCAATATTTTTACAGTAAAATTATTACTTATTATTTTTAATCATAATATTATTAAACTTTACTTTGTAATGTTTGAAAATATGAAAAAATTTTCAATGATTTATTGAAGACTACATACATACTTGTACATACCTATCATCACGCCTAAAATCCCTGAAGGGGCATAGGCAGAGGTGTTCTATTGTTCGTCGATTCTTATGACTCACTTTCCCGGCGACAGCGACGGAGGGAATTGTATTCTGAACCCGACCCTCACGGGGAGTATTGTATTATATGTAATAGGTAATTATTTCTACATACCTATTTTGCAATCTCTTTTTCCTTTTTTCTGTGGTGGTTCTTGTGTTCACAGTCTCATTGTTCGTTATTAAAAACATTCTGGTGCTTTCTGTATCTGTAGTTGAATCGTTGGGAATTGCTAAAATTAAAAAAAATACTTAGTAAATATTTTTTTTTGCATACATTTTTTTGATTATTTATAGAATCAAGTTTTTCTAACTGACAGCTGTGCTGCTGGGACTTTATTGCGCCACTTCTTCTTCACTAGCAAGTGGTGAAGGGCGGTCGTTTTGGGGGACTGTCTTATGTAATTTTGACGTTCGAAAAGTGCTGATTCTATTTAGTTCGAATAAATGATTTTTGATTTTGATTGTACTAGCCTTCACCCGCGACATCGCCCGCTAAAAGCACGTTAAAATTATCCCACAGAATGTACTGCTGGGGTAAAGTCCTAGCTCCATCCAAATTCGTGCAGCCGGTATGGCGTGATATTACATATTAGCAGGATTTACAATAACTATTATTTACCTTGCGCTTCTACAACATGGCATTCTGGATTTTCCTCGTGTATTGCTTCATATTGTTCAGTTTCTATAAAACTAGGATCAGGTTTAAGGTCAGTCAACCTTTCTGTTGCAGTTATAGGCACGGGAACTGGAATCTAAAAGAAATAAATTTACTTGACATGTTTTCACACTGACTGCATGTATATAGTAAGTAATTTATTTAGATATTTTATTTTATACTTAAGTCATGGAAAATTATAAAATGACTTTGTATAAGTAATGTGGTCCAGTGTTTGTATTTATGACATTTAAATATTGAAAGGATAGGTAATAATTTCGTTATAATTATGTACATAGTCACCTAATTATAACGAAATTATTACCTATCCTTTTTAAACTTAGGACATCATGTTGAATTGTAAATTCAAAGTCAAAGTCAAAGATTTATTTTGCAGATAAATATGGTTACAATAGTTCTTACAATAGTAATATAGTAGCTTAACATATTTAATCATAACATAATGACGTGCAAATTTTTGGTACATAAACAATCGGATCATTTAAATTTAAAGTCAAGGAATTCTTTTATAGTATAGAAGGAATTTTCAATTAACCACCTGCGTAAAGCCCTAAAAATAAAATAATGCATGCACGTAATTGCATGCTCTAAAAGCAGATTACAGAGCACTTCCTACAAAAATAATGTAAAATGTCTAAAATCAATCATTTTAATTAAATGTTATGTGGTATGACATATGAAATTTTATTTACCAATGCATCACTATCGTAGTCATTAACTTCAATGACAAAGTCGTGAGGAGCAGTCGCCATTATTTCCAAGTCCTCAGTAGAAGGTGATGGTGGTTTTCCGCCACCGCCTGTCTTTGATTGTTCCCTCCTATGGGTAGATAAGTAAGATTTTGCGGACAACTTCATTCTCTTCCAAGCCAACTTTAACTCTCCATCTGTTCGACATTTACCCGTTATTTCATTAAATCTAAAAATAATAAATATGCTACTTAATATCACGTCAACAATAACGTATTTGTACACATAACAAAAGCAATAAGTACATACCTAATCCGTATATTCTTCCACTCTTTTATTTTCTGCATGTTTACTGATGTTTTCGTGGACTTATCTTCTATAATATGTGCTGATTGAGCAATAAGTTGACGTAATATGTCCTATAATAATAAGAGCATCGCGTTAGCTAGTCGAAATAAGATGATACATATCATTACTTACCTAATAATAATTTAAAATCCATGTTTTACTAACTTTTTCTTCATAACTCCAGTTTTCAGCCCGTTTTTTCTTTTGTTGTTCCATTTTTTACTGTAGATCTCGATTTAACCGGACACAACAACTCACGCACAAACCACTCATAACAGTAACAGTAATACTAAAAACAATCAGTAAAATTATGAAGTGCATTCAGGTATTTATTATTAGAGGACGTAACAAAAACATTCGTCAAAAACAGTCTCACACTTATACAAAGAACAATGTTTGACCTATTTTTGTATTGATAAATAATTATTTAAGCATTTCAAGTAATACTATATTATCAATATTTAGAGAAACAGAACGTTGCTTCGAATAAATACTGTATGAACGAATGAAAGAATGCCATTTTTGTTTCTTATCTGTGGATATTTTAAAAGCATGGACCAGCATGGACCTTCATTGGTACTAACAATGGTACTAATTAAATTTGCCCTAACTTGAAGTCCCCTACTATAAGCGTCTTCCTCTATTCCTGAGCCTGTGGATATTTCGGTTGGAGAGTGGTTCTCCAAGACAATTTGTTCCGGTTCACACATGTTATGCAGGATCGCACATGCGTTGGTGATGCATCCCACTTTAGTTGGGGTATATTCAAGCACGCTGTGCTTGTGCAAGCACTTAAAGCGCTTTCAATACCCCAAAGCATCTGTCGATGCAGTTACGGCATCGTATGTGCAGTTCTGTGTACTTCGCTTCCGAGCTATTTGGCTCAGCATTAAGAATCGGCGTGAGGAGCGATGGCTCCAAGGGATAGCCTAAATCACCTGAAAATATTAATTTGTAATTATATTTAACTAGCTTTTGCCCGCGGCTTCGCCCGCGTGGATTGAATTGAATTTGAATTTGCATGCTTTCTTCTTCGGTTTCTTTTTATCATCATTTGGTTGTCTTTTATTTCCACTATTTACCATAAATCTAATGGTAAAGTGGCTAGATGACAATAACTTAAAAATTAACCTGACTAAAACTAAATTAATACATTTTAGTCAACGGATTAATAGTAAGAGTAATTTAAATGTACACTACGATGACCAGCCTATAGAAGAGGTAGAAACAACAAAATTTTTAGGGCTCCACATTGACAAAAAACTGAATTGGAAAACCCATATCGAAATCTTGTGCAAGAAAATCAGTAAATCTGCCTATGCCCTGCACACATTGTCGTCTATAATAAGTGTGGAGGCATTACTTACAGCCTACTATGGTTTAACGGAATCTCATCTACGCTATGGTGTCATTTTTTGGGGCAACTCAACAAATAAAGACACGGTGTTCAAGGCTCAAAAGAGATGCGTTCGTTCAATATTTAAAATGAAACCTACTGATAGTTGCGTGCCGTACTTTAAAAAATATAAAATACTTACTTTGCCATGTCTGTACATTTTAGAGGTAGCTGTTTTCGTCAAAACAAATCCACACCGATTTAAACGACTAGATGAAGTAGTCCCACGTAATAGGCGCGACAACAGTAGGGTATGCTCTCATGCTGCGAGAACATCCCTCATGCGCAAGAGTGTTTTCTGTATGGCTCCTATCATATGTAACAAATTTCCTAAAAGTTGGAGAGAACTGCCCTTAGCACTTTTCAAAAATAAGCTGAGAAATTTTTTAGTTAGTAAAGTGTATTACAATGTTATAGATTTTTTAAATGAAAAGGACTTTTCTATTCAGACTTCTAATATACATAATTAATAATAACAATTGAATAATGTGAATTTTAAATCAATTGACTTTTGAATGATTCTATTTGACTGTATAATAATGAATATTCTGGACATAATTTAATTTATTTAGACAATAATATAAGTACCTAAACTATAATATTTTGACATCAGTTATTATTTATTTGTTTTGTATTTTGTAATGAATTTAGAATGACTTTAATATGTAAAATACGTAATTTTTTTTGTTTTTCTATACCTACAATATATTTGTACGCCGTTATTGGCAAAACATGGACGCTCACTACAACTATTAATTTAATACATTGCATGTCTGATTATTAGTCAGTTTATGTAAGAAACGCATGTTGAACAAATAAAGTATTCTTATTCTTATTCTTATTCCACTCTTGATGTTCAAGGTTTTTCATGGATTTCCGTTGCTTCAAATTTTTCGAAATAATCTTGAAAAAGTTTCATTAACTTACAGTATACGTAGGATCCCAAGTTTGAATCATGCCGTGAAAGAATATTTTAAAACGTTCTTGTAATCTTTAAGGGTAGGTAATTTTCGATCCCTAGTGAATAAAATATCTTGTCGTTTATAAGCACAAGTTTTTCCTTCACCCTTCGAAGTTGAGCATAAGAACGACAAATGTCTTTGTAGTTAATTTTTTGTGATCTATCTGCCAGTAATTGGTCCAGTGATATAAGATCTCTTTGATTTTCAAGGGGTTTTAGTGCAAAACTTTCGGTATCTACAGGGTTTGCATCTTTCAACAAAGTAACGCTTGGAACGCTTTTATCTCTGCAAGTTGTACAGATATTTCTTCTAACTGCACAGATTGCGTGGCCAATTTTTGAACGATTTTCTGCTAGTTTTAAAATGTGATCATTGAATTTGGAGCATATTGTCTATTTTCTCGGATAATATTTTTTGGCTACTCAAACTCATCAACGGACGCTTCAAGAGAGACTTTCGCCTATTGCGAATACTAGTAGTTCACAATAACCGAGCACTAAGCCATATGATGGACTATCTCAGAATTTCCGCAGCTCTTTTGAATGACTTCCACGTCGTGGTTGACAATAATGTGCACGCCAACGAGTTTTTAACAATTATAAATGAAAGGATAAATCTTCTTTTTCTTCTTCTTGATAGATTAGCTGATCTTGTAATTACAAATAGGTATAATAATAGGAGGGCACATTTCCAGAGAATGAAAGCCAACATGCAGATTTACAGAACAGCAATTGATATTGTTTGCATTGGGCAGTTATCAATTGAAACAAGCTCGCAGTTACTATGGTGAGCACGTTCAAACTGATGGCGCGTTCGTCATAGCACTTACCGGGGGTGTGCCAGCTCAAGCGGTACGGGCACTGGATGGAAGAGATTTGAGGCTCCAGGTTGCATACAGTCGAGACACGTTCAAGCCAAAACCTACTATGTGTACATCGCTGTAGAGCCAACTTTAAGCGGACGAGAGGCAATTCCCCACTATTATTTATTTATTTATTTATTTATTTCAATTGGTCTTACGAGCTAACAGACATACCATCCAAAACGCTCATATGATTAATTTCCTTACAATTCAATTGTGGCTACACACACTCGTCTCCTTATTATACAATAGATTTTATAAAATAGCAATAATGAACATGTCTATAAATAATAATAAAAATTAGATTACAACGACGAATTAATACAGCAGCAGAATATAATGTCAGTTTAGTGTCAATTAATATAATGTCAGTTTAGTGTCAACTAATAGTGATCAATTCAACTCAGTTATTATGTATGACTATAATATGTCATTTAAAATTATACGAAATTTATCATACAAATGTCCTAATCCATCGGCAAATAAGTCCAGTTCGTGGTGCTGAGCAAGTATGTCCCGGATAGTGCGGAGTACGCGGTTGGTGGGCGCGTGTCGCCCGCGCTCGGTGCGCGCGGCGGGCAGCTCCAGCAGCCGCGGGCGGCGGCGCGGCGCTACAATTATTGTAGGTTTAACATATTGGCAAACGCACATTAGGATGTCGTGCGCACGTCATGGTTATAACTTGGTTTATGGGTTTTGCGCGACATGCGCCACGAATGATTCCACCGGCCGAAGGTCTAGAAAATATAATAATCAGGCAGGAGGAGCTGTGACCGAGTTTTTTAGAGTTTGGTTTGTTTCTTTTTATCTTTGTTGTTTTATTTAATATATTTATGAACTTACTTACTAAAAACTGTTTTACGTGGATAGAAACCACTAAATAGACTTAAAACCAATTAACCATTTAAATCAGTTAGTAGTACTTCTGTTATAAAAATATGAATAAATAGTATATTATGCAATTAGTGAATAAAGGACGGATTTAAAGCGAGGGCCACAAATGAATCACGAGCTAGTGAAGGATTGTAACGATTGAATCACGACCGTAGGGAGTGATTCATGATGATTGAATCACGAGCGTAGCGAGTGATTCAAGTGTTAGAATCCTGAGCGACGCGAGTGATTCATGGCCCTCGATATAAATCCGTTTTATTCAAGAGTTGCATACTATACTTTATACCATGACTACGAGAAAAAGAAAGATTTAAGTGAAAATAGACAAAATTATTATGAAGAAAAAGGAAAGTTAAATTGGCATTGATGTAAACCAGCCGCGATTTTTTGGGTTGCAAGTTTTCCACTATATCGGCCGCCCTCTCTTTCATAAACTCAGGTGTTAACACATCTTCATCACTATAATGCATTTTTAATCGATTAGAACAACACTAAACAAACACAAAATTAAAGATTAAAGTAACACTAAACTTTGTGTTCGTACAACTTACAGTACTTATTCAAAATAGCGCTAATTTACTAAGGACAGCAAAGAACACAAAACAGTTTATATTCTAATGCTAAACTCCTTGTCGAAAATGTCGACCAATCAAATTGAATTTAGAACACATCAATATAGGTCGAATACACAGATTACACTTACACTAGATACGGCAAGCCACGACCAAGCGTGCCCTGCATGTTCGACTGTTCGTACTAAAAAAAAGTCTGTTAGCTCAGTGACGCTTAGCGATTGAAACAATTCTGTTTACGTTGAGCACATCACTGAATGGCTGGGGTGAAGTTGTCGTAGGTATAAAAAAGATGACACGTTCGGTTTTCATACTATCTAATAACATGCCGTATCTAGCCTAGGTACACTAAATCTGTGGTCGAATACATTGGTGTGTTCCATTTTCAAACATCAAAACAGTGAGTAAAAGTGCTTTTTATTCACTGTTTTCAGTGAATAAAATAAGCTTTTTAGAGGGGGAATGGTATAAACTATATTTTGCTTAGGTAGTAGGTATAGCTATGTGGAGAATAACCCTAAAGCCTCAGTTTCACAGTAAAAACTTATAATTGTGATGTTTACTGGCTTATTAAGTTATTACTATAATTAGATAACTATTATTACTTAACTAAAACATACTACAATTACTGCAAAAAAATTTTTTCAAAAGCTTATAAAAGCGCAGGGAATGACCCTACAGATTTGGTCCAATAGTAAAAAGTGAAGAGAATATACATTCTAAAGGATTGAAACATTTTTTTTGTTTGGTTTCTGGCTGGCTTACTTTCATAATTAAGCCCAAAATGAATTTTTCAATACACTTCCTCGAAAACTGGTTCATATCGCACTACGATTAGGTTCACAATGCAATGTATTTCACACGCGTGCGATTTTTCATTTTTCCGCACGTGTGCGGGGATAAAAATTGCCACAGATAACTTGTACCTATACTTAGTCCAAATTGGTTCAATGCCTCATTCACAACTCTCTATTCGGAGGTGAATGTTTTTTTTTAATCTCGGCAAAGAGGGATGCGTCTTTACGGCGTTATTATTTTTTGAGTATTTAAATAATGTTTTTAAATAGAATATCATGAAAAACTATGATTATTACAATAAAAAAACCTTTATGAACAAATTAACATTGATTTGTGTTCTAAACTCGAAAATATTTGAATTTTCTATTTTTCATATTAGGCTGTTTATCGGCTTTATACCTTTGCTTCTCCTTAAACCTGGCGAAAGCAAAGCGCGAAAAAAAGAAAATTTAGATCATAGTTTGTTCAAGCCAACTCGCTATGCGCACGCACACACACATAAACTACCGCCGGCGACGCACACACACTACCGAGTCGCAGCGCCCCGCGCGACAGCGCCAGTCTGCGTGTGGCCACAGCCAGAGCCACCGCACCTCACTATTCTAAAAAGCGTTTCTATGCCTGTAAAGCTAGTACTGTACTTATTCAATTCATGTTACAAAATTAAACAAGTTATATAGCAGCAAGAAAAGTTTTATTGAGTTCAACACTACACTACCTGAAACAATTTGGCGACCGTGACACGACATTCTGTGCGGGAAGCACAGATACCTACTCGACGAACAACGAGTACATTCGAATTCGAAGAATCTGGAAGCACGCGGCGAGGGCCGAGGGCGTGCGTTTCGAAGAATCAGAAAGAAGCACGCGGCGTCCGGCGAGGGCGTGCGTGGCTGGTTGAAGTACATAAGAAGAATCTAGAAGCACGTGCGCGTGGCGTGGTTGATTGGCGCTTGGTGTCTGGAATCCAGTGGCTTGGCAGCACGTCGACTTCTAACAAGGGAAGTTTGCCCGTTCCTTATTCCGCCCAATCCTAACCCTACTTTTTATCCTACAATCCTTTGTGCTTCAACTGTGTGAATTTTGTTGCAAGTTAATGCTAAACTATCTGTAAGTTAACTTAACTGCAAATACCTAAACTTACTGTTACCTGTCTGTAATCTAATTTCATTGCAAAACTATCAGAACTCGCTAAGAAAATAATAATTGACTTGTTGAATACCTACGTGTGACACGTGTGAGTTTCTCGATTAAGATTGCCATCAGCAGCGTTTGCAATCCGCTATAAGCACATGCTTACCTAACGTTTTCTGTCTTGCACGCTTGCTCTGTTTGGGGATTGACGCACAATTTCTGCAATTTCAGCTTGAAATATACCTACCTACCTACCATCAACCAAGGCGAGGGCCTGCCTACCTACTAGACACGTGGTGGCCGCGTGTTAGGAGTGCCAGCGGATAGTGCAGCTGTTTCATAGAGGTTTGCGTGGAGTGCAGGTATTTATAAATTTCATTAGTAATCTGTTTTGAATTTTCCTCTGCATTATGTCTGACACGGAGGTAAAGAATTTGATTAGGAAACGAGCTTCAGTAAAAGGTAGACTCACTAATTTTAATAATTATTTAACAGAGTTTCGTAAAATTGATGATGTGTCGAAGCAACAAGTCAATGAGTTAAAAGTCCGTTTAAGCAAAATAGAATTATTGTTTAGTGAGTATGATACAATTCAATGTCAGATTGAGCTTTTACAAGATGAAGTTTCAAGTGAATTGTCTCAAGGAAACTCTGATGAACCTGGGAAAAGTTCAGAGAGGAATGTAACTGAAAACTTATTTTATTTTTTAATTAGTTCTGCTCAAGAATTAATTGAAAATCAGGAAAGTAAAGATTCATATGAGAGTGTTAAATCTCATAATAGTCCGGTATTAACTCATTGTAACGGGAATAATGTTAAAAGTGTTAAGTTGCCTACTGTAAAGCTACCTATCTTTGATGGCAATTACAACAAGTGGTTAGAATTCCATGACACATTCAACTCGCTTATTCATAACAATGTGGGTTTAAATGAGATAAATAAATTTCAGTATTTAAAAGTATCATTGACGGGGCAGGCAGCTTCTGTAATAGAATCACTTGAAATTTCCTCAAATAATTATGCGGTTGCCTGGAAATTGATATGTGATCGTTATAACAACAAACGGCAATTAGTTCATAATCATTTAAAATCATTATTTGATATACCAACTGTTAAGGAGTCTGAAACATCTCTAAGATTTATAATTGATCACATTTCAAAACACATTCGGGCATTAAATAGTTTAGAGGAGAAAACTGATAATTGGGATACATTGATTATTTTTATGTTCAGTCAAAAGTTGGATCATGTAACAAATACTAAATGGGAAGAACATAGGAATGGCATACGGGAAAATCCCACATTAGTAGATTTTTTTGAATTTTTGAGAAGTAGGGCTGATGTGTTGGAAATGGTGAGTGCGGGTGTCAATGACAAGCCTCATAAAGAAAAGGAAAAGTCAGATAAATCTGTTGACAAACAACATAAAATGTTTGTTGCTGCTGCCTGTGACAATAAACAATTTAAATCAAAGTCTCATGCATGCCTCATTTGTGAAGGAGATCATTTAATTTACTATTGTGAAAAATTTAATAGCATGTCAGTGGATGATAGGAACGCTGTAGTTGCTAAATTAAGAATTTGCATAAATTGTTTACGGAGTGGTCATTTTGCTCATCAGTGCAAGTATGGTCCATGTAGATTTTGCAAGCGCAAACATAACACCTTGCTTCACAAAGCAAAGGTGTCCACACCAGTTACTGTAGAAAATAGTCCTAGTGCTAGTAGTACCTGTAATCCTATTGTACTATCATCCTGTATCGAGAACCAAGTTCTACTATCAACGGCAATAGTAAAATTGTATGTAAACAATAAATGGCATGAAATACGGTGCCTGCTGGACTGTGGCAGTCAATCGTCATTCATCTCTGCATCACTAAAAGCTAAGCTATGTATAAACAGTGATACTATAAATTCAATATCTGTAATGGGCATTAATAATATGTCATTTTCTGCTCTAGAGTGCTGTAATCTCACTGTCAAGTCATGCACTAGTTCTTACTGTAAAGATGTAAAGTTGTTTGTTATCCCACAAATAACAAGCAACATACCTAGTTCTAAAGTTGATGTAGCGACACTAGATATACCAAAAAATATCACACTTGCAGATCCTACATTCTATAATCCATCAACAGTAGATGTGTTGTTGGGAGCTGACGTTTTTTGGGATGTCATTTGTTCCGCTAATCAGATTAAATTGGGAAACAATAAACCTGTATTACAAAACTCCCAGTTTGGTTGGTTGGTGGTAGGGCCTATCATGTGTCCAATAAATGTACCTAATAGGGAAATATGCTGTAATTTCAGTCAAGCTATACAAAATCAACTGAAGCAGTTCTGGGAGCTAGAGGAGCTGCCAGACAAACCGAAGCTCACCTTGGAGGAACAAGCCTGCGAGGAACACTTCGAGCAACACACACGCCACAAGGAAGAGATGTCCCCACCATTGAAGTGGCCTTTGGGACGAATAGAAGCTGTGTACCCAGGGTCGGATGGAGCATGCAGAGTTGCTGATGTCAAAACAACAAGAGGCACATTGCGTAGAGCTGTGAATCGTATATGTCCCCTCATGGAAGATTGAAAACGAAGTTTCAAGGCGCGGGAGGATGTTCAAGCCAACTCGCTATGCGCACGCACACACACATAAACTACCGCCGGCGACGCACACACACTACCGAGTCGCAGCGCCCCGCGCGACAGCGCCAGTCTGCGTGTGGCCACAGCCAGAGCCACCGCACCTCACTATTCTAAAAAGCGTTTCTATGCCTGTAAAGCTAGTACTGTACCTATTCAATTCATGTTACAAAATTAAACAAGTTATATAGCAGCAAGAAAAGTTTTATTGAGTTCAACACTACACTACCTGAAACATAGTTTCCTAATAATTCATGACAAAAATATTTTCTGTTATTTTATTTTATTTCTTCAAAAGTGTATTGAAAAACGTCGTTTGATACTCGTGGATATTTGTTATTGCAGTTCTCGGCTCAAAAACAACCTCGCCTACGGCTCGGGTGTTAATTCCGCCTCGAATGCAACAACAAACGTTCTCCACTTGTATCAAAATGTACTATTCTCCTTTACTTACCTCCCATGTGAGGTAAATCGAATTTACAACCCGCATTTTGAGTTAAATACTAGCTACTTTCAGAGCATCTGAGATAAAAAAGTAACTTAGAATTGGTTTCCAGTCTTGTTAAAAAATAAAAAAAATAAAAATCTTTTATTTACAGACTACATAGGGCCCACATTGTGTTAGTGTCTATGTCTATGTTCGTGTTAAACATGAAACAGATGTTTTAAGTTTTTTCTGGTGTGAATAACGCCAGTAACCGGAAATTAGCCGAGTCTCTTTTCAAATACCGTTGTATTGCGTCAAAAATATGCACCAAAAATACCATTGCTGTGTGAAACAAGGTGGTCTCATAAATACAAAAGTATTTCGATGTTTAAGAAGCATTTTGTCGAAATTGTGGAAGGTTTGGAAAAGCTTTCTCAGGAAGGAATTCTGGGACAAGAAAAGTAGCTTTCCAGTTGTTATCCGCAGTTGGGCAAACTACATTCATATTGGCTTTATGTATTGTAGACAAGTACAATTCCCTGCTCCAACCGGTCGCAAACACATTACAGTCCAAAACCCTGGACGTGATTAAATGTGCAGAGCACATCCAAACCATAAGAACTGCAGTTGCAGAACACAGGCGTTCTGCCGAAGAAGGTAGTAAAAAATTATTAGAATCAGCTAATGAAATTGCTAATGCTTTGAAACTAGAGCTTAGTCTTCCAAGCAAGTCGCCAACAATATAGGCCAAATCATCCAGCTGGTTCGTTAAGCGAGTATTTGGATTTGTTCCGGCCTGTCTCGGCCTGGTAACACAGGCAGACGTCCGACCGAGGGGCGCGGGCGGCGAGGAATGCGCCACACATCACGCCACCCGCGCGCGGCCAATGGCAGCGCCTGAGCATCACGTCATCCTGAGCCGACCAATAGCGGGCCTCCACGCGCCCGCGATAGCGAGGCTCCTGCGCGGTCCGACGGGTGCTCCGCGAAACGAGCGAGGGGCTCGTCCACTTGCGTTCACGCGCCACCAGCTACCGGTCGACAAACTTCCATACGATTGTAAACGGGTGTTCGCGACGATGCGTCACCAAATAGTGACATCTTAGAGTATATAATTACAGTGGTATAGAGCGCGCGTAACAATCACGCATCGTGGGGGTGAATGAGACGTGGGGGGCGGGTACGCACACCCCCGACCGCGCACCGCGCTCCCCACGCGAGACAGTAGTGATGTGACGCGACCAACGCTTTAGTCGATATTTAAAATGTTTTTTGAAATGTTTGATAAGAGAACTACTTATTATATTTATGTAACTTTAATGCTCAAAATCTTATAATCATTTATTATAAATAATTTTGATGTGTGTTTGTACGTTATACTTTCTAACATTTTTAATGCGAGAGTATTATAGCGTAAACGTAAAGTATTTTTCAAAAAAATTGTCGGTGACGTAATTAGAATTCCACTTATGTGAATTTTAACATTTAGCTTCAAAATGTAATTAAATTGATAAAATATAGTATGAGCAGTATGAAAATAGTATTTTTTTAAGAAAATAATAATGAATTTTGAAAATAATTACAATTTTAATTAAATTATGTTCTCAAGAAATTCCATTACGTTACTAATTTTAAAATAGTTTTCATGAAAACTAAAAGAAGTTCAGTATTTTTAACTTTATTTATGAAAAATAAACACAATCAGTCTTCTAAAAAATATTGATAATTCAGCTTATTAGATCTTATTAAAAAAATGTTTTAACAAAGATATTCCTTACGCTACTTTTGGGTACTTTGTACTATATGTTTTTCATCCTAGAACGTCAAATATGAGAAATATTCTTTCCAAAGTTTAATTATAACAAATTAAAAATTAATAATAAACTATATTAAACTATATTTAAATTTATTTTTAGTCTTCAAGTACATTTACGAACAGAACGTAGCCGACAAAATTCCAGCAATGCCTATGGAGTCCTTTTTGAGCTTGGTTAAATTGAGCCACAAATCTGGGAAGAAAGATGCGTCGACCTGTAACTACGTCATTGAAGTTACAGCCAATATACGTAAAGCCATATTATCCCAATCAAGGCTTTTTATAAATTGGACGTCCTGCCCTGTTAGGGACTTCACCTTGGTTACCAGATGCTACAAATGCCAACAATATGGTCATGCAGCAAAAACATGCAGAGAGCTGAAATCTACTTGTGGTCACTGCAGTGAAGAAGGACACTCGATGTCAGAGTGCGCGAAGAAAGCTGACACACCGAAATGTGCAACTTGCTCACGCTTTAAAAAGCCCAATAACCACAAAACGGGAGATGCTGAGTGCCCTGCTAGAAAAATAGCGGAATACAGGTACATCAACTCTATCGACTATGAGAGCGCCTAGAGCTTCATACTCAAGGTCAGACTCTGCTACTGACTCAACAAAACACTGCACTGGCCTACAAAACCTCGATTTTGTTGATGTCTAAGCACATTAGTCCCCGCAGCAAAAATTGAATATACCTATGCATATAGCCTCGAACAAGATTTAATTTTGTGCAACATTGACTTTAACCCACTTAACAATTCTGCTGACGCAAAATCATATAATAATTATTAAATTAAAATTAAATTAAATTAAATATTTGTTTATTAATGGCAACTAGGCCCAATTGTTAGTAACATTTATCTTAAAAATTATTGTTAGTAAACACAGAAACAAATACAAAAGAAAAAACTGTAAGGTTAGCTGTGGGGTCTTCTGACCAGAACCGCCACAGCGTGCGACAACCAAGGTGCGTCGCACTTTTCAATGAACATACTTAGGATGCCGTTAGAACTAGACCGCGCCCTTGTTAAGATGGAATTTGTTTTTTTGCGCATTATGGCGTAAAAATCATCAGTATGCGCAAAAGCGAACATACCGGAAGCACTACAATAGCGCGGTAGTCCCAAAAGCATCCTGAAGCAGTTATTATATTGAATACGCAGAGCGTCTAGCGATCTCTTGGTATGCTTTACCCACAGGCCACTCGTGTAGAACGATTGGCAATACGCCTTAAACAGCGTAACCTTTACCTCATTACTACAACGAGCGAACCTGTGTATCAGCATGTTAGCCCGGACCGCTAGCGCCCTGCGCTCTCGATCAATATCTACGTCGTCTTTGAGGTCTCCAGTTAGAAAGTGTCCCAGGTATTTAAATTTATCTACTCTTTTAAGTGGCAGCCCATTCAGCATTACCACTGGGTCGCTATGTACACGTCTACCGGAGGCCTCAAAGACCATGTATACACTTTTATTTACATTGTAAACAAGCCCATGACTCATGACATATCCCTCACACACGCGCAACAGCTCCCTGATCGAGCCGGCCGTTGGGCCCAGCAGCACCATGTCGTCTGCATAACTTAAGTTGTTTACATAAACGTTGTCTACCCAGCATCCGACATGCATGCTGCTGAGCCCAGCGATCAGCCCGTTTATGTACAGATTGAAGAGCTTTGGCGAGGTCAAGCCACCCTGTCTCACCCCGCACTCCAACCTGTACGCCTCGGACAGAGACCCTCCCCATCGAACACAATTGAGCTGATTAGAGTACCAATATTTAAAGATATTCAAGAGCTCGATTGATATTCCCGCTTCCCTAAGCTTCTCCCATAGGACATCATAGACCACAAGGTCAAACGCTCTGGAAAGATCAAGGAAGCAGGCGTAAATGGGGGTGTTTCTATCCGTGTAATATCGGACAGTTTGCTTGAGACTAAGAATTGCGCTCTCAGTGGAAAGCTTTGGCCTAAACCCAAACTGCGCGTCATGTAACTGTAAAATATTACCTAACTCTTTATCAAGCAAACTGTCCAATACTTTCGCTATTACAGTGGCAAGCGATATAGGTCTGTAGTTGGATGGATCAGAGATATCACCAGTTTTGTTCTTTACAATGGGGACCACCACTGTTTTCATCATGTTTGTTGGCAAGTACGAGTGACTGATACAGAGCGTGAAAAGCATAGCCAGTAACCTAGGCAAATGCACGCCTGCATGTTTCAGGTGCTCAATACTGAGACTGTCATGTCCGGGTGACTTGCCTATACACATTTTAATAATAACATTAGCCACCTGCTTGGCAGAAAAACAAGAGAGAGACTTACCCTGACAGGCCTCCGCATTTACACTCTCGTTCGATGGTCCCAGTGGTGAAGACACTACAAAAAGATCCTTGAACATATTAGCTATATCCTCCGAAGTAGCAAGGGCCCCGACACTCACAGGAAGGCTCGGCTTAAGGTTAAGCTTATTGGTTGACTTCCAAAACTGAGCAAAGTTTTTCGATGACCTTTGCGAAGCCAAAATGTCCATTTTAATTTGATTAAAAAAAAAAAAATTATGTCTTAAGCTGGGATTTAAAAGTGCAAAAAACTATTTGTCCCAAATTAAATAAGAAATTGTATAAGTACCTATAACTTTTTGTTATTTTTATTTTAAGGTAAATAGTATTAAGTAAACTAGGTATAAAATTATGAATGAATTAAAAGTTGTCCCTTTCAAGACTTCTAATGTTAAATATTGTTAAGAAACTGTCCTACAATTACCACATAGTATAAGCTCATGCCGCCTGTGATACAGGATTATCCTAGTACCTAACATTATATTACCATTGTAAATTATTTCTAAGATTTTATGTTAATATTTTACCAATTATTAATACTGAATAAATATTCTATTCTATTCTATTTCTATTCTATATTGAACAAAAACAGTAAAATTTCTTTGAGATCTATTAATTAGTCTCAGAGAATAAATCACAGTAATAATAGGACAGTGACGTTAATGGAATTCGAAAATGACGTTTAGGAACTATAAGGCAACGTTTATATGACTCTGAATTATGACAACAATCATGGTAACTTGTACTTATCGTATTAAACATAATATTACTAGTATGTCATTTAAGAGCGTTTACAACGTACATACAAACTTTCAAGTTCTTGTTTTCGAAATGCATGAACCGATTATTACCTTTTTGGACCTATATATCCTACTTATTCGCAGGAAGTTTCATTAAAATCGTTCATTTATTTCGAAAAATAAAGACTTGATAGTTTGTATGAAATGCCGTACGTTGTAAACGGTCTTAAACTGTAACAAAAAAGAGTAAAAAAAGTAAAAAAGTACGTAACTTAAACAACACTTAAAAAAAACAATACGAAAAATCACATTTGAGATCAATCAACACTATTCATCAGTCCCAAGACAAATCGAACAAATGTAATCAAAAAAGGTTGTTCCGCTGCATATCAGGCAAACCCAATTTTTACATGCATTACATTTTACCATTCTTTGTATAACAAAAGGCTGACGCTCCTTGCAAATATAGCACAAAAAAGTCCATGATGACTTAAATTCTTTTCCGTTATGTTTGTTGTCGTTCGATATATTTATTTTTCTCTTCTTAGAGGGCTGACATTTAAGAGATGCAAGATTCTCTTTGAGCTGTTTATTTTGGGTATTACCAAGAACGTGATCTGAAGCTGTCATGCATGAACTTTCCAGGATTGGAATTATGCTATCAGATTTAGGTTCAACTAATCTCTGATTATCGGTCAGAGAAGTTATCTCTATGAGTGGTCCAGAAATGTTGTTATCTTCTAGGGAAGAAATTGGAGTTTCATCCATTTGACCCACATGGAAATCAAAAAATATGTTTTCTTCATTATCACTTTGGTATGTTTCTAAATCTTGGAGCATGTGATCAGGAATAACCTCAATAGGGGAACTGCTTATCTGTCGGGTATTGTCTGGAAATTCATAATCAATTGCCGTATTCATTTTGTGGGGCGCAATGCTCAGGCTCGAATAACAAGGAGTAACGTTCATGTTGTCTTTTGACGTCCCAGGAACTATTAAGGCCTCAACACTCAATTCGGCAGTTTCTTTTGATGGTTTAACAAAATTATGTATTTTGGGACAATAGCAACTGCACAAACCACGATATTCCCCACAAAAACAACTCAGTTGCTGATATTTAATCTGGTTACATTGTGTAGATGATATTTGATGCAATTGCATTGTACCAGGAACAGCTTGAATGCCGTTGGGAATAAGTTGTTTTATGTTTTCAATATCTTGATTACTTATGTAAAAGCACTTTACTGTCTTCATGCTGTTCTCTAAAATTTGAAATGCTTCAGTGCCGTTAGTAATATCATGACCATAAGAAATCCTTTTATCCAATTGTCTCTTAACGGCACCCCCAATCCCATCTGCCATACTTTTGCCATGACCTGCCTCCGAAAATGACCATGTTGAATATGATAGTTTCAATTTTGGGGTGAATAAACTCAAAAGATAAAAATTCTTTTTTTGACGGTACTGGCTGCATGGGCCGTCTGAAAAAAAGTGTATAACTTTGATATGAGGGTTCATTTCTTTTGCAAGTTTGATAACTGGCACCAAGTGTGCCCAGATGGCATTCGGCTCATGGCAATTATTATCTGAAACAGATACAAATGATTGGGATAGATTTTTCCAAAAAATTACACCACAATGTAAAGTGATCGTGTTTTTGGAGGCACCAAAGTGCATTGATTGGACTTCTTCACTATATTTGCATTCAAAATTCTCCGAAAAGTCACATAAAATGAGTATCTCGTCATCTTTCATGTTCTTGATACAATTTCTGTATTGACGTTGTTGTTCAATCCAATTATAGAAATGAGTTTTAAACGCCGGTAGCTCGTTCTGAAAGTTGGTGATGATATCAAGTACAGTTCCTTTTACTTGTTGTTTGGTAGTCTTCTTAGTTGTATATACTTTGCCAGATTTTTCATATTCATGATTTACCCTAGCCCATTTGAACCATGATATAGCAGAATCGAGTTTTTGTTCATCATATGAAATACTCTTACAATCTTTACATTTATTGTACATGCAGTCATAACGCGTAATATCACATGCAACGATGTTTAAGAGCTCTTTTATATTCTTGTAAGTTATGACACCTTTACATTTCAGTGCATTAAACATGTACTCAAAGTTACTGTGCTTAATACATAAGCAGGTTTCTCTATTATTGATACTTGGCGACAGTACATAATAAGGCTTGTATCTGTAAAAGGTGGTGAAGCCGCATGACCCACCGTCTTTTTTATAAATTTCGTATACGTTTTTCAGTGTGTCGACTAAGTATCTTATTTGTGCATTTTGTTTGTCTTTGGACCTGGTTTCCTTCTTACCAGCTGTGCTTTTACTTACGTCGTCTCTCAAATAAAAACTAACTATTTCTTCCTGAGTCTTCTTATTTATTGGTCGTTGTACATTAATCCTTTTCCTGGTTCTTCCTTTAAGACCTAAAATCTTACTTTCAGGTGCTTTTTCCAATATTTGCGCCTGTTTCCTAATCACGTTTTTAAGTAATTGTTTTTCTTTATTTTTCTTACAATTTCTGTACGTACTACGAATTGATATTTCCATTATTTCTTGTCTTGCTTTCAATTTATTGTTTTCTGTGTTCAATAAATCAAATTCGGTTTCATGTTTTTTTTTCATTCGGTATAATTTCTTTCTCAGAGTCTGTACTGTTGTATTATATTGACGAATCGTCTTTAAAGCCTTTTTATAGTTATTTAACAATTTTCGATACCTAATTTTTAATGAATGTGAAACTAAAGTATTGGATGCGTCACGTGATTGCCCTGATTGTGGATTCGGTTGAGTGATTTTGTTTTTTTTTTGTTTTCGTTTTTGTTCCCTCCAGAGTTTTCTTTTTTTTATTTTCTCGTCCTCAGTGAGCTCTTTAATCTTCTTTTGGTGTTTTTTTTGTCTTTGTAATTCCTTCTTCTTAAATTCTTCATATTTTTCCGGGTTTTGTTTGATTTTTTCTCGGTACCATTTTGATTTTTCTGCAGCCGTCAAGGGCATATTTAAGCCTAAAACAATAGTGAGTTATCATAATGTACCCCGTACGAAAAATCTCAAATTTTTGTGAAAAAATTATATAGATTTACAAAAAGCTTTGGGTGAAATAATTGTCAAAATAAATGTGATAACTGTTTATCACATATATTTTGACGATCAATTCGCGCAAAAAACAAAAAAAAAATTCATTCAGGATACCATTAAAATTGAACACTAAACGCAGCCATTTCAACAATATAACGCAATAAACTATCGTTATTTCACTGTTATTTTTCTAATGTTAACCTACTCGAAAAAGCTTGTTTGATTTACACACGAAATTAAGTAATAAGCAGCAATTCATTTAAAAAATTCGAGGCATTTCATAATTATTTTATTCATACTTATTTATTTAGACTTTAGAACACTAATTAAAACGATGGCTTTATGAACCGACCTTTAGGATTCCATTACGTCACTTTTGAGTTCCATTCATGCGATAGTAGCGTTAATGGAGGTAACGTAACCATGCCAATAAAATTTTCAAATGAATTTACTACTTATTTATCAAACTTTTGTTCAATATAACTTAACATTTCAAATAACAATAAATTAACATGTATAATAGACAATAGAATGAAATACACATGAATACTTTACCTGGAGAAAAGCAGTATGGTTTGTGGAAATATTTTTTTCACATGAGTCGAGACGACCACTTCGAGTACGTTTTGTTGGCGAACTGGCTGTCAAAAAATAAATATGGCAGCCACCATAGACTAATAATGTTGCTATATTTGGGAAAATGTATTGAATTGGTGGTATTTTTTGTTGGAAGTCGTTGAAAATGCGGTCACGTACGCGGAAATTCCATCATACGCCATTTTGCAGGACAACCCAAAATCTGGTACTTTACAATAATTTTCAACCGTAACATGTACATTTTACGGTTTAAAATTGAAGTTACGGTCATAAATGACCAGTTAAATGCAAAACATTTGAATAATAATATAACACGACCATATTATGTGACTCTGGACTTGACACAGTAGGTGTGGGACATACCAAAAACATCGACCTCATTTTACTTATTTTGATTTATAACAGATTCAGACCTTATTTTTATTTGATTTATGAGACTATATGTTACTTTATTGTTAAAATAAATGATATGTAATAAAAACTTTTATAAAATTCGATAATTTATTCTGAAAGTGGTCGGACACTGACTTTTTTCAAGGTACAACTTTTTTGGAAAACGCCCATGGAATGTTACGATAACACATCTAAACTGCTTAAGAGGTATCCGCAGTAGTAGCCGCGAAATTCAAATTTACTTAAAGGTTTTTTGCCAGTTTTAGGTCAGTTTCAGGTTGTATATTGATAAAATATGATACGCGGCTATAACAAATATGTATTTACATATGTATAACCATAAAAATACATCTTTCTTAGTCAGCTTTGTTTTTGTAAGGCCTTTTTGAACAAATCTATACTCCATTTGAAATATGGGGTATAACTTAGAAAGATGTATTGATGATTCTTATGGTTATAATTATGTAAATTCATATTTGTTATAGCCACGTACCATATTTTTATCAACATACAACCTGATACTGACTTGCAAATTGCAATAAACCGAAAAAAAATTGAATTTCGCGGGCTACTGCGCAATCACCTTAATTGCATTTGAAGAATTTTGGTAGGTATAGAACGGAGTAAAATTAAATAAAAATTTTAAAATAAAAAAAAATGTGTAAGTATGACACATAACATTTGTGTATATTTATTTGTGCTTATATTTATATATAATTAGGTATATATTATTATATTTATAGTTTGTAATAGGTATATGTGTATCTTTATATTCAAATAAATATTTATTCCTTAATTTTTCGAAATTGCACCTGCCACTGCTTGTCTCTGCATCACCCAAAGGTTGACTGGTAGAAAATGCCTATGGCATTAAGTCCGCCTCTGTACATTTGTGCTTGAAGTGTTAAATAACTAAATAAATAAATAACACATAAGTATAGTTACGTGTATTATACATGATATAATGATGATTAAGTATGAGTACATGATATTTTTTTTATTTTTCAGCTTTCCAAAAGACAGAAACTTGATGAACAAGTGGATTATAGGTTTAAAACAAACAAATATGGAACCAAACATATGGAATAAAGTTTGTTAAATACACTTTCTGGATTCCAATTTCTATGAAACAAAAAAAGGGCTGCGCAAATTAATAAGGACCGCTGTTCCATCGCTTTTTCTTGGTCCATCAACACCTCCTGATTCCAATTGGACGGAAGCAGGGTCATTTAATTCAGGCAAAGTAACCTTACCTTTCGCACAACATGAACTATCTTCTTCAGACGATATGCATATAGATTCAGAAGTGTCTCCAGACTTATTGTCCACTTCTCCCAAATATAGGCGATACCCCAAGAAAACGGAAACTGAAAAAAGAAATTATTAGATTGAAAGACATTGCTAAACGTCGCCGATTGCGATGCAATGCGCTCTACGCAACACGTCGGCGTTTGAAAAAGAAAATTGAAAATTTGACGCAAGTACTCAGCGAGTTGAAAGATAAGAGATTAATTACTCAAGAGCAAGTTGACCTTCTAGAATCGTGCGGAGTTTCTGCAGCAGCTATCATTAAGAGAATGCTCAGTAAAGGCATGGAATATTCACCAGAGCTCCGGACATTTGCGTTAACACTCCATTTTTATTCTCCGAAGGCCTACTCTTACGTAAGAAGTACATTTAACACATGTCTGCCACACACGAGTACAATTCGGAAATGGTACCAATGCTTGGGCAAACTTTAGTTCGAATGTGCCTTTCGAATTGCCACGAGGTCGGCATAGAAGTTGTATCAATGACATTCGACGGTTGTCCGGCAAACATGGCTATGGCTCGCGAACTCGGCTGTTCATTCGATCTAGGACAGTTGAAAACATATTTCCGGCACCCTGAGACAGAACATCCTATCTATGTGTTTCCAGATCCATGCCATATGGTCAAACTTATCAGAAATACATTAGAAAGTAAAAAGGTTTTTCAAGATAACAATGGAGGCCTTATTAAATGGCAATATTTTGTTGAACTTAACACCTTGCAGGAAAATGAAAAATTTCACCTCGCTAATAAATTAACAACAAGAAATATTGATTTTAAGAATCAAGTCATGAAAGTAAAACTAGCTGTGCAATTATTAAGCGCTAGTGTGGCAAAAGCGATTGACTTTTGTGATCAAAAGCTGCATTTGTTAAATTTTGCCAACTCCGCCGCAACGGTAAATTTTACTCATGTGGTAAACAATCTGTTTAATATTTTCAATTCACGGAAGTTTCCCGGAATTGATTTCAAAGCTCCCATTAATAAGAAAAATGAGACAAAATATATAACGTTTCTGGAAAATGCCAAAACATACCTACAAACATCTATCTAGTGTTTCCAAATGACAATCAACAGATTGTACATTCACGAAACAAAATTGGATTTCTTGGACTTTGTGTGTGCATTGAGAGCATGAAAGAGTTGTACAACAGGCTGGTAAAGCAAGAAAAAAAAAAGAATTTCTTGGCTATGTACAAAATCAGTCAAGATCACCTGGAGATCCTTTTTTCAGTGATACGATCCCACGGTGGCTTTAATAATAATCCATCGGCTTCTCAGTTCAAAGCTATGTACAAGAAGCTTTTGGTGCCTATGGAACTGAAAGAAAATCGCGTTTCCTTGGAATGAATGAAATTGTTTCCAATTTCAGTGTCTTACAACCTGCCACTTTGCAAAATTTGAATGATACTGATTTATTGGAAAAGGCTTTAGCATTTGTCCATCTATATAAAAAAGATATATCTATCTCGTTTACCAAGGAAATTCTCAGTTTTCGATCCTCTTTTAGACAAGAAATAGAAACGTCATCTTCCATAAGAGAACTTGCGGACTTATTAATAATAAAAAATCATTTTATATCTTCAAGCTTTCCTGAAGTGAGCACTGCATGCTTGTTATTTCTCACCATTCCTGTGACTACAGCTAGTGCAGAGCGATCATTTTCAAAACTAAAATTAATAAAAACATATTTAAGAAATTCTATGGGACAAGAAAGGCTAAACAACTTGGCTATTCTATCTATCGAAAATTCTATGGCCCGAAATTTGAACTTTGATGATGTCATCAACACTTTTGCTGAACAAAAAGTCAGAAGAAAGGAATTTTAGTAATTAAAATTGTATTCTTAAACTACAACTGTGATTTCGTTGTGATTAGGTACCTTTTGTTTATAGTGAATTATTAGAAAATCAAGTAATTATAATTATAAAGTTTGTATGTATTACCTACTTCACGTAGTGATCACTACATACATAGTATAAAACAAGGTCGCTCGCTGTCTGTCTGTCCCTAGATACCGCACGCAACTACTAGGTACGTAAACTTGTACGCAACCGATTTTGATGCGGTTTTTTTAATAGATAGAGTAATTCAAGAGGAAGGTTTATATGTATAATACATGCATAATAAAGTAGAGAAACACTGATACTTTTACAGGTCTCTAATGTGATGGCGTAAATAAACACATTTTTTTTTTCATTGCAAACGCTGCGCGCTGGCTGAACCCTACGAGATAGATCAAAAGAATGTACTACAGTATTATACACCTTAAAAAGGTTTGCAAAAAAGTCCGCGATGGTATATGTCTATCCTACAATTTCCGGTAAAGATATCTTTTGCAATGACCATTAATAAATCGCAGGGTCAAATTTCAACGTAGCAGGCTTAGATTTGAGCGTTGAGTGTTTTTCACATGACCCGCTACGCTCGTGATTCAATCACCATGAATCACTCCCTACGGTCGTGATTCAATCGTTACAATCCTTCACTAGCTCGTGATTCATCTATGGCCCTCGCTTTAAATCCGTCCTTTATTCACTAATTGCATAATATACTATTAATTTCGGAAGTCGGTATCTTTGATTTTTTATTTACTTTCGTTTTTTTTTGCCACCGACTTCCGAAATTAATAGTATATTATGCAATTAGTGAATAAAGGATGGATTTAAAGCGAGGGCCATAGATGAATCACGAGCTAGTGAAGGATTCTAACGATTGAATCACGACCGTAGGGAGTGATTCATGATGATTGAATCACGAGCGTAGCGAGTGATTCAAGTGTTAGAATCCTGAGCGACGCGAGTGATTCATGGCCCTCGATATAAATCCGTTTTATTCAAGAGTTGCATACTATACTTTATACCATGACTACGAGAAAAAGAAATAGTTAAGTGAAAATAGACATATAATGAAGAAAAAGGAAAGTTAAATTGGCTTTGATGTAAACCAGCCGTGTTTTTTTGGGTAGCAAGTTTTCCACTATATCGGCCGTCCTCTCTTTCATAAACTCAGGTGTTAACACATCTTCATCACTAGAATGCATTTTTAATCGATTAGAACAACACTAAACAAACACAAAATTAAAGATTAAAGTAACACTAAACTTTGTGTTCGTACAACTTACAGTATTCAAAATAGCGCCAATTTACTTAGGACAGCAAAGAACACAAAACAGTTTTTATTCTAATGCTAAACTCCTTGTCGAAAATGTCGACCAATCAAATTGAACTTAGAACACATCAATATAGGTCGAATACACAGATTACACTTACACTAGATACGGCAAGCCACGACCAAGCGTGCCCTGCATGTTCGACTGTTCGTACTAAAAAAAGTCTGATATCTCAGTGACGCTTAGCGATTGAAACAATTCTGTTTATGATGAGCACATCACTAAATGGCTGGGGTGAATTTATCGTAGGTATAAAAAAAATTACACGTTCGGTTTTCATACTATCTAATAACATGCCGTATCTAGCCTAGGTACTCTAAATCTGTGGTCGAATACATTGGTGTGTTCCATTTTCAAACATCAAAACAGTGAGTAAAAGTGCTTTTTATTCACTGTTTTCAGTGAATAAAATAAGCTTTTTAGAGGGGGAATGGTATAAAGTTATTTTTCACTTTGTAGTGTTTTTTTGGGAGTCAGTTGTTTTTTTTTGTAAAAAAATTTTATTTTTCACTTTTTAGTGGTGCCTACCCCACACAAATCTGAATACCATTCTGCAAAATAAATTAGAGCATCATCCACATAGACTAAATGGGAAAAATACGTATTAAATTATTGAAGCTAACTCAAAAGCCACTCATCAGAACTTGAAGATATTTTTATGCGACCATCTCAGGAGTACTTATACCATTTCAAATAAAAACTTTGCAAAAAGCAAATACGTCGCGCTAAGTCGTGTCAGAAGTTTGGTAGGCGTAGTTTTAGTTGACAGAGATAACGAGGCTACGAAATCTGCCTTCTGACAATCAATTTGAATCATTTATAGCCAGAGTGCACATCATGACGATTCCAATAAGCCCAAACACGGCTAGGATACATTGTTTTATTACTGAGTTCCGATGACTACCTTCCGGCTTCTTCATCAGATCGGTTCGATGGTACCATTTTCATCAGAACCATTTATTTAAAGCTACGTCATAGTCGCTTAACTATTAATCGAGATATCTTATCGCCACCCGTGAAACAGTTATCATCGTTAAAGAGTTCTCGTGGCTTTCTGTGGTCTTCTTCATCAGTTCCACTTCACCAGATGATACTTTTTGAATGCAAACGCTTGATTTGTTGATGAAAATACCAAAATAGGTATATGTGTGCCTATAATATTTGAGGAGTTCCCTCGATTCCTCATGGATCCCATCATCAGAACTGAATTTTGATAAAAATGGGACCAATCTGAAAGTATACCCTTTCAAATAAAAAAAGAATTTCCCGAATCGGTTCATAAATGACGGAGTACTGAGGTAACAAACATAAAAAAAACGTACTGAGAACCTCCTCCTTTTTTGAAGTCGGTTAAAAATAAAAAAATACTATTATTGTTGGTTCAGCTTCTTTATATTGGGGGAAGGGAGGGGGGCCCCTCCGACAAATTTGCCACGGGCCTCGAACGGTATAGTTACGCCACTGACAACGAGCAAATCAAAGAACAGTACACAAATCAATTTCAATGATATAGCCGAAGAATGTTTTAAGGTTGGTTTACTGACTACTCAAATTTTGTCCATTTCATGTTGCTTTTCTATGTTACACGTATAAATTGTCAGTATCACTGTAAGTATTTGCTACTTTGTTGCGATTGATAAGATAATCATATACCTAGCCATTTCCTTTTTTTCACACCCACAGGGATGGAATTTTAAAAAATATCTCTTTTTAGGGTTCCGTACCTCAAAAGGAAAAAACGGAACTTATAGGATCACTCGTGTGTCTGTCTGTCTGTCTGTCCGTCTGTCACAGCCAATTTGCTCCGAATGTAATGGACCGATTAAGTTGAAATTTGGTACAAATAATGTATTTCTGTGACCCAAACACGCACGGGTAAAGTAAATAAATGAATTTTGATTATAGGGGTCACTTTTAGGGGGCAAATAAGAAAATTAAAAAAAAAAGTTTTGCAAACTATACCGTGTGACATATCAAATGAAAGGGCTTCTATGAGGGTCTCAAATATATTTTTTTTATAATTTTAAATTTTTTTTTTAAAGTTATTTAATAAAATAGACGAAAATTGACCATTCCCCCCCCCCCCCTTATCTCCGAAACTACTGAGCCTAAAATTTTGAAAAAAATACAGAAAATAGTTCTTTATCCGTAGATTACAGGAAAACCTATAAGAAGTCTGTGTCTCAAAGTAACATGGTAAATCTCACAATATTGAGAGTACAAACTTACATTTACAGTTGTAATGTATGGGAGAACATGTATTTCAACTACAACATGTATTTCAACTACAAACGTTAAGTTTGTTCTTGGGATAAATTCATCCCAGCTACGGAACCCTTCATAGTGCGTGGTCCGACACGCACTTGGCCGGTTTTTTTATTTATACCTATAGATTACTACCTACTTTAGCTTACAGTTGTAACCTGTATATAGCTGACAATAACTTAAAATCACTCTCCATAATGAGGCATACAGAATCAAAGGCAGCTAAGCGCCACACTTTCAAAAAATTAACTAAGTATAGAGCCATCTAGTGAATTTTTGGTTGCAACTCTTTATTTTATTATTGTAAGAACAAGAATAAGAATAATTTTATTGTATAAAAAGTTACATTTGTTGTGTTGTTTCCTGGAACTCACACTAGGATTCCCTGTGTCGTGAGATCCAGGCTCCTTCGTTCCGTTAACATCTGTTGCTACTCGTATACATGAAATAGGTTTCATGTATACGTATATTTCATGTTTTTCTTAATTTCAAAGTTACAAAAGAAAGAAAAAAAAAATAGTAAATAACCAAATATGTATGTATGTTGTGTGTGATTGTGTTGGTGTGTGTATGTGTGATATGATATGGTGTGTGATATATAAATAGTATGTTTGTGTTATAAAATACTAATTATATAAATATAAATATATGTATGAGTGCATTTTTTTAGGTTAAGAAGTTTTCAGTCATATCATAGTCCATAGTAAGAAATATACGTATACATGAAATAGGTTTCATGTATACGTATATTTCATGTTTTTCTTAATTTCAAAATTACAAAAGAAAAAAAAAAAAAACCAAATATGTATGTATGTTGTGTGTGATTGTGTTGGTGTGTGTATGTGTGATATGATATGGTGTGTGATATATAAATAGTATGTTTGTGTTATAAAATACTAATTTAGGTTAAGAAGTTTTCAGTCATATCATAGTCCATAGTAAGAAGCCATTTTGTAACCGTAGTTTTGCATTTATTATGAGTAAGTTGTAGAATTTTCAGTCGGTTATTGAGTTTCGAGTAAATGTGTGGTCCCATAAAGCTGTACGACCTTCTACCAATTGTTTTACGGCAGCAAACCTTTTCCCAATGAACCCTTCGACTTGACCGGACACAAGTGCACATGGAGGTTTTGTGAAACCTTAGAGTGACTGACAGGATGTAAAGCTGTCTGACTCTAAGAACTCCCACTTTGGTGTATAGTGTGTTAGTGGGGTACCGGAATGGTCTTCCATAGGCTACTTTAAGCAGAGCTCTTTGAGCTCTTTCAACCTTTATTAACGAGGTTTCACCAGCCGCGCCCCAAGCTATAATACAATAGTTAAGGAATGATTGACAGAGAGAGAAGTATATCATCTTTAGAACTGAGTCATCTGCAATTTTACCCAGCTGCTTAAAGATACGGAGCATCTTTCGAACCCTACACCTTAAAGCACTCAGATGAGTGGACCATGACAAACGGTTATCTACGATGACTCCCAGGTATTTAATCGAGTCGGTTTGTTCGATGTATGGGCAAGTACAGTTTTCTGGGCTAGAACAGGAGTGCAGCCGTATACAAGTTACACAGTTAGGGGCGGAACGTTTCGAGATTGCAAAGTTGATTGCCTTTGTTTTTTCAATATTAAGGCTGGGTTGCACTATCTTACTTTAACTATAACAAACATCGCACCTTCAGTTAAAGTACCAATTAAAAAAAAAATGGGTTGCTCCATTTGACAATTTGTTAACTGACGTCATAACTTTAACTTTAACCTAACTGTCATGCTTAGCTGGTTAAAGTTATTGTTAGATTGCGTTGCACCATCTTACTTTAACTATAACAAACATCGCATCTTCAGTTAAAGTACTAGTTAAACAAAAAACGGGATGCTCCATTTGACAATTTGATAACTGACGACATCACTTTAACCGTAACCTTAACCGTCCACGCTTTGCCGGTTAATGTTATCGTTAAAGTTAAATTTCTGTCAGACGCATCGAATATCCTATCTCTGCTCCGACAAAATTGAATACTCGTGGAAACTAGTTCTGAAGATGAAAGTGATGAACTGGTCAGTGTCAGGTCTAGAAAAAGAAAAGTGTAAGTACCTACCTATTTCTCTAGACCCGTTTTTTTTGCACATGGGATAAAGCATCTTTTTTGGCGAGATTTCGTGTCTCCAAAAACGTAGCTTGGTGGCTGACTCTACGGTTGCAACGCTGGTTAAAGCTTCCAACGATGAAGTAAGTTTCCTTATGCCTAGCATCTAGCATGTAGTACTTATACTCGTATAAGACTGTCTTTAGACATCTACCAAGATTATTTTTATTTTAGTAGGTAGGTACCTACTTAATTACTCTGAATCCTAGGTAGTTATAGTGCCTTTATTATAATGAAGGGGCCTTTGTTACTTTATTTTTTTTGGAATGCCCTCCGTCATGATGAAGTTAAGGCATCTTTTATTTTTCAGAAATAAAGCATTGAATCCAGTACAGTACAGCAAGTACTTATCGCGTTAGAATATTATGCTTGTGGTTCGTTCCAAAGATGCGTTGGCGATACAGCTGGTGTGTATAAGTCAACTGTATCACGCATAATATATAGGGTGAGCCGCGCAATTTCAAGCATGCGAGCAGAATGGATATCCATGCCACAGACAGACAGACTTTTATGATATAAGTGCTTTTCCCAAAGTAATTGGAGCAATTGATTGCACTCATATACCGATTAAATCTCCAGGTAAGTAACAGTATCATCATCATCAACAGCATGACAGAAACATAATCATTTAACAGGATCCCAGTCTAATGAGGCATGTTAACTAGGAATTAAGTAACTGGAATTAAAGATACAATATATTTATTATTTATACACAAACTAGCTTCTGCTCTCGGAAACAGTCGGCACCTCTGCGTGATCCTGTTAGTGATGGAGATAAATTATATAATGAAAGCCAAATCCGTACAAGGAATCTCATAGAAAAGGTGTTTGGATGTTGGAAAAGAAGATTTCCTGCCCTTTCCATGAAAATAAGAACTCGGCTAGAGACAGTCCAGCCTATCATAGTAGCTACTGCTGTGCTACATAATATGCAAAAAAATGCGGGATCCTGTGCCTCCAAGTAGGAGTGAGGGCAGTGATTCATCAGCTGATGAGGAAGACATTGTTTATATACAGTGGTGAGGAATGATGATTGTAGGTCACTATTGATAAACAATTATTTCAGTAGGCTATGGACAAGCTGTTATTTAGTGTGTGAGGAAGAGGTAAATAATAAACAAATTTAAATATAAGTAAATTAATACTTTTTATTTATATAACTATCCTAAAATTCTGTTGATTTTTTTTAATATTAGGATTTCTATAGTTAGTTTTTTCATCCATCAATTGATGTTGGTTTAATGGACCTTAGCCAATCTGTAGTATCGTCCAAAGCAGGTGGTGGTGGTGGGCGACCTCCTCCAGTACGACGCATTTCTTGGCACTCTTTGCTAGCTCCCTGTAAACATTTTATTAAAATTGGGTAGGAATGCATTTTTGAATGCTCCTCCTTACAAAGGGCTGCCACACATTTTTCACTTGTCACTTTATTTTTTTAAATGAAATACGAAAACGCACTAATTAGAATATTTATATAAATAATTAACTTCTTTGGAACTTTCTTCAGATGCTCAAATTTATATTTGAGCTGTTTTACGGTACGTGGAGTGTCTCCTAAAGCGTTGAACTCACACTCGGTTAAACTCCATGCGCTGTATTTTTGTTTAGAGCTAATCCCGTCCATCTTTTTGCAAAATATTATATTTTTATGTTTCGCTATGGGTGCTTGCAGTCTGTCCATTTCCGCTTTTGTAAAATTTGGACTTCTTTCTCTGAATCATAAAAAATAGAATCTAAGCAAAGGCGTATTTTGTGTAAATAGGTAGGGTCATATGTTCACGAATGAAACACTAAAAATTCAAAGTCTCATAGGCCTTTTGTTTTTACAGATAGAAGTCTAATTTTTTGCAGGCAAATAGGTAATTTTATGGGGTATTGGATAGCATTTATAGTTTTTTAAATTAATGTGAAATTAGTCAGCAAAAAATTAAAAACTAAAAAATGGGAAATGTTTCACTGTGTCCACAGTGGTGTACACAATGAAACTCCACTAATTCAACAATGAAACATAATAATTATTAATAGTGTCTGTTTCATATTTTGTGTAATATTTAGGAAGTAGGTATATGACAAAAATGCTGAGTTCATTCAAAAAGATTTTATTCTAAATCTTAATAAGCGTAGTATAAATGTAGGACATTGCACTCTTGTGCAGCTTCTCTCCTCAAGATCTTTCCTTGTCAGTGCATTTGAATAGCTCAAAGCATATTTTCCGTACGCGCCATCCTAAAAAAAAACTTCTAGTCACAAAAGTTATCAATTTCTATGGAAAATACATGAATCATGAAATATAGTACACAACGAAAGTGTTTCATTGTGTAACTGTTTCTCTGTTGACTACCTAAGGTTTATTTTAATAACTTCAAAGAAAAATCCACTAAATTGTAACATTTTAACTTATGATATATTCCACGTTAATCTACGAAATATGTTTAATGCTAGATAATCATGAAAAATATGAAATTTTCTACCATTAGTTGGGTAAACGTCATCTAAAACTGTTCCAAATTTCAAGTTGATAGCATTAGTAGTTCTTGAGATATCCAGCTGTGACAAACAGACAGACAGACAGAAAGACAGACTGAGTCACACCATAAGGGTTCCTTTTATACCATTTTGGTACGGAACCCTAAAAACGGCACCCTTATAGGATCACTCGTGAGTCTGTCTGTCTGTCCGTCTGTCACAGCTAATTTGCTCCGAATCTATTGGACCCATTATGTTAAAATTTGGTACACATAATTACGAATTTCTGTGACCCAAACGCGGACAGGTAGGTAAAGTAAATAAATGGATTTTGTATATGGGGGTCACTTTTGTGGGGCAAATAAGAAAATTAAAAAAAAAAGTTTTGCAAACTGTACCGTGTGACATATCAGATGAAAGGGCTTAATTAATATGAGGATCTCAAATATGTATATATTTTTTTTATATATATGTATAGATGAAAATTTACCAATATATCCCCTAATCTCCGAAACTACTGAGCCTAAAGTTTTGAAAAAAAGAAATACAGAAAATAGTTCTTTACTTGTAGATTACAGGAAAATCTATAAGAATAGTCTGTGGTCATAAAATAACATGGTAAATCTCTCAATATTGTGAGTACAAACTTACATTTACAGTTGGAATGTATGGGAGAATATGTTTTCCAACTACAATGTTAAGTTTGTTCTTGAGATAAATTCATCCCAACTACGGAACCCTTCATTGTGCGTGGTCCAACACGCACTTGGCCGGTTTTTTATATTTGAAATTCTTTTAGCGTTACTAATCAACCATCAATAGAACCAATCTGCCTAGGCTTTTCCCAACTATGTTGGGGTCGGCTTCCAGTCTTACCGGATGCAGCTGAATACCTGTATATTACATGGAGCCACTGCCTATCTGACCTCCACAACCCAGTTACTGGGTAATACGATACCCCTTGGTAAGACTGGTTGTCAGACTTTCGGGCTTCTGACGACCCGTAACGACTGTCAAAGATCCACGAATAACAGCCGGGACCAACGGCTTAACGTGCTTTCCGAGGCACGGAGGAGTCTCGGTATGTAAAGATGCTCACCCATCCACTAACCAACCCCGGGAAGCGTAGCGGCTTAACCTGCTGGATCGACCCATCAGGTTAACCACACCTATAAAGCGATTTTTATTGTTAGTACCATTTGGTATCAATAGATGTCGTTACGTGTATGAAGACACCGTAATGAAAAGTTCTTCTTGAACACTTTAAATTCATATATCTTTTGATAGACTGAAGCGATTGCGATGAAATAAAAACTAAGTAAAACTCTGAGTTACGCACAATATTTGAGTATAAAATTTAACCACATTGGTTTTGTACTTTTGACGTGATACTTGCACAAAAATTTCTGAACTCTCACAGACAAACAGACGAACAGACAAAAATGGTAGAAATGGCATCTGTTGGTGATTCTTTAACACCCCAACTATTTTTTTTTTAAATATTTGCAGTGTACAGAAACGCTTCGTCTACAGATTTATTATATGTATAGATATAGATATAGATAAAAAACAAATTATGAAATGACAGCGCCATTTGAACTCACCTCTTTACTCTATTTAAAAATATTCCCTGCATCGAACCTGGGGTAAATTAACCTCATTTGATTTGCTACCCTGCTAACTTTAACTAACTACGCTGGTGCAACACATTTCACAGTAACCGTTAAAGTTATCGTTAAAGTTAGGTATTGTCAAATTTGACTTAAACCTTAACTTTAACTACTGTTCTGGTGCAACCCAGCCTTAGCGTCATAATAAGATTATGTAGACTTGCTTTAACGCCGCTGTACGGTCAGCAACCGCACATTGTACTTTGGCCTAGTTTTAAATACTGCTAAAATTGTAAATTAAGAAAATATAGTTTCATCACGTACGCAAGTACGTCAGTCTTCGTTTTGATATCGAGCTCTCGCAACAGTTGCTAAAGAGTCATTCAAACGACTAGGGTTTGTTCTTAGAAATGCACGAGAATTTCAAAATGCGCATGTTGTACAGCTGTTATACAGTGCGCTTGTCAGAAGCAAGTTGGAGGCGAGCTCTTGTGTCTGGAACCCGCACGAGGCTAGTTATGCACTTTTATTCGAGAAAGTTCAAAAAGCATTTCTAAGATTTCTTTATAAATTCCGTTACGGATATTATCCATTTTTATATCCAACAAAATTTCTCGTACGATCTCTAGGATTTCATATGTTACAAACTAGGAGAGCCTATGATGTACATCATGCTTAAAATATGTCGTGGGATAACAGATGCTCCTGATCTCCATAATGAGCTGATTCGCCTTTACGTTCCAAGCAACTGTCTCCGTGGTAGAAAACACCGTCTACTAGCCGTGCCCACAACTCGAACAGTGGCCCGCGCCTCATCCCCTGTTCCTCGCGCCCTGACTGCGCTTAATAACGTCATGGAAGCCAACCCGAACTGTGACCTATTTGCAGATGATCTCAAAACTGTTTTGTGCCCTTGTCTTCACTTTTGTGAGAGCACATAAATTTATAGCCTGTGTCTTGTTTATAATATTTTTGTTCTATCTTTTTGTTGTCTTTTTTATGATTATGTTATATTTACTATATGTGTTAATGTAATTGGTCCACAAACCGTATTAGCATAAATAAATAAAATAAATAACAGTTAACATTTTGTAACATTTTCATAACATTTAGTAACATTTTTTATTACTTTTTATTTGAATTAATTTAGTGAAGTTTAACATCAAATACTTTTAAGAACATTAACATTTTTCATGATATGTATGGTATCGCCTTTACATTTTGGTCCTTCGAGACCAATAGTGTAAAATCAGTGCCGTGGTACGGTTTCACTCGCGGGAACATTTGAACAGAACATTAACACAGAACATTAACAGTGATAACAGTGATATTGAGTGAGAGCACAGGTATTGCAGCAGGCGTAAGCAGCGAATCCGGTGAGCACGTTCCATTTTACTTACGTTATTGCCGTTTGGATATTGTTGTGTGCGCTAAACACCGATTAAGAACAATGTCTTCTTACGATGCCCTACTTAACTCTCAGTCAACAAATCTTGATGCTATCAAACAAATAGGTGAAAACTTTAGGAAAGATAGCCAAACACGAAAAACTTCTCTTGAGTATCATGATGTCAGACTGGAAAAGCTGGAGCGGTACTGGAATGAGTTTAAGAACAATGACATTCAGTTAGCCTTGTTGGAAGGCGAGAAACCTGGACCATATTACGAGAAACGAGTTTACGAGCGTTTAGAACAAAATATGAATGACCCGCCCGCGTCAAAACAATGTAATTTAACACTCGCTGATATTCGACGCGCTACTAACATAATTATAAAACATGTGCAAAATGAACATTATGAACAAGAAATCCAAGATTTAAAAACAAAAGGGAAAGTTAGCAACAATAGTACACTTCTGAAACTTTGCCCTTATCTAGATGACAATAACATATTACGCGTCGGAGGGAGGTTACAGATTTCAAATTTACCTGAAGAAACAAAACACCCTGTTATCGTACCAAAAACAGCAAGCTGGCAAACCTTCTCATTGCCCGTGCGCATGTAACAACACTACACGGTGGAGCGAGATTAACTATGGCTACATTAAGACAAAAATATTGGATAATAGGAGGAAACCACACTGTTAAAAAATACCTGCAAGACTGTGTAAAATGCTGTCGCTTCAAACCATCGAAACAATACCAATTGATGGCTGACTTACCTAGTGAGAGGATAACGCAATCACCGCCTTTCTATCACACAGGGGTGGACTTCACGAGATTCGTTAGCGTTAAACTAAACAAGGGTCGGGGCATCAGAACGAGTAAAGGTTATGTCGTGGTATTTATATGCATGGCAACAAAGGCAGTGCATTTAGAACTCGCCTCAGATTTATCAACACAAACATTTATACTGGCTTTCAATCGCATGATTGGGCGACGAGGCTGCCCGAAACATATTTACTTCGACAACGGAACAAACTTTGTTGGAGCCGAAAGGGAGTTAGCTAAACAACTGCATATATCACATGGGTAATTTTCACGAAATGGCGAAATTCGGCTTTCTTAAAATACCAAAAAATATTAAAATGATTTGATATTTATTGTATGTGAATTTGATAGTACTAATGTTACACGAATATAATTATGTAGTGGTCCCAGAAATTATCGCGTTTTATAAAAGTTATGAGGACATTAAAAAAAATCAAAGTGAGGGAATGACTATTAAGGTGAGGGAATGATTATTACAGACAAATCATGAAGCTTTTCAAATAAAATGTTTTTTTTACAAAGTATAATCTTTAATTATTGAATGAAATTTTGTTCTTAATCAATAAGTAAGATTAATGAGTAATTACAGCTTATATTATTTATTTCCTTATATTAATTATTTCCTGGGCACATTCGGGAATTTTCGTCCTTTTCCAAAAAATCTTGAACATCCTTTTTGACCTTCATCAATTTATCACTGACTTTTCTAAAAACCCTCTTTTTGTAATTCTGTTTGAAAAACGGTTTTGATAAGCTGAGTAGTTTATGCTTCTTCAAAAGATCTGGTTTTACTATTTCATAGTACTTTTTCTTTTCACTATGTTTCTTTAAATTACTGTACCCATCTTTTAGCTGTTTAGTAATAACTTCCGATAGAAGAAGCTTCTTCTTCACAATTTCAGGAATGCGGACGTTCTTCAAGAGAGCGGATACTTTAGCTTCTGGTGAAGTCTGATTATTTTTGTTCTGTCTTTGACATCTCTTACGGAATCTCTCTTTTCTTCTTATTTCTTGTTTCAATTTTTCCTGTAATCTGGATATTTTTGCATAAAGTATTCCTCTACGTCTTCTGAGTTGCTGCCTTCTCCGATTAACTGCCAAATTTCTTAATTCATCATTATTTTGCATAGGTCCTGGGCTAGGAGGCGGCGTCTCATCTAACAGTCTTGCTAAATTCTTTCGCACTTTCATTGTTTTGTTTCTATATGTTTGACTATTTTTCTTCCAGTTTTTCCTTTTTTGTCTTCTTTCTCGGGAACTCATTGCGGATATAGGTTTAACTTGACCTTTTTCTTTTTTTTTCAGGTATTTAATTCTTTCATTTTGGCGAAGTACTTCAAGTGTTACAGGATCAGCTTTCATTTTTTCCCTGCGTTTTCGGTCATATTCTTGCTTTTTCAATTTAGCTTCTTCTTTGCTTACCTTCTTTTTTCTTGACATTTTTTAGCCTACAACAATATTGCAGCAATAAATTCCAAAGTTAATTAATAGAAAACAATAAAAAAAATCATTCCCTCACCATAAACTTTAATGAGGGAATGATGGTGAGGGAATGACGAAATAAAGAGTAACCGAAAATGACTCGTCACATAACCTTACTTTGAAAATCATTTTTCTCCTTAAGGAAATAACTCCCAAAAGCCATCTTATCTGTGCAACTTATAATCAGTTAAAGTACTTACCTTTTGTTTTTTAGAATGTGATGAAATGACGGTCAAAAATTTAATTTAGCCCTAAAATTAATAAAATCTTTTAGCAGCGCACACCCGAACACAATCACAGAAAATTCGCCATTTTGATAGATTGACATTGGTGCCAACTTTCAAAAACTAATGGTAGCGTTCGTATTTTATTTGAAATGCGTTCAAAATTCAACTGCCAGTAATAGTGTGAGGGAATGATTTATTTATGTGAGACACCCACAATTATATTATTTTTTTTGTTTGTTTTTTACTGTTTAACGCTTATTTCGGTTTTACCAATAAATAACCGATACCGATTACTGACAAATGCGTGCACTGACTGGACAGGTCCACTCAATCTGTGTGGTTCTTTCATCAAAAGACCATTTCAGACTGCAATCTACATGGTCTTCACATGATCTGACCAAGATTATGTCTGGACTTTAAAAGAGACTGTGACCTCTGAGTTTGTTTCGGCGTTTCTTCTCAGAGTAGTCAGATAGGAAATGTCGAACTCATCTAGTTTAAAAAAAAAATATGTTTGACGTGTAAAAGTGTTTGTACAAACCTACTTACAGAAAATAAATCATTTATCATTTAATATATAATATTATTATACAATACAGCCTACTTGAATATGATTCGAATGATTTTTGTGCTTTTTTGGTAAATAAAAGTAAATAAAATTGGCACTTGGGACACACTGGGGGAATGATATTAGGAACATTATGGTTATGCATTTTTATTTATTTATTTATACAGCTTTAAAATCTTATGTGAAAGTTTTAGATATAGTTATGAGGATTATATAGAAATATTAGTAACATCCATTTCTTTGTTGGATTTTTGCATAAACTCCAAGGACAAGGATTTCGGATTTTCGTGAGAATTACCCACATACATTTAACAATGACACTTTGTCGAGAAGGAGCACCGAAATGGGAATAGAGTGGCATTTCAACGCCCCAAGCTGGCCGACTGCGGGAGGACTTTGGGAAGCTGCAGTTAAGTCTATGAAATATCACCTAAAGCGGGTTCTAGAACAAAAGTTGACATACGAAGAGTTTTTAACACTACTTACACAAATCGAAGCCTGCATGAACTCTAGACCACTTTTCTTATTAACAGAGGACGTGGACGATATTGATTACCTAACTCCAGCACATTTTTTGATTGGCGGACCAGTGACATTCCTACCAACTGAAAATCTCAAAGATCAAAACATTAACATTCGACATAGATGGCAGTTACTAAACAAAATGAAACAAGGGTTTTGGACCAAGTGGTCGTCAGAATACCTGCAGCAACTTCAAGTTCGTAGTAAATGGCTAAACAAAACAAACAATTTAACAATCATTGCAGACAATTTCAACCGAAAACTTAACGTCATCCCAAGTTTTTCCATAAAATACGATTGCGGTGTCGCACTGTGTTTGGGTCACTAGAGTATTCCCCTAGTACTACTTTTTGCGTTCTATCGTTGAGATATGAGGTAAACCAGTCCAGGGCAGTGCCACGAACTCCCAGAAGCGACATTTTGTTAATCAAGATTTTCCCAGAAATTGTATCAAATGCCTTGGCGAGGTCCAGGAAGATGCCAGTACATGCCTGTCCTTGACCTAGATTGAGGATTATAAAATCTGCTAAGTTGGTTACTGCATCCTCCGTGCACCTACCAGTCCGAAAACCGTACTGATTGTCCGACAATAATCTATTTTGTTCTAGGTATGCAAGTAGTCGTTTGTTCACAACTCTTCATTTGTAGGTTACATGCATCCTACAAAAGACGACTGTGTGGACAGTAAGCCTTACACTCACAGGCGCCGAAGCGGTGCAGAACCAACGCAGGAGAACGAGCTCCTTTACGTCGACTAATGAAAAGTTACAACGATAATTTTTCTGATATTGACATATTTGTATTGTCACTCACATAGTTTAAAAATAGTATTTATAAAAATCCTTTTAAATACCACATAGTCTTTAGTAGTTATATCACACATCATAGTGTAGTTTAAACAATTTGTTTGCTAAATTTGCTTGGACCTTGCTCAAACTACTTTCAATGTTGAATTAATCTGTGGATAACGATTCTGGTTGTTTTATAAAATATATGCACCTAAATATTAAGCTTTATTACGCAATTGTTTGTTATCCTGAAGAAATAAAAATAAATAAATAAAATAAACTCATCCGATAAAAGTACTAAACTGTGTAACGGTTATCCGCCGCCTGTGCAGCTGTGACCCCACGAAGCCTCAATCTACTCCCCGCATCTTCAATTCGTCAGGACCTAAACCAACGCTATCTACCGGCATTGCAAGCAACTAGTATAACAGCCCATCACGATCTACTGATTCAATCTATTTAACATACTAACTAACGCCATCTATCAACTTATAGAAACACTAATATGTTGTGGTCATTCAATATTACTTTTATACCTTAATTCTCAGAGCATTAACTTAATTTCTTGGAAATAGTACTGTAACTCATATTCAATAATAAAACTGTAGTTTATAAACCTATAGCTTTCATTCTTATGATTTTTGCTATAAGTATGTCAATTTATGTTAGTACTCCGGATAATTACAATAATAATAAATAGGGGATGGTAGTTTGACTTCCTGCGGGGGCGGCACTTTTTGGACTCACGTCTTGGAGCGATCGATTGTCGGTGTGCGTATTTTGTGTGTTTTCGAATTATTTTGCTGAATATAAGTTGTCACTGAGTGTATCGCCGTTTCACTTCTGAACACCCATAATAACTGATCGCGATTTGCCCACAAAAGAAAAAAAAAATCCGTCGTGATCTTGTAACCAGGGTGCCAGCTGTTTTAGAACCCAACGACTTGGCACGCGACGAAATGACGAAATGACCATAATGCCTTGGAAGTTAGGTCGGCCTTCGGTATGGGATGCAACATGTGTCGATAGCCTTGCGCCATTCCACCTTCCTAGCACAGTGGGCTGTGCTGGGGCGGCTGCTGAAGGTGCGGAAATCCTCAAACGGCGAAAATATTCAAATATTTTCGGGAGTTACAGTTTCGAGCCGTCTGAGGTTGAAACACTAGCGCAATGGGATCCGAGTGCCCATTTAGTTTTTCAAAATATCGCTAAGCGGTCGGTCGATTCCTCACGTGACCGTACTGCTAGCATATTTTTTGGCCAAAGAATCAGCATTGCCATACAACGTGGCAATGCTGCCAGCCCCGAAATAGTTGAAATGAAAGGAAACGCGGTTATACCAAATTATTAAATGATGATCCCAAGGATGTTGTCATATTCACAGATGGCTGTACAGCCCAAAATCCAAACAATGTTGTATCAAATGCGTTGTTGCGATTGGCTATGACGAAGAACATAGTAATAACACAGATATATTTGGAGAAAGGCCATACACAGATGGAGGTGGATTCGGTGCACATCGTGATTGAGAGGAAGTTGAAGAATCGGGCAATCTTTTTACCCTCACAGCACGTCACTATCGCAAAGGAGGCCCGAAGTATATCATGTCATTACGAAGTTATTTACCTGATAGCGCCTTTTTTAAAGACTTCAATGTTAAAGATTACCAATGAATCAATAAGAGCTGGTGGTGGGGCGGGTGATCACTGCGTCGTTGATATAAGAGCACTGAGGTATATTCAAATGGCGCAATAGACATTTATTTATTTATGTAAAAATTGCTTGCTGCACTTACAGTGTACACCAAAGCGTACAGCAAGCCAACAATATGTTGTTGCATGAAGTTTTCTAGTTGTATGCTATGGCATTCAACTAAAAAACCTCATGCAAACATTATACATAGATTTGCTGCTGTAATTAAATATGTCAACATCCGGCTCCTGAGCAATCAGGGCGTTCAGCAAATTGATCGCCTGTGTTGTGGGAGCATATCGAGCAGTATGGGTACGCGCTGGCGGAGCCGCGAACAGGCCCTGCGAGGCATAGGCGCGTGACTGCCGCAGCCGGTCCGGAGCAAACAATGAACAGCGAGCTAGAGTAGTCGCGTCATCGATCTTATTATTTAGCAATAAGTAGTAGTGCATCAAAAGCGCACATTTGCGTCGCAGCTCCAACGTGTTGATGCCTACCATTCCCGCAACAAACAGAGACGGATACAAATAGGGATAATCTATAAAAGGAAAGCGTTACTGACTGACTGACTGACTGATCTATCAACATAAAGCTGAAACCACTGAACGGATTGGGCTGAAATTTGGAACACAGGTAGCTATTATGACCTAGGCATCCGCTAAGAAAGGGTTTTTGGAAATTCGACCTTTAAGGGGGTAAAAAGGGGGGATATTGTTTGTATGAAAAATCTTATTCCTTGAGTTAATAAACTTGAAACTTGGCACGAATATTTATCTTTGTGATTTTTAGTTTTTCTAAACTACCCCCTAAAGGGGAATTGGGGGGTCTCAAAGTTTGTATGGAAAAATTTTATCGCGCAATCCGATTAACTCAAAACTCAGTATTTATACTTAAAACCATAAATAAAGAATAATGTGTGTCAGGGTTTTTCGAAAATCTACCTGTAACGGGGTGAAAAGGGGTAGTCAATTTCACTGGGGAGGATTTTACTACGTGGCTTGATTAACTCGAAAATTGGTGTAAATAATCTTTGAGTCAAGCTATGGAAATATCTCAAACCATTTTTTTTAATTCCACCCCTGTGGGGGTGAAAACAGGGAATACAACTTACATGAAAAATGTTATTCATTTGGTTTTAATTGACTTGAAACTTGGCACAAATATTTGCCTAAGTTTGTCATTATTAGTTTTTTAAAACTACCCAGGAGGGAGGGTTAGAGGGGGAGGGGCAAGGGAGGGGTGGTGAGGAGTGTTAGGGGGAGGATGATGGACGCAGGGAGAAAGGGCAGGAATTGGTGAGGAGAGGAGGAAGACATGGTGAAGGCTGAGGGGTTGGTGAGCCGGAGGTGGAGGAGAGGGGGAGAGGGAGGGGACGGGGTGGTGAGAGAGAGAGAGCGAAGGGGAAGTGGTGAAGGGGGTGTGAGAGTGAGTGAGAGGGGGAGGGAGAGGTAGCGGAAGGGGATGTGGTGAAGGAACGAGCTAAACTCTGGAACTACCCTACCAGTCGGACTTTAAAAAATCTTTTTGCATTAATGATGGCCCAAATCTTATAGAAGGCATATTTAACATCACTCTAGGACCCTTAGGTGCTGAGCAAAAAGAAAAAAAGTCTGAAAGAACGCTAAGTGAAAACGAAGTAATAGCGCGGGTAGGCAATGCGATGCGACGGGGTGGGTCGAGCAAAAAATAAATTTTACGGGTACGAAGTCGCGGGCAGAAGCTAGTACCCATATATTTTTTTTATATAGGTAGCGAGCAAATTTTCGTTGGACCGTTTCTATCATGAGCTTATACTTTTGCTCATGTGGATCCCATACCAGCGCATTGTATTCAAGTTTGCTACGTACAAACGAATAATAAAGAGTGAGTATAGCATTCCTGTCTTTAAACCTACTTGCCTTTCTCATAACAAACCCAAGAGATTGGAAAGCCTTGCCACAGATATTATTAATGTGCTGATTAAAGGTCATATTCACATCTAAGGTCAGTCCAAGATTTTTTATTTCGTTGACGCGCTCCAGAGGGACGCGCTCCAGAGGGACACCCGATATGTGGTAGTTATGCTGAATGGGCGCACGCGAACGGGTAAAAGAAATAGTCTTGCACTTAGAAGTGTTAAATTGTAAGTGATTGGCTTCACTCCATTTTACCACCATATCAATATCCCTCTGCAGCGCCTCACAGTCATGCTCGCTATTAATACCCAAGAATAACTTTAGGTCATCCGCAAACATGAGACATCGTGGAGTCCTGACGACCTTCGGCAAGTCATTGGCCATAACAATAAACTGCGTAGGCCCTACGGTGCTACCCTGGCTTACACCAGAGCAAGTTATGTAAGGTGCATATTTATGTCCAGAGATTTGAACATACTGAAAACGGTCAGTGAAATAGCTCGAAAAGAGTTGAAGCAACATGGAGGTAAATCCTATTGCGGATAATTTTTTAAGTAGGACGTCATTTTGGACACGATCGAAAGCTTTTTTAAAATCAAAATAAGCTACGTCGACTTGGTTATTTTTATCCATTTCGGCGACAGCAAAGTCTACAAAATTTATGTGGTTTGTCACAGTGGATTTACCAGCTCTAAAACCATGCTGACACTCAGCTAGTTGGGTCTTGATCTGCCTGGTGATGTACAGACGCCAGCAGGTCAAGTTACCCGAAACTGTCAAATTTTCCCAATCAACCTTGAACCTAATGCCTTAGCGATAAAGATGAAAATCGATTAAAGAAATTTGACAGATTGTAGTAGCTTGATGTGCTGGCGTCTGTACCGATTAAGTATAGACTCAAAGACCTTGCCGAAGGCTGACAGAACCGCAATAGACCTGTAGTTGGTCAAATTTGACCTGGAACCACCCTTGGGCACAGGAGTAACTCGTGAAATTTTCCACTCAGCAGGATAAGAAGCTGTTTGTAGTGTAAGTTATAGACAAATAGAAGTGGTTGTTTAAAAATTTCTAAGCAGTTTTTAAGAATAAAGGGTGGAATGCCATCAGGCCCAGCAGATGAATGGGCTTTTAGGCGGCGAATTGCTACTGATATGTCGGCTGAGTCAATTACATCTATAGCGATCCGCAAGGAGCACAGTGGGTCTGTTGCTACCAGCTCAGCATTGGCTGCCGATAGAACAGGGTCATACGGTAGAAACACTGAAGTGAAGTACTCAGCAAACGCATTTGCTATAAGCTTCGCTTTGCCAATGACTTTATTCCTTTCCTGTTGGCTGTCATCAAGGTGACAGCTAAATTCCAAAATTAACGTTTGGTTTCTTGATGATGGAAACTTGGGAGGCGATGTTAATCTTCAATCCTTAAAAAATGAACTTTATTCCATTTAGCTTGATCTCGACGTTTCGAAATGTGAACTATTCTTAGCGGACGGTACTGACAGACATGTAACTTCCCAAAAACGCAATAGCCTCAGAAATCAAAATTATCGAAAAAAACTCTCTTCGTCTCCTTGGGTCTCCAAACTATGAAAATTCTTTTCCTCTTTTTATTGAAGATAAAATTCAAAATTTCAATGAGGTTTCGGAAGATTGTTCCAAATTAACATGCATTCGGACATAACATTAACTCGTTACTGCTGTTTCGGCCCTAAATTAACATACACTGGTCATCAAAAAAATCGACCCACCAACTTTTTGTTTAATATTTATCGATTGTTTCACAGATAAGCTGTTTCACACGTTTGTATTTTATTTTGAGGGTCGGCTATGTTGTTTGACATCTTGTTTGTTGTAAATCTTATTGCACTTGAAGGTACTTAACAATTTTTTATAGAGAAATTGGGTGAAGGTTCGTTAAAGTGGCCCAGGCGGGTAAAGTGGTCACCTTGTTTTTAAGGATCAACCTACAAGCGCCATCTGTCAACGGCGTGTGGAAATAATTCAATGCCCGACGCCATATTGCTCCAGTATACACGGACACGCTTAGTTCACGCGGAAAGGTTTTATTACAAAATAGTGATTTTTGTGGTCTCTGATCTAAGGTGAGTAGTTTAAACATTGTAATTCATTACTGTGTTCAACATAAGTTATAAACAATGTGATATTTTACCGGTTTGGTCCCTGTAATGAAGTGTTTATTTCACGGCAAAGGAGGATAATATAACCTCATTTGACATTGGAGTAGTTTTTTTTTTCCGTCGCGTTCCGTTTCGGGTAAAGTGACCCATCCAGTGGTTAGGTAAAGTGACCTAGTAGGCCACTTTACTCGTCTTAGTGCAAATTTTTCCAGTAAATATAAATAATGTTTAGTATTGTTTTAGGTAATAATATGCCAAGGATCGTTAAGTCAGACGGACGGATAAACGGACGGACGGATGAACGGACGGACTTAGGGAGTAGGCCCCCAGACTTTTGTAGGGATTTCTTGTTAATAACGTTAAGTTTATTTACCGAGGCTGTAGTTTTGATTACTTTGCTTAAAAATAATAGACACTACTGAGGCTGAGGCGGCCCAAGGGATGATCGCTTTATAGTGGTATCAGCTCTACGAAATCGACATCAGTCGGGAGCTGATCTCCAGCGACGCTTAAGTGAAGTTCAGGGTGTGGCTATAAGTGATAGTACTGTAAGAAGAAGACTTCATAAGCAAAATTGAAGACCACACAAGCCTGCAACAGGACCACAATTGACCACAGCTGAAAAAAGAACAAGCCAGACTTCAATTTGCCCGTAATCATATCAACTGGACTATAGGTCAGTAGGAGTCAGTTCTTTTTAGTGATGAGAGTCGAATGACTTTATACGGTTCTGATCAAATCAAATCAAATCAAATCAAAATATTTATTTGCTAGAATATGGTACATAAGGTGTTAATTTGTTTAGTTCAGCATATCCTGCCATAACATGGCGTGCAAATGTATTTAAAAAAATCATGCGATGTCAAAATTAATCTATGTTACAAATTACAGAGTCTATTGACTTGTCTTCTAAATATTCCATAATGGTGTAATATCTTTTAAATAGTAAAAATTTGAAAAGCATTTTTTTAAACATTGTCAGCGGTAAATCTTGAATAGTATTTGGTAAATGATTGTAAATAATAATCGACATGCAGTATACATTTTTCTTTTTTATTTGTGGCAGCCGAAGTCTGTCTTTATGCCTTGTTCGGCTGTTTGGCCTTTCAGTACTAATTTCAAATAAATTGTAATTTCTTTTAACAAAAATACAAATTTCAAAAATATATAAACACGGCAAAGGTAGAATATTAAGTTTTTGAAATAGGGGCTTACAGGTGTCTAAAAAGTGAGCTCCACAAATGGCTCGAATACATTTTTTTTGAGCTTTAAAAACTCTGTCAAAATCTACTGAGTTACCCCATATTATAATGCCGTATCTAAGTACGGACGATACATAACCATGGTAAGCCAGCGTTGCAGTGTCACGGTTTACTGTTTGCCTAATTCGTTTCAACACATAAATAAAACGATCTATTTTTACCAGAATTTTATCTATGTGTGTTTTCCAGTTGCAATTTTTATCGATCGTTATACCTAAGAATACACAATTATCGATAGTAGTCAATTGAGAATCTTTATAATTAATGTCTAGTTTATTTATGTTTGCATTGTATGTCTGAAATTGTATTATGTTTGTTTTAGTCATATTTATTTTTAAATTATTTTTTTCTAGCCAATCGATTGCATTATCCAGAGCTTGGACGATTTCTTTTTCTAAATTTTTGTTACTGTCACTCTTAATCATTATTGTAGTGTCATCCGCGAACAGTATGCAATCTTTACCTATAGCCTCTGGAATGTCGTTGATGTAAACTAGAAAGAGTAGTGGGGATACGATTCCTCCCTGTGGCGTGCCATAATTATTTTTTTTGTATTCTGACCTATAGGTTTTTTGTTCATTTTGACACGTTTTTGTTATTTCCACGCATTGTACTCTTTCAGAAAGATAACTTTTGACCCAGTCGTTGGCCTTACCCCGGATTCCATAATGCTCAAGCTTTGAGAGTAGTGTTTTATGGCAAACAAAATCAAAGGCTTTTGTCATGTCTAGGAACACGCAACTTACATTAGATTTTTGATTTAAACTTTCAGTTATGTATTTTACTAGCGCAAAACATGCCAAAGCAGTGGAACTGCCCTTCCTAAAACCGAATTGTTCTTTTTTAAGAATATCACATGATAATAAAAAGTTCTCTATTTTAATGGACATAACTTTCTCAAAGATTTTAGATAGTATTGGTACCAAAGTTATTGGGCGATAATTGCTCATGTCAGTTTTTACACCTTTCTTATAAAGAGGTTTGACAATTGACCTTTTCAGACGTGTTGGGAATACTCCTTCTGATAGAGATAGGTTTATAATGTAGGTTAATGGAGACACTAAACTCTTTGCACATATTTTTAACACTTTAGTGCTCAGGTCGTCATAACCCGTCGAGTTAGTGTTTCTTAGACTGCAAATTATTTTATAAATGTCCGATTCATCTACTGGTGTAAGGAAAATGCTTTTAGGATTTTGAGGAGTGTTTATTTTCATGTCATATTGCGAGTCCTTATGCGCAGTATTGGTCGTCTTTGTTTGGGATATATAGTAGTCATTAAATAAGTCACATATTTGATTTGGATTGTCATAAACATTACTATTAGCATTCACTGCGTCAACTTCAGAGTTACTTGTCATATTATTTGTGTTTGTTTTAATCATGTTCCAGGCCGCTTTACTTGTATTTTTGGCCTTATTTATGTAGTGTAAGCTATTAATCTGCTGAGCCTTGTGTATGCATTTTTTCAGTATTTGAGTGTAGTCGTCATATTTCTTTTTGTTTTGTTTTTTGTTATGTTTGTAAAGATGATATTTTAAATATAATGTTCGTTTTTTAACGCAGCATCTTTTTATACCCTTGGTTAGACCTCTATTTTTCACTTGTTTACAAGTATTTTTAACTTTAACTATAGGAAAGCATAAATTGTAGAAAAGGGTAATTATATCGTGTAGTCTATCGAAGGCGTTGTTTGTTGTTTGAGCTTCGTAAACTTCGGAAAAAGATAGACTTGAGATGCAGTTATTAAATTTTATTATATTTTCGTCACTAAGCTCTCTTACATTTTTAAACCAAAAGCTATGAAAGTCTTTAACTTGAAAATCCGTTTCTAAGCTAACCGTTATTGATTGTGCCGATTCGTGGTCTGAAAGCGCTAGATAGTGAATTGCAGATTTGGCGTCGTGTATGTTACTTACTATTAAGTCCAAACATGCGCTTTTTCTCGTAGGCAGTTTTATGTGGTTTAATAAATTATTATTAATAAGTATAGAATGTAAGTCCTTCGTTGTTTTATTTGTTTTCAGAGTATCAATATTCCAGTCGCCACAGATGATAATTTTTTTCTTACCTTTTTGGCATAGTTTATTGGTTAGAAGTTCCAAATTATCCAAAAAAATTGTGGCATCACGTGTAGGTGTTCTATATATGCACACTATAATTAAGTTAAATTTAATTATTTCGATGGCACAGCATTCGAATTGAAAGAGAGTGGGGAACGGTAGATTTTTTATTTCTCTGAATTGTAGGTTATTTTTTAATAATATACACGAGCCTCCCCGTCGTTGGTTAGATCGAGAGAAGAAGAATACCAGTTTATAGTTACTAAGTATAAGGTTTGGTTCACAACCACTTTTTAGGAAAGTTTCAGTTAAACATATGACATCTACGGACCCCAATTCCTTTTGTAAATTTGAAATGGCCACCTCTATTAATTCCTGTTTGTTCAGTACCCCAGCAATATTTTGATGAATTACCGTGATTGTAGTATATTTAGTTTTGTTTACGAAAAAACCCAGTTTTCGTGTCATCACCGACTTGTTTCATTTTTCCAAAGAATGCAGTAATTTTTGTTTGCGTGGTTTTTCGCGGTGTTGTATGTGTGTTTGTTCTGTTCTGTATAATGTGCTTATTTTTAAATCGATTAAGAAATTCAGTCTGATATTCCTTGAAGTCAATTCTTGTGTTCAACTTCAAACATAAATGTGATACATAGTACTGGTGGTAACTTTTCATAGACCTGTCGTTGATACTATTTATGTATCCTGAATTGTGTATTTTTATGTATTTACAATTTGTATAATTTTGTATTATTAATTCTAGGTTGTAGTTAATTGTATTTTCGTTTAAGTAAGCATTATATTGTACGTTAGTAATAAATACAGTATTGTTTCGTAGTTTATAAAGGACATTACACAACTCAGTTATCAAAGAGTAAGGGTTTTTGTCATTAGATCCTATCACTAAAACTATAACATCGTCTCTGGTCAACGTCTTTACGAAGTCATCATTGCAGCTGTTAAGAATCTGAGCACTTGTTGCATTGGGCTTGATGAAAGATGTTATTGTGTATTTGTCATTCCATTTGTCTAACCTGGCATTAGTCATAGTTTTATTGAGACCGCAGGCCTGCTGGTCTCCGAAAATTATTATTCTATTACGTTTGTCCGTTACACTGATTGGAGCAATTTCTTTCACGCTCGTATGGTGGGATTGTTGCTGATCCATGAAATCCGTTGCAGTCCCATAATCCGCGTTCTTCTGTTGGAATTGTTGTTCGTCAATCAAACCTATTAAAGTGTCATTTTCCGTGCTTTTATCCGGGGATTTTGATTGAGTGGGCTGTATTCCCTCCAAACTGCATATTGAGCCGGCTGTGTTAAATAATAGATTTCCGCCCTCGCTTGGGGATTGCGCTACTACGACCGTGTCAGGTTGATGAGCCGTTGTCGGAGTAAGAATCAACTTGGACGGAGTAGAGAAGCAGCTCGTTCTTATAATATTCTTTTTGCGTGTAGACTTCCGTGTAAGGCACTTTGTTTCTAAGAAGTTAACTTTTTTATATGTCTCTATTATTTTCTGGTATTGTCCGATATCCATTTTTAGTCGATAATTTTCACTAATTAAGTTGTCAATTTCCTGATGAGCACTTTCTAGTTCCGTGGTGAGGCTTTTGATTGTGTCCTTATAGTTCTCAATTACGTCACTGTCATTCAGTGAGGTGTTTGGCAAGCTCACGGACTCCGTGGGCAAGCTCATCATAGTAGTGTCAAGTAATGTGGAATTATTTCTCAAATTGATATTGAAGATATTGTCCATTGAGTTAGCCCTTACTGGTTTCCGGACAGTAATGTTATCTATTTCAAAATCCATTTTAATGTAAAAAAAGCGTAAATTAATTAATTTGAATTATTGTTTTTATATTATTCCGAGTATTTTAAGTGTTCAAATTTATACTCGATGTTAAAAAAAATAAAACAAAACAAAAAGTGATTCTTCTATTAGTGAGGTTTGAACGCACTGCCTTTGTAGCTTCATGCGTCGTGCTTAACCACCGCGCTACGGCGCTACGAACTCTCAGCTCGAAAATTGTGTGTGCTTGCTCGCGTGGAGTAATTATTAGTCATCGCCTTGAGGTCGTCGTAGATGACCATATAAGGTAGCGAATACGCGTAGCACGCGCACTGTCGCTGCGGTGAGTCACACTGAGCACTGAGTACCGAGACTAAACTTGTTGATTTTGATTTTTGTTTTTTGTTGTTTATTCACACATTATTTGATTTAATTCACTTCTGTTTTTTCCATCGTTTACACTGACCGTTTTCACTTCGGATAGTTTATATTTTAATGATAACTTTACGTAATTATAACTTGCAGAATTTTTTGCAACGGAGCTATCACTATTCGTGTGCGTGTAACGGTACGCGCGCGCGCGATTTGATTTTTTTTGATGGACGCCGTAATGTGATGCGACAGCCAGGTGAACGATATACTCAGTGTTGCATAAGAGAAACTGTCAGCTATGGTGGGGGCTCTGTAATGTTTTGGGCTGGGATATCTTTGACTGGACGCACGGAGCTGGTTTTCATACTAAGAGGTGCTTTAACTGCAGCAAGCTACATTACAGAGATCTTAGAAGACCATGTGGTGCCATATGCCGGCTATATTGGTGAGAACTTTGAATTAATGCATGATAATGCACGACCACACGTAGCGCACATCACCACTGATTACCTTGAAGAGGTTGGCATTCGGGTTATGTCGTGGCCAGCAAGAAGCCCCGATCTCAACCCGATAGAGCATATGTGGGACACTCTAAAACAAAATGTTAGAGCCCGTAATCCAGTGTGACGTAGCAAAACAAGAAATGTAACTCGCAGCGACATCGTTTGTGGACTAATAGAATCACATTTGACAGAGGCCACAGTTTAAACAACAGATGGCGCTAGAGATCGAACGCCTCTTTAAAACTTAATATATATCAAATAGTAGATGAAAAATAAATAAAACACGCAACAATTGCAATAAAAGCATTAACTAAAATAAATTTAAATAATTAGGAACATGTCGGAATCGAGTCTATTTAGTCTGTGGCATGGAAGCTTTCAGAAGGCTCGCGAAGGACATTGCAATGACACGGAGAGAGAAATCGTGGCATTTCATTTCGACAGAGCACAGAACGAACAAAGGATATTTATTATAAAGGCACTTGTTTTTACAACGGTGATCCGAAACCCGAGGGGTTTCCAAGTGCATTAAAAGGCTGTACCCTGTGAGTATTTCGTCCTCCATTTGTTTCCCATTCTGGAAGTCCAAGGCACATGTATTTGACTACGGAGATTTTGTTCCAGGTCTGGCTGTTTTACTAGCCTGGACATGGGAGGTCCGTTTCTACACAGTATAGTATCTATTTATTTCACTACATCACTTACTACAATTTCTTACACTGCATCCATTTTTATTTATCTTTTATAAAGATTTACATTGTAACTTGTGAATTGGTCTAAAACAATTCGTTTTCTTTAAAATCTGAAATAAAAACACCTATAGGTATTTTTCATTGTTATGACACTTACGTCAGGCTGTCTTTACTTTTTCTTCTAACTATCTTTCATAGAGTTTCATAATGGCATAGACTATGAACGTTTCTTTTGATTTATGTAATCTAAATTCTTTTTATCAATATGTTAGGTCAAATATTGTATTTTATAGATAATTTTGATTTATTATTGAATAGCTGTATCATAAATTACTTTTATAAAATTAATCCACACACACTTGAAATTCATCGAAGAGGTTAGAGGTTTTTCAACGTATATTACTGGCAGATTCAAGCATTGACTGTGGCGTTTGGCATTCTGATGTCGGAAAGCTTCAAATGTGGAAAGGATCTGAAATTGGAAGACGTTTTTGAAAAACGCTGATGAACCGATGTATGGAAGACTCGGAGACAGGGGAGTTCTGCTCCGGAAGCTATAAACGAAACATCTCCTAAAAGTATTCTTCGACCGGGAAAACTAACTGAGTGACTAAAACTTACCCGACTGCGGTCGATCCCTAAAGGAGGGTTATAGAAAATAACCATTAATTTATCGGAGCGATTCAATTCAAAATCTTCCTCTTCCAAACTATCCGTGCGTGTTTGCCTAACCTGGACTTACTCAAATTACTACTTCAAGCTATCCTCTACCTTCCTAAATAGCTGTGTGTTAGGTAGGACGTGTTTTTTAAAAACCGGTCTGTATTTTTTATCTTTTAATATTTAATATATATTGTTTCAAGTCTTACTTTAGCCCCTTTTATTTCTGTAGGCTAGTAGATTCGTTACAGTCTGGCGCCCAATATAAAATCAAAGCTAGCCCTTTCAAATCTTTTTTCAAAATTCTAAAATATACTATCTCTAGTACTATTTCTTTTCGGACTCTTATTTGGCTTAGTCTCTTTTTTGTTACATGTATTAGGTTCTAGGTAGGTCTAATACTAACTTACTTTCCTCTTCAGCACATACTTAACAAACTTATACTACACCCCCACACACATTCCTTTACCCACTGGTAATTGGCATCCATTCTTTGCTTGCGAGTGTTCTTAAAACCATTCGTGGTCACTTTCAAGTTGAGTTTGGCTTACTCTACGACGTATTATAGGAGAATATCCTATAATCGTTACCCACAACTCTCTACTTCTACATCATTATTCTGCACCCCACACACTTGCACACCACTACGGTTACCCACTGGTAATCGTACCCATTCTTCGCTTGTGAGTGTTCTTAAAACCATCCGTGGTCACTTACAAGTTGGGGTTTGGTTTACTCTTCGACGTACTATAGGAGAATATCCTGTAGTCGTTTATACAAACCTAATATCTATATAACACCTATTACAAATACTTCACTATTCTACACTCTTACACACATACAACTTTCGATGTGCCTCTGTGCCTTTCTTTTTGTTTGTGGTTATTTTTTAGTCGCATCATTAATTCGGATCCTCTAGAAGTCCTCTTAAACACTAGTAGACCTCTTAAACCCTCTGGGAGTCCTCTTAAACCCTCTGGGAGTCCTCTTAAACCCTCTGGGAGTCCTCTTAAACCCTCTGGGAGTCCTCTTAAACCCTCTGGGAGACCTCTTAAACCCTCTGGGAGACCTCTTAAACCCTCTAGGAGACCTCTTAGACCTCTTCTATACTAAGGGACCTCTTCTATACTAAGGGACCTCCTCTATACTAAGGGACCTGCTCTATACTAAGGGACTTCCTCTATACTAAGGGACCTGCTCTATACTAAGGGACCTCCTCTATACTAAGGGACCTCCTCTATACTAAGGGACCTCTATACTAAAGGACCTCTTCTATACTAAGGGACCTCTTATATACTAAGGGACCTCTTAAATGCTAAGGGACCCTCTTACTCTCTTGAGTTGTCTTTAGCACTCACTCTCTTGTCGTCTTTAGCACTCACTCCCTTCGAGTCGTCTTTAGCACTCTTTGAGTCGTCTTTTGCACTCATTAACCCTTACTTACCTCCCTTTAAAATATTTTAATCCTATTTAACATTAATCTTTAACCATGGATAGAATTATTTTCTTTGAACTTTTAAACAACTTCCCAGGACTTTTTAGAAATCTTTTCTCTTTTGAGATATTTTCTTTAATTTATTACTTGAATATTTTTATTTTTTTAAATTTATTATTTCACCCTTCAACATTAAAATACTCCCTCTCTCATTTAAAACTATTCGGTAAAAACTTATTCCACCTTTTTCTTTTTGAGCGGTAGCAACTCCCTAAATAAGCCTCTAATGCATTTTTTTTTCTTTTTGAGCGGTAGCAACTCCCTAAATAAGCCCCTAATGCAATTTTTTTTTTCTTTCTGAGCGGTAGCAACTCATTAAACAAGCCCCTAATGCATTCTCTATCCTTAGAGGTATTCTTATATCCTCTAATTCTTAAACTCAAGTCTCCCTTGAGCCTTTCTTAAACTTGAACTCTAACTAACGAGTTCTCTCTCTTAAACTAAGTTTTTCTTAAACTCAAACTAACTTGAGTTTTCTCTCTTAAACTTAAGTTTTCTTAAACTTGAGGTTTTTCTTAAACCTTGAATTTTTGGAGCGGCTAACAACTCCATAAAAATAAGCCCTTGTTAAATATATTTTATTAATGGTTTTAGACGTGAGCGGATTACAACTCCGAAAATAAGCCTACTGTTATTGATTTATCAGGTTGAGTAGTGATCATTGAATGTGAATCCTACCTGACCTAACTTCGTAAGATGTCGGTGTGATTGAATGAAGTATGTACGTTTTGTGAATGCTGTAATATTTTTAACCTTCAAAATTTTCAATTGAGTTGAAAATTTTCTCGGGGTTGATGGGGAAATATAGTATCTATTTATTTCACTACATCACTTACTACAATTTCTTACACTGCATCCATTTTTATTTATCTTTTATAAAGATTTACATTGTAACTTGTGAATTGGTCTAAAACAATTCGTTTTCTTTAAAATCTGAAATAAAAACACCTATAGGTATTTTTCATTGTTATGACACTTACGTCAGGCTGTCTTTACTTTTTCTTCTAACTATCTTTCATAGAGTTTCATAATGGCATAGACTATGAACGTTTCTTTTGATTTATGTAATCTAAATTCTTTTTATCAATATGTTAGGTCAAATATTGTATTTTATAGATAATTTTGATTTATTATTGAATAGCTGTATCATAAATTACTTTTATAAAATTAATCCACACACACTTGAAATTCATCGAAGAGGTTAGAGGTTTTTCAACGTATATTACTGGCAGATTCAAGCATTGACTGTGGCGTTTGGCATTCTGATGTCGGAAAGCTTCAAATGTGGAAAGGATCTGAAATTGGAAGACGTTTTTGAAAAACGCTGATGAACCGATGTATGGAAGACTCGGAGACAGGGGAGTTCTGCTCCGGAAGCTATAAACGAAACATCTCCTAAAAGTATTCTTCGACCGGGAAAACTAACTGAGTGACTAAAACTTACCCGACTGCGGTCGATCCCTGAAGGAGGGTTATAGAAAATAACCATTAATTTATCGGAGCGATTCAATTCAAAATCTTCCTCTTCCAAACTATCCGTGCGTGTTTGCCTAACCTGGACTTACTCAAATTACTACTTCAAGCTATCCTCTACCTTCCTAAATAGCTGTGTGTTAGGTAGGACGTGTTTTTTAAAAACCGGTCTGTATTTTTTATCTTTTAATATTTAATATATATTGTTTCAAGTCTTACTTTAGCCCCTTTTATTTCTGTAGGCTAGTAGATTCGTTACAACAGTAAGACAGTGGTGGAGAACTACTTGAAAGTTGATAGCAAGGTTGTTGCCTCTATCACTGCAGGAGTGCTGTCCTTCATTCCTGACATCCCCTATCAGCAGATAGCAATTGATGCCATAAAGGGAAAGGTCTCTGAAGACAGTTTTAAAGGGCTTGCAGCTTTTGCTCGTGCAGTAGCTTATGATGGGTTCAACCCCCAAACTATTATCATAGAGCCATGAAAGCAGCCGGAGATGTAAAAGAAGAAACAGGGATGTTCGAATTCACATTGGATGGCATCCATTATAAAGTTCCAAAAAAGTGTTCCTTATCACATGATGTGCAGATGCTGGCCACCTTGTTCCTTGTCAGAGGAAACAACCTCTTTAAAATACTGAAGACAGTCAGCAAGGATGCAAAGATTGCTATTAGCCACAAAATGGCAGCATACTCGATTAAAAGTGATGATGACAATGATGCTGCTGCTAGAAAGAGAAAGGAGAGGGTGATTCTAGCATCCAAGGACGTTACCCTGAGCAGAATAGCAGCCAGCTTTCCACACATCACCCTTGCAGTTGCGAAGAAGGTAGGACTGGGAGGGAAAGCTAACTGCCTAGTTATCCAACATCAAGCCAACATCAACGCAGGGGGTAAGGCAAGGACACCTATGCCATGCATTATGCAACATGGGCTCCTTCCAGCTCTGCTGCGTAAATCTCAGCCCCATGAGGAGATGATGCTGAAGTCCTTTTGCTATATGTTCAACCTGGAGCAAACTCTGACACTTCAGCACCCAAACATCAAGAAGCAGATGTTAAATGAGCCCATGGCTACTCAAATTGATAACAGTGTAAAGTTTGTGGAAGCTGCTATCAACGGGCCCATGACAAGTGATCAAGACAGGTTCGCCCTATTAAGGGGGTTGATCGACGCAGACTTGGAGGCAGTTAATGAGTGGGCTCAGGCTGGAGCAGATGCATGGCTAAAAGCATCTGTGGCTGCCAACTATTCTAGTCTCATCATGCAGGTCACTAATGATCTAGCTAATGTGGCTGCCCCTCCAGCTGTAGATCATAGGACTGTGTCCACTGGGGTAGGAAGACCCAAGTAATGCGGTCAGCTGGGGGATCCTGGCTAAATCCAACCTTCTGCATGTAGGTTGGATTAGTATTAGAGTTTTCTTAAGTCTTAGGTTAGTTTAGTTTTAAGGCTTAGAGTTAAGGGATGTAGTGTATGTATGGCCTATAAACATAAGACTACTCTCACACCGGGACTCATGGGACAACCAAAACAATGTCATCGACCATTTCAAGCTGTATCAATAGATTTAGTTGGTCCACTACCAAAATCTCGCTCGGGTTTCGTTCGTTTGCTTGTGGTTTCCTGCTGTTTTTCTAAATACACGTTATTTTTTCCATTACGCCGCGCAACTAGTGCTTTGGTAGCAAAAAACTTTGAGAATTATGTTCTTCTCGCTCATGGTATTCCAGAAACCGTAATTACCGATAATGGGGTTCAATTCACGGGATCTGAATTTCGCAGCTTATTAAAGAGATACAACATACCTCGAGTGCATTATGGCCCAAGGTACGCTCCACAAGTTAATATGGTGGAAAGATACAATAAAACGGTAATGACGGCAGTTTCGTCCTATGTAAAGGAAGATCATAGGACATGGGATCAAAATTTAACGAAAATCCAATTAGCAATAAATAGCTCAGTGAATGAAACAACAGGATTTTCTCCATTTTTCTTAGTACACGGCCGTGAACCTATTGTTAACGGCACTTTTTACAAAAATGCAGACGACTGTGATTATGAAGTAGCCATGCCTCGTGAAGAGTACGCGGGTGAATTAGGAGCCCTCAGGGATATCTTCGAGAAGGTGCGAACTAATATAGTTAAGGCTCATGCCACAAACGCGAAACATTATAACTTGCGTAGGCAACACGTCACCTTACGTGAAGGTCAACTGGTTTGGCGTAAGACTTACATTCAAAGCGACGCGGAAAAGTTTAAGGCATCTAAGTTGGCACCAAAATATGAGCAGTGCATAGTGGGGAAAGTGCTTTCACCATTAGTATATGAACTGGTAGGGTTGAATGGAAAACCATTAGGCACTTGGCACATAAAGGATATAAAAATCTATAAAAACTAATCTATGGTAGCCAATATTAAATTACCAGTCGTTGAAGCCGGGGGGATCGTTAGCCGTAGTCCGTGTATTCACGTGTTGTTTGGAGTTTACTCCAACAACGACGACAAGGCAGGTGTAAGGGATACATATGCTTATTAATTATTTAATGAACGTGAGTTTACCATTCCGTTCATATTTTTTTACGGAAAAGATACCGTTATGATGCATGTACTTTTTTCCAATTATCAGCATTTTTTTTTAATTATTTTTCTCCCAATATGGCTTCGTCCATATTTTGTTATGAAGCGGATAGTGACTTCTAAAATAAGCCTTCACGTTTGTATGGTTTTATCCATATTTTTTTATGAAGCGGATAGTGACTTCTAAAATAAGCCTTCACGTTTGTATGGTTTTATCCATATTTTTTTATGAAGCGGATAGTGACTTCTAAAATAAGCCTTCACGTATATATGGCTGTGTCCATATTTTTTTTATGGAGCGGATAGTAACTCCTAAAATAAGCCGTGACTATTATATTGTTTTGCCGGGATAGCATTGTTGCTTCGGTGAAATATTAGTGGTGGCACTTTGTTGCTCCTCAGTTGTGAAGCTTGCTTCAGTTTTGATAGCACTATTGTTGCTTATCGAGTTTAGAGCGGCCGGTGACTCTTTAAATAAGCCTTTCGCCAATTTGTTTTTCCAGGAGTTAAACTTCTAGGAAAGTTGAATACGTCCTGCCTGGTGAGTTAAATGGACATTTATTGTTTCAAATTATTATGTATCAGCTCGCTGAACATATTTTTACCAGGCGGATCGTTTAATTTAGAAAAACAATGCAGAGTTCCACTGGTATACAGACGGAATTCGGGGGAACTGAAAGAGGTGGCCTCCTGCGAAATAGATGCAGGTTGCTACAGTGTGGATGAGAGGCATGATTGGGAATGTATGCTTAAGACGTATGAAAGATTGGGGGGGGATGCCCGGATTGCAGGAAGTATTTTAAGCAGAACAGGTTTCCTGGCAGTATGGTTTATTTGGAAAAGATTTTAGCTACTGGTAGAGCATATTAAATAAGTTAATTTTATTTTTTTTATTTAAAACCAACACTACCATCTAAACCTTCAGTTTAGAAGTAGGATAATACTCTTCCGCTAAAGAATATTGGAGAATAGGTTCTCTACGTTTAATATTATAACACCGAGGGCGGTGTGCGGTTTTTTTTGAATACGCAAAAACCTTTTTTTTGCGGGAAGGGGGGCATTGTGACGTAGCAAAACAAGAAATGTAACTCGCAGCGACATCGTTTGTGGACTAATAGAATCACATTTGACAGAGGCCACAGTTTAAACAACAGATGGCGCTAGAGATCGAACGCCTCTTTAAAACTTAATATATATCAAATAGTAGATGAAAAATAAATAAAACACGCAACAATTGCAATAAAAGCATTAACTAAAATAAATTTAAATAATTAGGAACATGTCGGAATCGAGTCTATTTAGTCTGTGGCATGGAAGCTTTCAGAAGGCTCGCGAAGGACATTGCAATGACACGGAGAGAGAAATCGTGGCATTTCATTTCGACAGAGCACAGAACGAACAAAGGATATTTATTATAAAGGCACTTGTTTTTACAACGGTGATCCGAAACCCGAGGGGTTTCCAAGTGCATTAAAAGGCTGTACCCTGTGAGTATTTCGTCCTCCATTTGTTTCCCATTCTGGAAGTCCAAGGCACATGTATTTGACTACGGAGATTTTGTTCCAGGTCTGGCTGTTTTACTAGCCTGGACATGGGAGGTCCGTTTCTACACAGTAAGACAGTGGTGGAGAACTACTTGAAAGTTGATAGCAAGGTTGTTGCCTCTATCACTGCAGGAGTGCTGTCCTTCATTCCTGACATCCCCTATCAGCAGATAGCAATTGATGCCATAAAGGGAAAGGTCTCTGAAGACAGTTTTAAAGGGCTTGCAGCTTTTGCTCGTGCAGTAGCTTATGATGGGTTCAACCCCCAAACTATTATCATAGAGCTAGCCATGAAAGCAGCCGGAGATGTAAAAGAAGAAACAGGGATGTTCGAATTCACATTGGATGGCATCCATTATAAAGTTCCAAAAAAGTGTTCCTTATCACATGATGTGCAGATGCTGGCCACCTTGTTCCTTGTCAGAGGAAACAACCTCTTTAAAATACTGAAGACAGTCAGCAAGGATGCAAAGATTGCTATTAGCCACAAAATGGCAGCATACTCGATTAAAAGTGATGATGACAATGATGCTGCTGCTAGAAAGAGAAAGGAGAGGGTGATTCTAGCATCCAAGGACGTTACCCTGAGCAGAATAGCAGCCAGCTTTCCACACATCACCCTTGCAGTTGCGAAGAAGGTAGGACTGGGAGGGAAAGCTAACTGCCTAGTTATCCAACATCAAGCCAACATCAACGCAGGGGGTAAGGCAAGGACACCTATGCCATGCATTATGCAACATGGGCTCCTTCCAGCTCTGCTGCGTAAATCTCAGCCCCATGAGGAGATGATGCTGAAGTCCTTTTGCTATATGTTCAACCTGGAGCAAACTCTGACACTTCAGCACCCAAACATCAAGAAGCAGATGTTAAATGAGCCCATGGCTACTCAAATTGATAACAGTGTAAAGTTTGTGGAAGCTGCTATCAACGGGCCCATGACAAGTGATCAAGACAGGTTCGCCCTATTAAGGGGGTTGATCGACGCAGACTTGGAGGCAGTTAATGAGTGGGCTCAGGCTGGAGCAGATGCATGGCTAAAAGCATCTGTGGCTGCCAACTATTCTAGTCTCATCATGCAGGTCACTAATGATCTAGCTAATGTGGCTGCCCCTCCAGCTGTAGATCATAGGACTGTGTCCACTGGGGTAGGAAGACCCAAGTAATGCGGTCAGCTGGGGGATCCTGGCTAAATCCAACCTTCTGCATGTAGGTTGGATTAGTATTAGAGTTTTCTTAAGTCTTAGGTTAGTTTAGTTTTAAGGCTTAGAGTTAAGGGATGTAGTGTATGTATGGCCTATAAACATAAGACTACTCTCACACCGGGACTCATGGGACAACCAAAACAATGTCATCGACCATTTCAAGCTGTATCAATAGATTTAGTTGGTCCACTACCAAAATCTCGCTCGGGTTTCGTTCATTTGCTTGTGGTTTCCTGCTGTTTTTCTAAATACACGTTATTGTTTCCATTACGCCGCGCAACTAGTGCTTTGGTAGCAAAAAACTTTGAGAATTATGTTCTTCTCGCTCATGGTATTCCAGAAACCGTAATTACCGATAATGGGGTTCAATTCACGGGATCTGAATTTCGCAGCTTATTAAAGAGATACAACATACCTCGAGTGCATTATGGCCCAAGGTACGCTCCACAAGTTAATATGGTGGAAAGATACAATAAAACGGTAATGACGGCAGTTTCGTCCTATGTAAAGGAAGATCATAGGACATGGGATCAAAATTTAACGAAAATCCAATTAGCAATAAATAGCTCAGTGAATGAAACAACAGGATTTTCTCCATTTTTCTTAGTACACGGCCGTGAACCTATTGTTAACGGCACTTTTTACAAAAATGCAGACGACTGTGATTATGAAGTAGCCATGCCTCGTGAAGAGTACGCGGGTGAATTAGGAGCCCTCAGGGATATCTTCGAGAAGGTGCGAACTAATATAGTTAAGGCTCATGCCACAAACGCGAAACATTATAACTTGCGTAGGCAACACGTCACCTTACGTGAAGGTCAACTGGTTTGGCGTAAGACTTACATTCAAAGCGACGCGGAAAAGTTTAAGGCATCTAAGTTGGCACCAAAATATGAGCAGTGCATAGTGGGGAAAGTGCTTTCACCATTAGTATATGAACTGGTAGGGTTGAATGGAAAACCATTAGGCACTTGGCACATAAAGGATATAAAAATCTATAAAAACTAATCTATGGTAGCCAATATTAAATTACCAGTCGTTGAAGCCGGGGGGATCGTTAGCCGTAGTCCGTGTATTCACGTGTTGTTTGGAGTTTACTCCAACAACGACGACAAGGACAAGGTAAGGGATACATATGCTTATTAATTATTTAATGAACGTGAGTTTACCATTCCGTTCATATTTTTTTACGGAAAAGATACCGTTATGATGCATGTACTTTTTTCCAATTATCAGCATTTTTTTTTAATTATTTTTCTCCCAATATGGCTTCGTCCATATTTTGTTATGAAGCGGATAGTGACTTCTAAAATAAGCCTTCACGTTTGTATGGTTTTATCCATATTTTTTTATGAAGCGGATAGTGACTTCTAAAATAAGCCTTCACGTTTGTATGGTTTTATCCATATTTTTTTATGAAGCGGATAGTGACTTCTAAAATAAGCCTTCACGTATATATGGCTGTGTCCATATTTTTTTTATGGAGCGGATAGTAACTCCTAAAATAAGCCGTGACTATTATATTGTTTTGCCGGGATAGCATTGTTGCTTCGGTGAAATATTAGTGGTGGCACTTTGTTGCTCCTCAGTTGTGAAGCTTGCTTCAGTTTTGATAGCACTATTGTTGCTTATCGAGTTTAGAGCGGCCGGTGACTCTTTAAATAAGCCTTTCGCCAATTTGTTTTTCCAGGAGTTAAACTTCTAGGAAAGTTGAATACGTCCTGCCTGGTGAGTTAAATGGACATTTATTGTTTCAAATTATTATGTATCAGCTCGCTGAACATATTTTTACCAGGCGGATCGTTTAATTTAGAAAAACAATGCAGAGTTCCACTGGTATACAGACGGAATTCGGGGGAACTGAAAGAGGTGGCCTCCTGCGAAATAGATGCAGGTTGCTACAGTGTGGATGAGAGGCATGATTGGGAATGTATGCTTAAGACGTATGAAAGATTGGGGGGGGATGCCCGGATTGCAGGAAGTATTTTAAGCAGAACAGGTTTCCTGGCAGTATGGTTTATTTGGAAAAGATTTTAGCTACTGGTAGAGCATATTAAATAAGTTAATTTTATTTTTTTTATTTAAAACCAACACTACCATCTAAACCTTCAGTTTAGAAGTAGGATAATACTCTTCCGCTAAAGAATATTGGAGAATAGGTTCTCTACGTTTAATATTATAACACCGAGGGCGGTGTGCGGTTTTTTTTGAATACGCAAAAACCTTTTTTTTGCGGGAAGGGGGGCATTGTGACGTAGCAAAACAAGAAATGTAACTCGCAGCGACATCGTTTGTGGACTAATAGAATCACATTTGACAGAGGCCACAGTTTAAACAACAGATGGCGCTAGAGATCGAACGCCTCTTTAAAACTTAATATATATCAAATAGTAGATGAAAAATAAATAAAACACGCAACAATTGCAATAAAAGCATTAACTAAAATAAATTTAAATAATTAGGAACATGTCGGAATCGAGTCTATTTAGTCTGTGGCATGGAAGCTTTCAGAAGGCTCGCGAAGGACATTGCAATGACACGGAGAGAGAAATCGTGGCATTTCATTTCGACAGAGCACAGAACGAACAAAGGATATTTATTATAAAGGCACTTGTTTTTACAACGGTGATCCGAAACCCGAGGGGTTTCCAAGTGCATTAAAAGGCTGTACCCTGTGAGTATTTCGTCCTCCATTTGTTTCCCATTCTGGAAGTCCAAGGCACATGTATTTGACTACGGAGATTTTGTTCCAGGTCTGGCTGTTTTACTAGCCTGGACATTGGAGGTCCGGGATGGATTAATGCCTGAAGCCATCCAGAGAACGTGCATGGTTCAGGATTGGCTCGACGAGGTTTGAGACAGTGTGGCCGTCCATGGTACAGGAAGGCCTTACCAAGCTAAGTCCTCGTTCGAGGAAACATCAACTTTCCAGGTAACAGCAATCCTGCTGGACTTCTCCCGTAGGTCGCGTCTGTTCGTGGGTACCAAGGTTTTTAACCTTGGTGCCATGCCAAGGGATTCTGTTCCACTAATTGAGTAGTTTTGCATTGACTGATTTAGTAGTCATGCACTGATTGAGAGAGATTTGAGCATTAAGTAAGTGCTACTTGAGCACTAATTGAGTAGTAATTGAGCTGCTATTAATTATAATGAGGGAGATGCATTAGACCTGTCTACTGGGTTTATTTTCATACAAAGAGTTAGGCCTTTTGTTAATGTTTTAGGTAACAAGACCAGTAATAACTTCTATTTTTGTATTAAGTTGTGTCACGGGTATACTGTACCATAGTGAGTAGGTTTCTTAACGTGCACAGCCCTGGTTGGTCAATACCTTGCGATGAGCTAGATGGTATTTAGGCGTTCACCTCGCGAATCCTTACAAGCGACCTGAGTCGTTATTTTGTAATATCTCATGTGGTGTACATCTGTTATACCTTGGTACGGAGACAGGGTCTAACAGGGGTACACATCTTAGTGTGTAAGTCTAGGAGGAATTATTTATGATTAGTTGCCTCAATCACTGTATTTCTATGCAAGGTGATACTTCTTGTTTATAGTGAATAAACTTTGTATGTGTATTGAGGTATGAGTCTTTAATTTCATTCTTTCCAGATATTTATGTATATATACCTTTATAAATTTACTTTCACACGGTTGGAAACTTTATGTTTCATCTACAATCGATAACCTGTCAAAAGGGCATGTGACACCAGCCCCGACAACATTAGGACCTTGAAACCGCCATTAAGGAAGAATGGGCCCGAATCCCTCAAGAGACTATCAAAATCTTGATAAGGTCGTTAAAACGGCGAATGCAGGGAAAAAAAAAAAAAAAAAGACCGTCATTCGAGCAAGAGGATAGAAAATCAAAAAATGGTGTAAAATTAAGGATTATGATTTTTAAATCAAAATTCTTTAAAAAAACATTTTGAAGTAAAGCGTAGGAGTAAACGAACCTACAGGAGGAAACAAAAACTCGCTAGCACTTTCAATTACAATTTATTTCAATGTCTAGCTTAAAGCTAAACATTCATTCTTATTTTGGTAGGTGTTTGGAGCAAACTCAAACGGCGGCGCAGGCGAAGAGGCAGCAGCGCCGGCCACCTCGGAATAACGCGGAGCCGCGGCGCGGACACACACAACCATAGATATAGAATTTCCGTAGATTGGTAATGTCAACAATCAAACGAGACCAAAAACCATTGATCTAAGTCTGTGTAAAATGTGAGTGTGTGCATAGACAGTGTTGTGACTAATCTATTCCTTTGTTGGTCTCTATCGATAATTTATGTGACGTAAATCGTCATGCACGAGTAATTCTGTTAAATGTCTTATGGCGAACATTACACGATAGGTTTTGCTGTCAGTTTTGCAACGGTAAATTTTTTGATTGACGAAAAACCTACCGTCTAATGCGATGATTGAAGTTATTTTGTACTGACTGACGAAAACCATCACTCATGATTGATGGAATTGATTGACGCTTGCATGACCGTGTGCTAGACGCCTATGGGTCTGACGCAATAAATGCTGTCGGCATGCGACTATATAACCTCATTTAGCGGTAGAACGTGAGATGTACGAACAGCAAAGTACATATAAAAGATAAAAATACTTGGTACGTGTTCTAAAAACAATTGCCTGTTTAATTGTGATACTGTAATTTATAGGAAAGATTTAAAAAAAATACTTACTCAATGGCAAAAAACATCTTTAAAATTAACGCAGTATGTCCCGGTAACTCTCGGTATATCAGGGGATCCTAAGTTAACCAGAAGGATTCTCGAGCGTACCTAGACAATTCTATTAATGCTTTGCTATGTCATCCCACGCTGTGCCACTAACTGAGCGGCCATAAAGGTAACATTTCAAGGAAAATAATGAAACAAACGAAAAATACTTATAAAAAATGATTTATTAATGAAATGCACAGTTTGCATTTTTAAGTACCCTTAAAAATAACTAGTTTGTTATAGAATTGTCGAATACTATCTTTATTTACATTTCGTAACTTGTGTTCATATCTAATTCTAATATTAAAAAACTTTTCAATAATTAACTTTACTAGTAGATATTTATGATTATTTATTGGATCTTGTTCATAAATATGATCATTTAGAGACGGGAAACAGTGGTCATTTAGAGCGGAAAATTTGTGCATGAAATTATATATGGTCCTGGTGACAATCAAATCTAATTTAGTTTTATTAAGGTTTTTGGACCTTATATTTTCTCTAAACACTTTTTCAGAAAACAAACATATTTCTATCACGTCTTTTGAAGGATATATTAATCCTCCTTTGTCTTTAAAAAAAATCAATGAATTTACATCAGTATGCTGCGAACGCAAAACTGTGATACACTCTTCACACTTAAGTTTCTCTAAAACTCTCCCAATGAATCCACCTATATACTGAAGTATTATTTTAATAACTTCTTTATTGTGTGTGTCCTCACACGGTAAAGAAATTAAAAAGTCGTGTTCCTCATCGAGATTCGATCTAGAAACCGAAGATTCCATGCAGCCTTCACCAGCAGAATCGTCAGTGCTGATTTTAGTGGCTGCTATGTTTAACCGTCTCATGGTACTTAAATCGCTTAATCCTAAAACAGTTATGTTTTCAAGCGGTAAACAATTCGTATTTTCGCTAATTTGTACTTCGGCATGGCATAATAACCGTTTATACGCAGACATAAAACTTTTTGCAGACGGGTTATTATTGAAACCGCCTCGAGCTCTTATGCAACTAAAAAAGGTTTCTAAATGGTCTTGCGATAATTTGTACAGAGGTAGAAATTTCAGCACACCCGAATTTATGTAATCATTATACAACATTTTCAAGGCTTCAATATTGCAAATGAAGCCTAGAAAACCTAACTGTCTATTTGAATATATAATTTTTCTTTTGTTATTCAGAGTTAAGTTTTTTATTAATTCTGTAAATCGGTCTAATTCATTAAAAATCACAAGTGAATTATTAGAATTAATAGGTTTTTTAAAACCTGGACTTAATAAATTTCTCGAATTGAAAATATCGAAAGTGTTATTTACGGTTCTAATAAAGTTTACAGTAGCTGCAGCTCCTTTAAATTCTGGAATATTTTTGCGGTTGGCACAATATTCAATGCTCGTAGCAACAGAATTACTAAGGAGTTGAGCTGCAAGTTTAACTTTCATTTTATTTTTGAAATAATTAACATGTTTGTGCGTTAACTTATTGGATAAATTTAACTCAATTTTTTCTTGTAAACTGTTTAAATGATTAATATAATTAAACGATATTATTTCATCATTTTGATGGAATGTCTTAAAATCGGCAAACGTATTTCTTATTAATTTTAATAAATGACATGCATCTAAAATTGTGTAGATTTTATCATTTTTATAGGTAAAAAATGGTTTATATGGTTCATTGTCCAAATCTGCCCCCAAAATTCTGACCATATTAATATTAGATGGGATTCCATCAAATGTCACAGACATGACCTTTGTCTCTGTGACTGTTAATGCATCAATGCATAATTTCAAAAGTGATGCTTTTTGGACAGCAGTAAAACCTCTCCCAAAAAAAAGGCAATAGGCAGTTTCCAATATGCATTAACAGCTACTGCCATGAAAACTAAAACCTCCTTGGCTACTTCTACCTTGTCCCCACTTAAGTTATTGCCCACATCTACGAATCCGTAATGTCTACGGCCATCCCATTCCGTAAACTCTCTTATTCCCATCTCATCCATTGTTAGAGAAATAATTAAATCTGGTTTTTCTGTTCTAAATTTTTTTATAGCATTGATGGCTTCTTGAGTAATACCAAGTTCACAATGTACGTTTTGATACCAACCTCTCAGGGTACGTGGATGTGGTAAACAAAGAGAAAACTTTTTTCTTATAAAATTGTACGCTTGTGGACTGTAAAAATGTAAAGTTAAGGCAAATTTTCTTAACTCTACCCCAAACTTTGCCTTACTTTGCAAAACCTTTTTTTTGTTGTTGTTCACCCTATCAACCAAGTGTGACAAGAGTTCATTTGGGCAAGATTCTATAATAGTCGTCATATCATTTTTCAATGATGGACGGGACTTTAAGTCCTGAATAACTTGACTAAGTTGAATGATTTTACATTCCTTACGTTTCTTTTGAGCCCGCAAATTTTTTAGCTTTTTTTCTTTCTCCATTATTTTTCTTCTCAATTTAGTTATAGTCTTCACCATTTTCTTTTTTCTAGGAGTCAATTCAATACTACTAGCTGATGGTATACTAGTAGAAGTAGATGTACTAGGTACAGGTTCAATATCTCTGTACTGATATGTAGTTGCTCGGCGTGGATGTTGAAGTTCAACCTGGAATTTAATCAATTTAAATGGGTAAAGAAGACTTATTTTAAAAGTTTTTACATTATATGCAATGGTTCTTAAATGCATAAAAAATTATATTAAAAAATAATTAATTGCACACTTAAACATAATTATTTAGTTGTTTATCTAATTTTTAATAACAATAAATACAATTTTATTATATGTATTGTGTTTCTAGCATTTTTATAATATTATAAGAAGCTCTTATTGTCAGCATAATCTGACTATTTTATTTAATATCTAAATAAATGATGAAAACATTATCGCACAATACATACCTAATTTGAAAAGGATATGTAATTAAAAAAATATTGTTGAATTTACTAAATATAACAGATAATCTGAGTGCTATCTAAATAAATATTGTGACATTGTTTTTTTCTTACCGGCATACAAATGGTTGGAACAGAACCACTTCGCAGCTTTCTTCTTTTTTGACCCAAAGTGACTGAAAAGCAGCGTGCATCAAAATGTTTGCTGCATATTATTGTTGAATATTTGCATGGAGTCCAATTTGGTCTATGTAGCATTCGTAACCACTTTTCTCTTATCACCAGATTTGTAGGAAATCTGCAAACAATATGTGTCTTGTTAAGTGAACTCAATGGAAAAATATTTCATAATTTTTCAAATCTGTTATCAAGTCTATCAATATTATTTAACTAGCAGTCCCCCACGGCTTCACTTATATCTTTTTTGGTTCCTAAAATAATTTTTCAATTCGAACCATCAGACAAAACATGATCATCAACAAACAAACTCATCAGCTTTAAAATATTAGTATACATACGATTGTAATCTATCTATATTTTATTTTGTTTGTTACAATAAGTACCTACATATAATCTATTTTTCTAAGATTATGCATTTGTAAGACGCTATCTTAGCTGTCGATATCAACAAAAATTAGGCCATCGCATCACTAAAAAGTGAGATTATAACTCCTTCGTATTTCTCTATTTGTTATTTCTCAAATACGTCGGTTTTAGGCATGCTAATTCATCTAGATCGTAAATAAAATAATGTTCTCATCATATTTTGCTTAAAGCCGGCTTATTAGGTGCATTGTTATTGCAGAAATAACGATGTAAACAACTTGTAAACTTACTGGTGAAACGAGTAATCCTGGGGATTTTTCTTTTTGGAAGATTCACATCCTGGTACTGCACAAGAAACCATCGTATTATGGTAATTCAATCACGGGTTATCACTGTAGTTCACTTAAATAATTGCCGAAACGCTCGCGTAAACAGTTACCGGGGCCGGTATGGGCCGGTAGCAAATACGTGTTTTGGCCCTGTTAACAGCGTCACTTTCTCTCTCTTTCTAACACAGCAAAGTTCCGCTAAAGCGGGAGCTCTCATTCACTCTCAAGCCCAATCTACGGAAATTCTATATCTATGCACACGACCATCCATCAGTCTCCGACCTGCTACTTACTACTACTCACGCGTCGTAAAAATTATATTGTACTTATTCTACAAGTAATAAATCATTTGAACTAGCAACCAAATAAATAATCATTGAAATAGTCCTTAAATTATCCTAACAAACTGGTCCTTCGCAAGAGAAAAAATTCAAGACGAACGGCGTTTACCTACTTGAACGGCGTAACTTGATCAATCTTTTCTTTAATTATGGAGAATAAAGTCAAGGAATTTATTAAGAAACGTGCAAGCTGTAAGGCTAAGCTTACGCTTTTTAGCAATTATTTAAATATAGTCATTTCTTGTGCTAGATTAAGCGAACTACAAGTAACAGAACTGGAAACTAGACTTTATAAAATGGATTAGCTATTTAATGACTATGATAAAATACAGGGGGAGTACGAATTGCTGATGGAGGACCCCGGCGAGGCATTGGGTGATCGCGAAGCTTTTCAAAACCAATACTTCTCCTTGGTGTCCTCGGCGCGCGAGTTGATGCGGCCTCACAGCGAGCGACGAGGCAGCGCAGCCAGCATTTTGGTGAGTTCCGTACAAACTCCAGACGATAACGACGCCACACATTCTGTGTTGTGAAACTACCTCAGATTAGTTTACCGCATTTTGATGGAAGCTATCAGCATTGGCTCGAGTTTAGAGACACATTTGATTCATTAATACACAGAAACACATTGTTGGACGATATAAGTAAATTTCACTACCTCAGGTCCTCATTAAAGGGTGCTGCAGCCTTAATTATTAGAAGTTTGGATTTTAACTCTGGTAACTATAGCATTGCTTGGGATCTATTGACGAAACGGTATAATAATAATCGTCTTTTGGTGAATAATCATGTTCAGTCGTTATTTAATGTCGAACAGATAGAAAAGGGGTCTAGTAAAGCAGTACGTAATCTAGTCGATGTAACCACAAAAAATCTAAGGGCTTTAACAATTTTAGGACAACCTACGGAACACTGGGACAACTTGATTATTTATATTGTGGCTCATAAGTTAGATACTAAAACTTATATTCATTGGGAAGAATTTAGAAATACATTATCTGAGGCACCTACATTATCTATTCTTAATATGACTGCATTTTATAATGTCATTTTAATTAGTGCGCATCCCGGGTTGTATCGGTTCTTTCTTTTTTCCAAAAATTGCTCAACGCACCTAAACCTTCACTTCAAAAAGCTTAACATTTTACAAATAACATACATTAATAGAAGACTTCGTCTTCTATCTTGCAGTGTGTCATTTTGTCTATTCTTCCGTCGAAAAACGTCGTCATGCTACGCGTGCTGGTGCGCTCAGTGTTCATGAATAATGTTTTTTATTGGACAATTACGTCACAAATTATTTTTTACTTATTTGGGACGAGAATCTAATACTGAATAGAATACCGGAGGGTATTCTATTCAGTATTAGATTCAATAAGTCCCTCGTTTAACCTAACATACTGTGTGTGCGTATAGTTAATGTTAGTAACATGGAGTTTTAATGTACTACGTACTCCGAGAAAAATCTGTTATTCTGCAGAAGACGTGACATAATATGCTTGGGTACGGAAAAGATCATCCGTAATAATTTAATACGCCAAAGCAGTGGAAGTCTTGCCTCGAAATATGATTTTAATTATACAGGGTGGGCCAGAATAAAGTTCACTTTTCCTTGGCAAATAGATCGCCGTACGCGGGAAGTAGGGGGGTGCGCGGGGTGGGATCGGGTCACGCGTTTCTCGCAATTTTAGTCGCCATGAGTCAGTTCACGGAGGAGCATCGCGCGTTCGCTGTTCAATCGTTTTACGAAAATGGTCATTCCTACATTATTGTGCGGCGTATATTCAGAGTTAAATTCAATTTACGGAGTATCCGGCAGTGTCCTAGCACTCAGTTGCTTAAACAATGGCTGAAGAGGTTCCAAGAAACTGGTTCGACGCTACCAATGAGACGTCAAGGTCGCTCCCGTACTTCACGCACGGAGCAAGCTATTCAGGAGGTTAATCGATCTGTTCAAGAAAATGCAGAACTTTCTACGCGACGGCGTTCAGCGACTTTGGGAATTTCACGAAGCAGTTTAAGACGAAGTTTGAGACATGATTTGAAGCTTCATCCTTATAAGATCCAGTTGGTGCAAGAACTTTCCCATGATGACCATACAAAAAGGGCGTCATTATCCACCTTGATGTTAGAGCGATTTTCCAACTTCGGGAACATCCTTTTCTCGGACGAAGCCCACTTTCACTTAAACGGATTTGTCAACAAGCAGAATTGCCGTTTGTGGAGTGCCTGTTCAGCACTCCACAAACGGCAGTTCTGCTTGTTGACTTGCCTTCGCGCAAGCATCAAAAGCCACTCCACTGCCAGAAAGTGACGGTTTGGGCTGCCATTTCAGCCAAAGGGCTGAAACGGCAACAGTAAATAAAATTCCGCACAGATTTAACAAGGTAAGCTGGAAAAATATGGAATTAGAGGCAATGTCCTTGAACTTATCAAATCATATCCGACTAATCGAGAACAAATTACTTATATAAATAAAATCTACCCCTACACAAGAACTGAAAAGACTTATGTCTCTGCACATAGAAAATGCATATTTGGTCTGCCGCAAGGCAGTGTTCTTGCTCCTTTGTTTTTCATTATATATATTAATGACATGCCTAAAACTATTAATAATCCAATGATTTTATTTGCTGACGACAGCACAATAATAATCAAAAGTAAAGATGATGTGACATTTGAAAAAAAATAAACGACAACTTAAATGATATAATAACTTGGCTTACTAAAAACAACTTAAAAATAAATCTTGAAAAAACAAATTACATTTCATTTGAACAACAAACAAACAATAAAAAACCGGATATTCGTTACGGTGACAAAACTATTAGTGAAGCAGAATACACCAAATTCTTAGGTATTTGGATAAATAAAAATATGAGTTGGAAAACACATGTTGAAAACACATGCAAAAAGCTTAGCCAGTATTCTTATGCCCTATATAACCTAAGAAAAGTGTCAAATCGTGCCACATTATTAGTGGCGTATCACGGGTATGTTGCATCTACTTTACGCTACGGACTTATATTTTGGGGGAACTCGCCAGACAGAGAAATGGCGTTCAAAGCCCAGAAACAATGCATAAGGGCAATGTGTGGCATACAACGCACAGAAAGTTGTAAGCCACATTTTCAACAGTTCCAGTTACTAACATTGCCGTGTCTTTATATATATGAAATGGCGATCTTTGTCAAAGCTAATTTACATCTTTATACCCATCCAAAAAGCACACGACACAAAAATAAAATATGCGTAAGACGTCATAAAAAAGCAGTATTTAATAAAAACATTTTGGGCATGGCACCCAAAATATACAATAAGTTGCCAAAAAATATCACAGATCTACACAAAATGGGACATTTCAAATTATCTTTATACAAATTCCTAGTTGAAAAGTGCTACTATACAATAAATGATTATTTAAATGAAAGATGACTGATTTTATCTGAAATGGCACCAAAAATATAATTTTTATTGTAATTTTAATTGACTTTTTATAATTTGACATTTTTTATTTTGACATTTCTATTTTTTATGTAACTCAATTTAATTTATTCAGTATAATTATTTAATTTTGCTTAGTACCTACCTAATTATTAATTTGCACACCTCAGTAGGTTATGTGGTTAGGTTAACCTGTATTATGCAAATAAATTATTTGATTTGATTTGATTTAAAACTAAATTGGCAGGAAAAGATTGGTTACGAGGCTATTTACATCGCAATCCAGACATTTCACTAAGGCAACCAACGTCGACAAGTGTTGCCCGCGCTATGGGGTTTAACAGGCCACAAGTCGAGCGATTTTATATCAACTTATCAGCGTTGCTAGATAAATACAATTTCCCGCCACATAGAGTATTTAACATGGACGAAACAGGTATAACTACTGTGCCTAATAAGCCCCCAAAAGTATTGAGCACGAAAGGTAAACGATCAGTAAGTAAAATATCTAGTGCAGAGAGGGGTGTTAACATTATTGTATATACGTGCCACCTGCGTTTATGTTTGGACGAAAAAGAATGAAGGCTGAGCTTTTGGATGGTGCACCTGCTGGATCAATCGGCATGATATCTGACTCAAGTTATATCAATTCAGATCTTTTTATAAATTGGTTAACACATTTTAGGGACCATGTCAAGCCAACCATAGAAAGCCCAGTACTCCTCATTCTGGATAATCACGTCTCACATTGCACAATCAGCGCCATAAATTTTTACAGAGATAACCACATTATTGCACTAACTTTACCTCCTCACACAAGCCACAAAATGCAGCCACTTGATTGTGGATTTCACACAGTCCTGAAAAAATACTATGCCAATGAATGCGAGAAATGGTTACGAAATCATTCTGGACGGGCGATCACTGTATTTCAGATGGTTGGCATTTTCACTCCTGCATACCTCAAAACTGCTACTTTCGCTTGTGCTGCGCAGAGTTTTTAACCGACTTCTAAAAAAGGAGGAGGTTCTCAATTCGGATGTTTGTATTTTTTTTTTATGTTTGTTCCCGCATAACTCCGTCGCTTACCAACCGATTTGAAAAAAAAAAATTTGTTGGAAAGGGTATACTTCCCAAATGGTCCCATTTTTGTCAAAATCCAGTTCTGATGATGGGATCCTGGAGAAATCGAAGGAACTCTTCAAATATTATAGGCACACCTATAGCAATTTGGGTATTTTTTATAGTAGCTCGTGCATTTGCGCTCGGAAAGCACCACTTGGTGAAGTGGAACTGATGATGAAGACCACAGATGGCTACCGGAACTACTCAATGATAAATATTTCACGGGTTGCGATTCGATTACTTTAATATGGTTGCTAAGCAATTTCCGCTCGTCACACAATGCGTGTGGTGAGTGGTTGTTGAGGAGTTCTCCTGGTTCTTACCAGCAGAACTCCTCAACAATTTACGTCCCAGCATCGGGAAAAGCAATATTTTGTAATATGTGATGAGCAATTGACATTAGACTATTGTAACTTATACAAATTATAAACAGACCCACTAAAAAGCGAGAAATAAAAACTTTATAACAAAAAAAAAACCGACTTCCAAAAATCACAACAAAGTGAAAAATAACTTTGGTTTCGGAAGTCGGTGGCAAAAAAAAGAAAGTAAATAAAAAACGAAAGACACCGACTTCCGAAATCAAAGTTATTTTTCACTTTGTTGTGATTTTTGGAAGTCGGTTTTTTTTTTGTTAAAAAGTTTTTATAAAGTGACTGGCATTGTACCTTACGATCCTGACGTTTTTACTGAAGTAGATTATTTAGCAAGTTCAGTGACGGACAGAGATCCTGAAGATGTTAATGCCACAGATACAACACAGGGAGCTTCCACAGCATCGACTGAATTTGAGTCAGCATCACAACTGCCTCTGTGCGCCTCAGTCAACAAAGACCCTTCACATGATGAGCAACGACTTGCAGAGGATGTCACAGTGGCTTCAATTGAAAATAATTTTACGGCACCCGAGTCATCAACGCAGAATTTATCCAGCGCATCAGACAATCCTACTCCTGGAACTTCCACAGACGATTCTGTTTTTAAAACAGTAAAAGATATATGCCCCGTTCCCAAAGCTCAGGCTAGAAAAAATTCGAACAGAAAACATAAAAAATCTGACATAATTAGCAGTTCACCATACAAAATTGAAGTAGAAATGCAAATTAACATGAAAAAGAAGCCAACATTTAAAATTGACCCGGAAGAACCCCAAAAATCGAATCCCAGCAAACGTCAAAACGCACGAAAAATAGAGCAAGAACCTAATAGTTAGGGAGGCGAGGTAGCTAAATGGCGTAATTCAACGGCGCCGTCGAGACCTATCAAAATCGAAAGATAAAATAATTTCGAAAAGAAAAGCTCGGTTGGTAAAAACCATTTTAGCGGTGGGTTTGGCGTGTACGGTTTTTCAAAAATGTTAAAAAAAACAGTTACTTGGGCATTCTCGAGCGCGTCACATATTCATACTACGTATGCCCCAAGTGCCTCTGATAACAACGGTATACTAATCTGCCGGTTTGCGTGGTGGGGGTAGGCATATAAAGTAGTCAAAAATGCAAAAAAAAAAAAATTACTCGAGCGCGTCAGATTTTCGGAAGGTGTTAATAAACAAACTAAGTTTTATGTAGAAACTCTGTATTTAGGTTAATTTACAATAGGTAAGTATTCGTTGCACATTTATTTCACAATAGATGTTAGTTGCGCGGTCGACGTTTGCGGAGTCGCGCGGGTCGGCGCATGGCGTGGGCTGCGCGAGCGTTGGCGCCCCTCTCCCTCCGTTTCGTCTGGCTCGCCCTAGTGCGGGGCCCGTACATCCTCCCGGGCCTTGAAAGGGTGGCTTTCAATGATTAGCATTCTTAGCATTGGCTGTTGGCAACATCCTTTGCATCATTTGTGGCCGGTAATATGCACATTTTATTGATGGCCCTCCTTAGCGTGCCTTTTGAAGTCAAAACGTCGGCAACTCTGCTGATTCCGTCTTTCCCAGGATATAAATGGGTGATGCGGCCAAGTTTCCATTGTAGTGGGGGAAGATTTTCTTCTTTGAGGATCACTAGATCGCCCACACGAAGGTCATATTGCCTCGTTTTCCACTTGGTGCGTTCCTGAAGTTCGGCAACAAACTCCCGGCGCCATCTCTCCCAGAATTGTTGTCTCAGCTGCTCAATGTACTGGTATCTGTTGGGGTGCTTGCAGGTGATAGGCAACGATGGTACAGAGGTTAGAGGTCGCCCTATTAGAAAGTGCCCTGGGGTTAGAGGACAGGGATCGGTTGGGTCGGATGAGAGGGGAGTAAGGGGACGAGAATTTAAAATCGCTTCGATTTGAGCAAATAGCGTCGCGAGCTCCTCGAATGTCAGGGAAGCATTACCCGCTACACGCTTAAAATGGTGCTTTGCTGATTTAACGCCCGCCTCCCATATACCTCCAAAGTGAGGTGAATATGCTGGGCTGAACACGAACTTAATGCCTTCATTATTGGCGTAATTAATAGCAGACTCACGACTGGACCTGAGTATTCTGCTTATTTCATTGTTCGCGCCCCTGAAATTGGTACCATTATCGCAATATATAACGTTAGGTTTACCTCTCCTAGAGACGAACCTTCGCAGAGACAAAATGAAAGCATCAGTGCTCATATCGCTGACTAACTCTAAATGAATCGCTTTGGACGAGAGGCATACAAACAAACATAGGTAGCATTTTGATATACGATTGCCTTTACCCTTACGGCTAGAGATCATAAACGGACCAGCAAAATCAACACCACACGAGTAGAAAGGAAACATGGAATAGCTTCTTTCGGCAGGTAAGTTTCCCATTAAAGGTTGTAGAGTCTTCCCACGTAGGCGAATACAAACTATACACTGCTTTGTCGTGCTACGTGCTAAGTGCCTGCCCCCTATAGGCCAAAATCGTTCTCTTATTGAGGCTAAAAGATGTTGAGGACCAGCGTGAAATAGGCGTACATGTTCATATCTTAATAATAATTTAGTTAAATGATGCTTGGCATCTAAAATAATGGGGTGTTTTTTATCATAGGCGAAATCAGAGTTTTGAATTCGACCCCCAACTCTTAATATGCCATCTAAATCGATAAAGGGATTTAGCGGCAATAATTTAGACTTACGATTAAGAGTTTTATTATTTCTAATCAATTTTATTTCCTCTGCATAGCTTTCTAACTGACTTAACTTAACTAATATTAGCAAAGAATCATCTAATTCCTTAATATCTAATGGGCCATTAATTTTAGCATTTTTATTTTTACAGTAATTTAGGAAACGTTGTACATAGGCATATATTCTTTGGTGCAATATTGGTGCAATACTTTCATTGCCATCAATCACTGACTGAAATGTGTCTTTAAATTCTAACCAGTTTAGGTAATTCCCATCAAACGTAGGAAGTTTGATTGTGGGTAATTTTATGCCATTAAATGAATGGCAGCTATTGAATGCATGGTCACTATTTTCTATCTCAGCCTTTTTCTGGGGAGAATTTTGTAAAATATCTTGGCTCTTAGCAATTAAACTAATAAACTGGTCTTCTAAATTACCTCTTTCTTTAATTTGCTCTGTACTATCAGAATGCAATAATTCTATTTTGTTTTGAATGTCCTCAAACTCTTCCATAAGCGATTGAATTTTATTTAATTTTAATTCTAATTCTTTATAATGAATAGAAGATATTTCTTTTAAATCAATTAAATTATTTAAATAATCCGAAAATCTTGTTACCCGTCCCTTAATAGTACCGCGCTGTTTGACTAACTTAGTTAATTCTGCTTTGAGCTCTGGTTCAGACATTTTTATAGATATACCTATATGGTCACCAATAACACAGGCGAACAAACAATGAAACAATAAGATGTGCACTCAAACCCGTTTGAAGAGCAGAGAAGCTCAGGTCCAGTCGCTCGCGCTGGTGCAATAGCACGACGCGATGCTTAGGGCAGCTCGCGCCGAGCAGACAGCTTAGGCCAGCAGCGCGCACGTAGCGGCGCACGCGACGGAACCGGGCGGGCGGCGGCGATGCCGAGACCGATGCGCTCCACTTTACGGAGGTTTGCTGGAATAGTCGGCATGTGGTATTGAAATAACAGTCTTCACAACGCTGTCTTTGTGGTACAGGTACAAGTTATAGGTTATATAGGCACTCTATGTGCTGAATTAGTGAAAATAATACGAGTTAGGTAGGCTAGCCAATTGTTATAGATGGGATTGGCTATAACAGAATCAGTAAAATGCGTGCATAAAGCGTGGGCGCGTGCTCTTATTTTATAGATTGATTAGATAATTAAATCCAACGCTGAGACGCACGTGCACGTGTTTATTGTGCCTAAACACCATTGAAAGCTAGCATACGACAATAAACCCAACACTCGAGTAGCAAGTCGGCCATTACACACAATGCGAGAACAAGGATCGAGAGAATTGGTTAGAGATAGGTATGAAAAGGTTAGGAACAGGGCTACTCTCCTGGTTGGGCTAGACCTGCGGTTCACGATGTCCCCACAGGCTCCCGAAGCAGCAGCAGCGAATCCTTTTCTTCACTCGACCGGAGGCTCGCTGGGTAGGTATTGGTGAATAGCGGTTGCCACGTGTGAGTTGTGTGACGCCCGCAAACTCGACGCGTCTTTCTTGATTGAATATTATTTGTTCGTCACGGTCGCCACTTTTTGTTAATAAACAAACTAAGTTTTATGTAGAAACTCTGTATTTAGGTTAATTTACAATAGGTAAGTATTCGTTGCACATTTATTTCACAATAGATGTTAGTTGCGCGGTCGACGTTTGCGGAGTCGCGCGGGTCGGCGCATGGCGTGGGCTGCGCGAGCGTTGGCGCCCCTCTCCCTCCGTTTCGTCTGGCTCGCCCTAGTGCGGGGCCCGTACAGAAGGGGTGTTAATTAGGCCCCAAGGAAGCTCCCTTTCAAAAAACTGACGATTTTGGCGTGACGATAAGTTACGATGAATTTTTGAAAATGCAAAAAAAAAAGTTTTTTTGAAATACTCGAGCGCGTCAGATTTTCATAGGGGAGGTTTATCTCGGTATCCTGAAAGCATATTTTCTTAATCTGACAAAAATGTTGGTGGGTTCTCTTAATCTGACCGAAAAAGGTTTTTTGGTTTCTTTTTTTTTCTTTTTTAGTTTTAACTTTGGACAAAAATGTAAAGAGACCTTTTTTGTGTAAAATAAAATTACCTTTTTTGTTTATTTAAACTTTTTTTTTGTAAAATGTATCGTTCGCGACTTATATGCCGCAACGCGTTTTTCGGAAGACGAAATGGCTCCTCCACACTTCGGGTCATGCGGAAACCGGCAGATTTTGTATTTTTAGTAAGTTTTAGATTATATTCTTCAAAATACAAAATAAAAAAATCGCGCTCGAGAATGCCGGATTAACGTTTTTTTTTTACAAGTTCGCGACCCTATAACTCGGCGGCGTCAAGGACTTATCGTCAGATTAGTTAAATTTAGTCTTAAAACACTAAAATCAACCCCCAATATCTTAATCTGACGCGCTCGAGTATTTCAGACTAGCGATTTTTTTTTACTAATCTGATCGTCTATCCTAGGCGCGCGTCACTACATATAGAGCTAAATACTTTACAAGGTTGTTCTATTAGGTCTAAGGTATCTCCCATATCTTAAACTGCCACGCTCGAGTATTACCGAAATTCCCTTACTCGACTCCCTAACTATAAAAAACCAAAGATAAAGAGCCTATAATAGAAGATTGGATTGAGTGTTCAGACTGCAAAGAATGGTGGCACGAGAATTGTACCGCCTATCTTGGCCAAGGTCTCTTTAAGTGTGACTTATGTGCTCATAATTAAAATGCGCACTCTTATACACCTTGGCGCGCACTCTTATGCGACCGGTTGTATAAGAGTGCGCATTTCTATTTTTTTTTTATGTGATACTTAAACTTTAAATTACAGCAATAACTTGTTTAACTTCATGTTGATTTGTTCTAAGATATATAGAGATTTAAAATAAATTAAGTTGATTTCTTTGACTATGATACTCTTTCTATTACAATGCCTCATTTAAAAAGTGCGCACTCTTGCACCACCTTACCCTATTGCCGAGTTGATGATTATGTATACGGTCTGTCACGCGAGAACCTAGCACGAGTACAAGATTGTATATTTCAAATGTTCATCTAAGTTCTAAATAAAGAAAGAAAAAATTTAGATATTTGATCCAATCACAGAATCTCGTTATTTATCAAAAATCAACCTTGAATGGCCCTTTCACATTATAAGAGGTTCGAATGATCTTTAATGATGGTCCTTAATAGACCCTTTGCATTAGTAGTAAAATTATGTCGCATCTGCGCGCATTGATTTTTATATAAGAGAACATAACAATCCCCGCTCGCCCCGTGCATGCCCCGCTGTCATCAAGTGCGTGCGCTATCTTTTGTTTGAAACAGCTTCTCTAGTACGTAGTACATTATAACTCAATGGTTAGTAACAAGCTTGAAACTTGTATTGAACAGTGCAAGTATAAAAGTGATGCTTCGAAAATTTTGACAGTGACGAAAATAAAAAAAAAATGCATTTGTCATGTATTTATTATTAGTCCCACGGCTGATTTTGGAAAAAATATGAATGTTTGATTCACTGAATTCAAAACTTTGATAGAAATCCATTTAAATGTGCAATAACGAAAAATAGAAATTCTTATGTTAATGAAACATTAATTGGGATCTTAGAAATTTTCAGTGATTTAAAAAAAATAATAAGTATCAATATAAATAATGTTTTCTTTGTTTCTTTCTTTCTTATAATAAACCAAAAGTCACCCGTCCTATGCTTCGAAGGAATACCGCGGACTATTAATGCTGTACTTCAGCTCTCCACTGAATAATTTTCTGAAGGCTCTGAGGTCAATATCTAATGACTAAGGGTGGGTTGCACCACGTGCTGGGTTATAGTTTCCGTCAAAGTTAAAATTACACATACATATAGATATGTGGGATTTTAAAATGTGTACTTAGTAGTTAGAATAATAAGCATGAGTGAGTGTAAGCGAGACGACATATGTGTGTGTGAGAGAGAGGAAGGATGGAAGGGGAAAAGTTAAGATGGCGATAACCGTAGAACCGATAACGTGTACTCTGTGTAATTTTAAATTAATAAAAGTCTAAAATAGTAAATCTGCTATTATTTCACAGCCTCAGCCTCAGACCTACAGATATTATATATACATAGAATGACTACTGGCTGTTGCACCGTCATGTCAAATGTAAAAGATAAAGTTCGGAGCAGGGATATGACATTCGACGCGTCTGACAGAAGTGACAAATATTTAACAATAACTTTAACCAGCCAATCGCGGGCGGTTAAAGTTGCAGTTAAATTTATGACGTCAGCTAACAAATTGTCAAATGGAACAACCCATTTTTTGTCTAACTGGAACTTTAACCAGCGTGAGTTGCACCCTATAAAAAACATCGAACTGAAGGTGCTATGTTTGTTATTGTTAAAGTAAGATGGTGCAACCCACCCTAACTCGCTTAAATCAAGATGTGCTTGAAAGTTTGTTTAAAAATGAAGAAATGGGAAGAATTAACTGTTTTACTAAATAGTGATGATACTATGGTAGTGATAATAAACGTACTGAAAAATGAAAGAAGGTTGGTTAAAATGGTTATGGCTTACCTATTTTGGCTAAAACAGGATGCGATTCTAGTAAAATGTTGCCTTTTTTGCTTTGATGATGATTTAAGGTTTGGAGTGATTTTAAAAATAACACAAAAAAAAGGCTGCACATCTGCGTAAAGCAGCTAGTGGTACTGGTGGTGGGCCTGCAGTATTTGCCAAACTGACTGATTTAGATCACAGAGTTCTCAATCTCCTTGGTGTGCAAGTGGCTACAGGCTTGGATGTAGAAGAGGCTGGGTTGTCACAGGTTTAAATTTCCTTACTTGTATAACACCAACCGCTAGTATGTAATTATGTTACTGTTGTAGCGACCATCAACCCACTTTGCTTATGAATCTTCGACCGCGTGCTACATGTGACATTAGATCGCGTGATTCATTTTTTTGTCGCGCAAGCTCCACCTTCATTCGAGTGTTCCTGAGTAGTCGGCGCAGCGGCGGCGGCGGCTCGAGCCGTGGCCGGCCGGCATAAATTAAAAACTGACATTAAAATGTTAGCGGATATGTATGATCTTTTTAATTGTTGAAATCATAAAGAAAAACTGCAATCTTTCTTTTTAGATACAGCAATTAATGTAATTGTATTGTATAGCTGGTGCAGAGGAATTAATAGAATTTTGGCAGGAAAAATTACTTATGATGGGGATGATGAGTTGAAGAAAGCTGCACAGATTTATTTTAATAAGCATTGTAAACACAAGAAATAAATAATTGAATCAATTTTGGTGTTAAATTTTTTAATAAGTAGTATATGTTCCTAAAACCTTTAATTCTCAGATTCTGTTAGTGTTTTTGTATCATAACTTTACGTAATGATGAGAATACTACCAGAATTTGAAAGTGAACTCAACTGTAATAGAAATCTATAAGCTCAGTATACCTACCTATAGCTATATACACAAATTAGTTAGATCCGCCATTGACAGATGGCGCTTTTGCCAAGGGGGCAAAATTTTCGCGCGAGAGGGCTCTCTTTTCCTCTATAGTTATTATACTCTTTGGCCGGCACTCTTCCGTTGGTAGTCGGCACGCGCACATGTCTTTTGATTAGCTTTGTATCCATACTCGCTAACAGTTAACAGTTTTTCATCATTTTTTTTATTTTTGTTAAAGTACATAATAAACTCAGTAGTATAAGGCGGAAACACAAATTAATGATTTTATAAGTAGAATAAAATCATTAACGCATTGTCTGCTGAATTATTAGCGATTTTCCTGAAAACGCTAAAGTAAGAGCAGCACTAACCCTGTGCGGCAAACGCATATGCGCGTTCAAAAAATATTTCGTGTGGTGCTATGAACGCATATGCGCGGTTGAAAAAAGTCCACCCAGTGCGGCTGGCCGCATTAGTGCGGCGTTCAATACTTTGTCCAAGTGCGCCTCGACGCTTATGTGCGTTGGAATAATAAATAATATTGTAGATATAGATCTATCAGGTGAAATTTCAGGCTTCCTAATGACGGTTTATACATGCTTGCGCAAAGAAGAAAGTGACAAGCCAGGTCACTTACGTTTCCTCGAGTACACTGCTAAAATAGATGGAATCGACATTGCTGTTAAATCAGTCATAGAGAAAATTAGGGCTGAAAAAATTAAAATAAATTTCCTAATCTGCACACCTATAGTAGAGCTAATAACACTCTTTCGGTCATTCTATGACGAAGTGCGAACAGGGGTCACAAGATTCAAGGTTAGGGATTCAGTAGCTAAGAGAGGAGTTAAGAGGAAAAAAGACGGTAGGTTTGTCCCCACTTCTAAGAAGCAAGAAAACACACAAAACATTTCTCAGTATGGGTTGACAAATCAGCACATTGCACTCCTTCAAGGGGTTACTTTAGCTCCAGAGAGACGCACTGGGGTTTTGCGTAGTCTAGGACCACTGACTCAAGCAATATTGCTTATTATGGAGGACAAATTTTTTTGACAAAAAAAAAATATTTCAGTTTTATGACAGTCATAAAACAAAATTACGGCAAATCTAAAGGTGATTTCACATTACTCCGTTGTACAGTTATAATACCAAAAACTAAAACCACTAAGTACATACAACAGTTCTTTTTAACCGACTTCAAAAAGGAGGAGGTTCTCAATTCGTCGGAACCTTTTTTTTTATGTATGTTCCCCGATTACTCGAAAATGGCTAGACCGATTTGGATTTTTCTTTTTTTGTTCGAAAGGGTATACGTCCCAAGTGGTCCCATGATCATCAAGTCAGGATCTGATGATGGGATCCCATGGAAATCGAGGGAAACCCTCAAATTTTATGGGCACACTTATATCGATTTCGGTATTTTTATAGTAACTCGTGCATTTGCTCCCGGAAAGTACTTTTTGGTGAACTGTAACTGATGATGAAGACCACAGAGTCCACAGATGGCCATCGGAAATACTCAATTATATCTAAGTATATCACAGGTTGCGATTCGATTACTTTAATATGGTTTATGCTCGGCAAAATGCATAATGGTGATGGTGACTTCACCATGACCTCCAGTTCTCCTGATTCTTACTAGGAGAACTCCTCAACAATTAACGTCCCTGCATCGGGAAAAGCAATATTTTGTAAAACGTGATGAGCAATTGACAATGGGTTATTGTAACTTAGATAAATTACAAACTGACCCACTAAAAAGTGAAAAATAAAAACTTTTTTACAAAAAACAAAACCGACTTCCAAAAAAACACTACAAAGTGAAAAATAACTTTAATTTCGGAAGTCGGGGGCAAAAACCTAAAATACAGATCCAATGACACCGACTTCCGAAATTAAAGTTATTTTTCACTTTGTAGTGTTTTTTTTGGAAGTCGGTTTTGTTTTTTGTAAAAAAGTTTTTGTAAGTCGTGACGGCTACACATCAAGCTATGCATTTCCAGTTTACACTGACCTCTCACTGTAAGGAAATCCTATACAATGCGAGAATAGTACTGTCAAGACGCGATTTTGTTTGTTCCGCAATACTATGGCAATACTCGCGAACTTCATTACCAATGCGTACTAATTTGACAGCTATCGTGTAAAGTTGGCAGCAGACGCGATCCTATTCATATTTGGCACGCATAGTAGGTACTTACTGTGAAATTTATTTTTCGTGCGCACCAGACTCAAGTTGAAAAAGTGTACCTACCTACTTACATGTAAGTATTGTTCAAATTTTACCCTAATGGTCCCAGAGGGCTACCTTATAGCTCTATAAAACTTTTTAACAAAAAAAAAACCGACTTCCAAAAATCACTACAAAGTGAAAATAACTTTGATTTCGGAAGTCGGTGTCTTTCGTTTTCTATTTACTTTCTTTTTTTTGCCACCGACTTCCGAAATCAAAGTTATTTTTCACTTTGTAGTGATTTTTGATGTCGGTTTTTTTTGTTAAAAAGTTTTTATTTCTCGCTTTTTAGTGGGTCTGTTTATAATTTGTATAAGTTACAATAGTCTAATGTCAATTGCTCATCACATGTTACAAAATATTGCTTTTCCCGATGCTGGGACGTTAATTGTTGAGGAGTTCTGCTGGTAAGAACCAGGAGAACTCCTCAGCAACCACTCACCACACGCATTGTGTGACGAGCGGAAATTGCTGAGCAACCATATTAAAGTAATCGAATCGCAACCCGTGAAATATTTATCATTGAGTAGTTCCGGTAGCCATCTGTGGTCTTCATCATCAGTCCTACTTCACCAAGTGGTGCTTTCCGAGAGCAAATGCACGAGCTAGTATAAAAAATACCCAAATCGCTATAGGTGTGCCTATAATATTTGAAGAGTTCCTTCGAGTTCTCCAGGATCCCATCATCAGAACTGGATTTTGACAAAAATGGGACCATTTGGGAAGTATACCCTTTCCAACAAAAAAATAATTTTTCAAATCGGTTGGCAAGCGACGGAGTTATGCGCGAACAAACATAAAAAAAAAATACAAACATCCGAATTGAGAACCTCCTCCTTTTTTAGAAGTCGGTTAAAAACCCTATATATTAAACCTAGGTTTTGTTAACCTTTTAATACAAGCTGACTGTTGAGTTTTATAATGTTATTTATAAGTTATTATTGTCGTAAACAAATTATGAATACTTAGGTACATCATTTCTTCTTATTATAACTTTTATTGTCAGGGATGACGAAGATACAATGCCCAGTGACTGGGTCCCGCTCCCGACAGAGGCATTGTCTCCGGCAGACGCGGACATCGGGGGCAGCGGGATGAGCATGTCGGGCTTGCTACGCGCTGCCAAATGCACCGCCATATTTATGGCTGATAGTCCTGCCAAGAGACAATAAGGTGAAACTGAAACCGGAAATCAAACGTGAATTATTTTTACTGATGTTGGTACCCACTGCTAACTATTTGACAGAACTTCTGCTCATGTCAAAATCAAAAAGTTTCATTTCTCATTCATCTCAAATTCTCAATCAAGTGAAGAAGTTTTGAAAGTCGTAACGTAAGTTTTTAAATTGTTCAATTATTTAGAGATTTTTTTATTTAATTACTGGCCGATGTTATAAAGAACTATGTGTTATTTTTTTCAGATTTATTCGTAAAGAAGAAAATGGGAAATATTTTAAATAGGTAAGTTCAACCAACCAATCATTGCAACCTACAAGTACCTTTTTTATTTACTTATTTTTTTTTTTTTTTATATATTTTGTTTGTTTTCAACTTTTATTTTGTGTTTTAGTTTTAGTTCTGTGCGAGTCACAATAAATACTTTTTCTCTTTCTTTCTTTCTTTCTTTCTTTAATTGATTTTGTTCTTGCATGGTTTGAGTGTTCTTTTATTTTTTAGCATCGGTGACTGCCTCCGTCTTGGACGCGGCGGGCCAGCTGATCCTAGCGAGTAAGTATGACTGGCTGATTTGTAATTAGTTGTGGGTTATGGGTGTTCAATTACTTTCTTAGCTGTGCAATAATGGTAGGCCTGTGAATAACCTACCTCATACCATCATAAACAGCCTATAATGTTCCCACTGCTGGGACAGGCCTCCTCTATGTGAGAGGGAGTGTGCCATAATCCACCAAGCGAACCCAGTGTGTGGTGATGTAATAATCTACCTACTTAGATATAATGATGTTATAGTGACTTATTTTAGTAACATGTTGTGTCGGGCTTTGGGCACTTCTAACCAATTAATGGGAAACATAGTTAATTTCATAATTCAGTTTTAATTATAGTCCTGGTAGTTTAATTTGATTTATAATTTAATATTTTTTTTTAGAACAGAGCCGCCGGTGTCTCCCCAACAGTTGTCAACGAATGTTGACACCTTACTTTGTGTAAGTAGTATTTTGTTTGCAATTAGTTTGAGTCATAGGCGTTTCACTTTAGTTGATACAAAACTCCCATAGAAGTAAGGATGTCCCGTTTTTCCCAAATTTGAAAATTTTCTATTTTTTCTTTCCGTAAGAACCTATTTCAGACTATTATGAACATTTTGAAACAAGAATAGTAAAATCGGTCGAGCCGTTCCCAAGTTTATGGCGTGACTAAGGGAATTAGGGATTCATTTTTATTGAAACATACATTTTCTCAATGTCAGGTTCTGTTATCATGATGTATGTAGATAATATGAACTAAAAAATAAAATATTTTACAGCATCACCAGTACACCGCACCGCCGCTCACAGAGCGAGGTTCGGCAGGAGCGGGCGCTGGTAGCGGAGCGGCTGCGCCTCTGCCGGCGGCTCAGTCTGCCGGAGATCGTCCAGGAGCGGCGACGCATGGATAAGGCTGAGCTGGCGGCCTCGAGTAAACGCTGGTGCGCCGCTGTGGCCGTCACCGACGCCAGATTGGCCACCGGCCGATATAGAACGTGTTAGGGGAGTTCTATACGAGTTCCTCTTTGGAGCGCCTTCACACTAGCGTTTGTCCAGCGTAGGCGTTTGATAAACGTATGCGCAGCGCAGACGCTGCGACAACGCGGCGCAGGCGTCGCGTTGAAACTGAAACAGGAAATCAACAGTGAATTATTTTTACTGATGTTGGTACCCACTGCTAACTATTTGACAAACAGAACTTCTGCTAATGTCAAAATTAAAAGTTTCATTTCTCACTCATCTCAAATTCTCAATCAAGTGAAGAAGTTTTGAAAGTCGTAACGTAAGTTTTTAGATTGTTCAATTATTTAGAGATTTTTTATTTAATTACTGGCTGATGTTATAAAGAACTATGTGTTATTTTTTTTTTAGATTTATTCGTCAAGAAGAAAATGGGAAATATTTTAAATAGGTAAGTTCATTGGCAATCATTGCAACCTACAAGTACCGACATCTTTTGTAACGTGGTACAGCAAGTTTTTGCTTACTGCAGACAGATTCAAGTGGATTTTATGTTTTACAGACGTGTCTATACATGCGCATCTGATGATCGCGTCTATCTGGTATGATGATGTTGACGATGATGCAATGATTTAAAGCTTCTCTGAATGAAATCTTATTGTGGGGAAGTGTTTTACTAACATGGTGTGGCAGCTACTGGAATAGGGATGTGAAAAAATAATCGATTATGGAAAAAATCGATTAAACATTTATTTTTTTTCAATAAAAATCGATTTGTTCGGTCCAATAGTTGCAACCGAACAGCTCAGCATTTTTGCCTGCATGCATTTCCATAAATGCATGTATCGCAGCGATTACCAGTCAGTACGTATCCGGAAACCAACCGCGTAACTCAAACCATAATACCAATCAAACCATCTTAGAATTTAGCTTAGATTTACCATTTAATTTTATAACCAATAATAATCAATATAGTCTTTAAACCATAACCATTTCGTATCATTAAACCAAACAACAAACCAACTTAGGACTTAGTGCCAAACCACGCAGGCGCTAAAGTCTACATGGTCCTTCGAGCATTAAGGACATCGGTTCGCGAAGTACAGTAAAGTGTTTTGTGCGCCGGGACCTTGCAACCAGTGTTTTGTATTTTACCAGTTTGTAGGGAAAGTAGATAGGCAGTGAGATCAATTTGGAAGAAATTGGGCACCTGTCGTGTAAGGAGAAAATAAGGTCAGACCAAACCATTTCATACACTTTATTTTCACTTGCGTATTTAATTAACCATGGCAACAATGGAGCAGTTAGCAGTCAGCCAAACGGAGATTTACGACTCGTTGGTTAAACTTCTAACTAAGATCAAGAAAGACGGAGCTGAACGAAAAACCATAGATTACTGCAAACGGAAGTTGGAGGTATTAGAAAATTATTGGAGAGAATATCAACGTAACCATAGAAAGTGCTGTGAAGTTGCTGAATTTAACCATGTGTATTTCGAAAAGAATTGTTTTGACAAGGCGGAAGAAGTCTATATTTCGATCAAGCAGCTAATTACCAGAACCATGGAGCACTTGTTGTCAAAACAGCAAGAACCGTTCCAGTCACCGGCACAGGCGGGGACATCGAAGCCAGCAGGAGATTCGTCTCATTCACAGGCACCACAACAGGAACGTAGGGATACGCGAGTTCCAAATGAAGACAGTAAACTAGAAGCAATGATAAAAAAGCAGACCATCAACTTTAGAGCTTTTATGAGAACAGTAGCTATCATAGAAATCGACCAACTACAGAACAAGTGGGAGTTTGACGATGCATTAAAATCTCTTCAAAGTCGTTGGGCTATTATAGATGGCCTGCACTGGGATATAGAAGGAGAAAACGGGGAAGAGGATGTCTGGTACCAAGAGGAATTCAACAGATATGAGAAAATGTATCACGATTTGAAGAAAACCATCAACTCTAAAATGTGGTCTGTATCTCATCGCGAAAAATCAACTCCACAGATGGATATACCAACATTCCAAGGCAATTACCACCAATGGACGTCGTTTAAAGACTTATTCACAGAAACCATCCATAAAAACCCATCATTATCAAACGCACAAAAAATGCAGTACCTAAAAAGCAAAGTAGCAGGAGAAGCTGAGCGTCTGATCCACCATCTTCAGATTAGCTCAGAGAATTATGAAGTATGCTGGGAAATACTAAGCCACAGATATGGCAATAGCAGACTTATTTTCACGTCTCACGTCAACATACTACTGAACATTCCTAGCATGCAGCAACAATCCATCGGAGCGATCAAAAAACTGCATGACGTGACCAAAGAATGTCTCCACGCAATTCAAAACTTAGGAGTAGATATCACCACCTGGGATCCACTGTTGGTACTTTTGTTAGCACAGAAACTTGACAGTGAGTCATTCGCTGAATACATTGAGTCGGTGAAGAATCCCAGGGAACTACCAGTCCTTCAAGAATTCCTAGATTTCTTGGAAAACAAGTTTACCGCCTTAGAAGCATCGCGGCGTAAACAAGAATCAAATAACCAAAGAATTACCACCCAACCACAAAATCATCAAAATTACCAAGCAAACCAGAAGAAATATTATAGTTCATATAATAACCAGCAATCATCAAATAAAAACCATCCAAACATGAAGAACGAAGCAAAATCGTTCCATGTGTCGCGGCCAATAACCTGCGCATTGTGTAATGCTGACCACGGGTTATGGATGTGTAACCAATTTTTGCAAATGTCGGATGAGCAAAAATTAAAAACTGTCAACCAGCTAAACTGTTGCACGAATTGCCTATTCAACCATTTAAATAAACCTTGTTTTTCTAATAAAACATGTCGCAAATGCAACGGTAAACATAATTCATTATTGCATGACGCAATTTCAACCAAAACCAGACCAAATACATCAGCAAAACCAAACCATAAGGCTGCACACACACTAGCAACATCATGCGTGACCAATGATGAACAAGCAGCAGTTTCAACCCATGTATCTTGGGATGAGGTATCTGAGACACTCTTAGCTACGGCCTTAGTGGAAGTTCCAGGATACGATGGCACATACCATACCATGAGGGCTTTGATTGACCAGGGTTCTCAAATTTCTTTAATAAGTGAGAAGGCGGCTCAATTTTTGAAACTACCAAGATACCCTTGCAAAGGAACCATATTCGGCGTAGGGGAAAAAGAGAACAGCTGCAAGGGAGTAATGACCATTCGAATTAAATCAATTCATAGTGAGTTTGCCTTAGAAGGAGAGGTCCTTATCATGAATAATCTAATCAAAAGTTTACCAAATAAATCATTCATAAAACCAACTTGGCCTCATATACAAAACATTAATTTGGCAGACCCAGAATTTAATACCAGTCGACCAGTGGACCTACTGCTTGGAGCAGATGTATACTGCAAGATAGCTTTAGGTGGCCTTTTGAGGGGTGATAGCGAGGATCAACCAATAGCTCAACAAACGCAATTAGGATGGTTGCTTTGTGGGACAATGACAACGACACCACAATACAGTTGTAACGTCGTTCTTCACAATACGGACGACTTACGCAGATTTTGGGAAAACGAAGATATCACCAAAATAATACCAAAAGAAAAATGGAGTTATGTCAAAACCATTGAAAATCCAGCTGACTGTGCCAGACCTGGATTAAGAACCAAGCAATTAAGAAACCATGACCTATGGTGGCAGGGGCCATCATGGATTAAACCATTCCAAAACCATGACCTACCTCAAACCACCCATGAAACTAACTTAGAGATAAGACAGTCTAATGCAGTAGTTGTGGAGGAACACCAGCAAGCAACCATGATCATACCAAAAATTATTCACCACTTATTAAACAAATTAAACTCATTCGCAAAAATCGTACGCATTTTTGCATGGATACTGCGAATACCTACTGCAAAGGCCGGCCGTCAACCTTATCTCACGTTACATGAACTTCGTCGCGCAAAACTGCTGATTATTAAAAGTGTGCAACATATGGAGTTTGCCAGTGACGTCAGTTGCTTACTTAAGAATGGAAACGTGCATTCGAAAAGTAAACTTTTACCCTTACACCCTATCCTAGACCAAGATGGTATTTTACGAGTAGGGGGCAGATTAAGAAACGCACAAATAAGTTCAGAGATGAAACACCCAATCATATTACCGCACAACCATCGCATTACCACGCTAATAATTGAATACGCTCATGAGCTAACCTACCATGGTGGAGCGCGCCTTACTTTATCAAACATTCGACAAAATTATTGGATAATCAGCGGATACTCAGCTACAAAGAAAGTCATACGACAGTGTGTCACATGCAAGAAGCAAGAGCCCATCCAACAATATCAGCTCATGGGTGATCTACCATCATCCAGAGTGAACCCTGAACGCGCCTTCTAACATTGTGGCGTCGACTACACAGGCTTTGTGGAAGTGAAAGCAAACAAAGGGCGCGGGATAAAAACTACCAAAGGCTACATAGCGCTTTTCATATGTATGGTGACGAAAGCTGTGCACTTTGTGTCCGATTTAACCAGCTCAGCTTTCTTAGCCGCAATAAACAGAATGGCAGCACGTCGCGGAGCTCCACGTCACATCTATAGTGACAATGGAACCAACTTTGTTGGAGCCAACAGAATGCTGCAAGAAGAATACGACCATCTTCAAAAAGTTTTCAATGAGTCATTCTATAAAGAGATAACAGAACTAGAAATTGAATGGCATTTCAACGCACCTTCTTGGCCTCATGCGGGAGGACTTTGGGAAAGAGCAGTGCGAAGTCTCAAACACCACCTCAAACGCGTGATTGGACAACAAAAATTTACGTTTGAAGAATTTACCACACTGTTATCAAAACTAGAAGCTTGCTTGAATTCACGACCACTTTGTGCGCTATCAGAAGACCCGGAAGATTTAAATTTCCTCACACCAGCCCATTTCCTGTCAGCACGACCAGGTTTAACCATAATTGACACAGCAGATGACGCCAGAACCAGGTGGCAACTAGTGTCGAAATTATTTGAAGATTTATGGAAGAGGTGGAAAACAGAGTACTTAACTCAACTATCAACCAGAAACAAATGGATGAAAAACCAGAAGAATGTCAACGTAACCATAGAAAGTGCTGTGAAGTTGCTGAATTTAACCATGTGTATTTCGAAAAGAATTGTTTTGACAAGGCGGAAGAAGTCTATATTTCGATCAAGCAGCTAATTACCAGAACCATGGAGCACTTGTTGTCAAAACAGCAAGAACCGTTCCAGTCACCGGCACAGGCGGGGACATCGAAGCCAGCAGGAGATTCGTCTCATTCACAGGCACCACAACAGGAACGTAGGGATACGCGAGTTCCAAATGAAGACAGTAAACTAGAAGCAATGATAAAAATGTTATAAAATTAAATGGTAAATCTAAGTTAAATTCTAAGATGGTTTGATTGGTATTATGGTTTGAGTTACGCGGTTGGTTTCCGGATACGTACTGACTGGTAATCGCTGCGATACATGCATTTATGGAAATGCATGCAGGCAAAAATGCTGAGCTGTTCGGTTGCAACTATTGGACCGAACACGATTATTATAATCGATTTACATAATACAAAAAATCGATTAATAAAAAATCGATTTATTTTTCACTGTCGATTTTTTTCACCAGCGACGGCCGCAACATCCAGCGTTTTAGTCAGGAGCGCGAGGCCGCAAAGTGCCGCGAACCCGTACTTTCTAAGCGTTTACCAAAACGCAAAAATTACAATTCGCAAATTCATTGCCCACAGGCTTTTAATTAATTTATTTACTTATGTACCTACATTTTTTCCAGCGAAAGGAGAAAAGAAAAAAATCTTTTTGCCACACGCCCTAGTAATTTGTTAGGAACAATGTATGAACTTTACCTTGATTAGTTAGTTTATTCCTCAAATGTCAATATTTCATGAAATAGAATGACTATTTCATGAAATATTGACATTTGAGGAATTCGATATGATTACTTGGGTCTTATAGAGTTGTATTGATGAATTTATTGATTATAATATTGTAAATGGATACTTTTTATGGTCACGAATCGTATTTTGATCATCATAGAACCTAATACTGACTTGGAAATTGAAAAAAACGTAAGAAAATTTGACTTTCGCGGGCTATTCGGGCGATTTCGCCTAAATCAATAAGGAAAAAATCGATTTTTTTAACAAAATCGATTATTTTTATTACAAAAATCGATTATTTTTTAATCGATTTTATTACTAGGCAAAATAATCGATTAATTAATAATCGATTTTTTGTGTATAATGTCACATCCCTATTAACTGGAATGATTTTGAGGCTTTGGGCATACTAATGAGTGTTTATGTATATTATATTGTGCAATCTGCGTGTGTTATGCTAATTGATTTTGTTCTTGCATGGTTTGAGTGTTTTTTTATTTTTTAGCATCGGTGACTGCCTCCGTCTTGGACGCGGCGGGCCAGCTGATCCTAGCGAGTAAGTATGACTGGCTGATTTGTAATTAGTTGTGGGTTATGGGTGTTCAATTACTTTCTTAGCTGTGCAATAATGGTAGGCCTGTGAATAACCTACCTCATACCATCATAAACAGCCTATAATGTTCCCACTGCTGGGACAGGCCTCCTCTATATGAGAGGGAGTGTGCCATAATCCACCAAGCGAACCCAGTGTGTGGTGATGTAATAATCTGCCTACTTACATATAATGATGTTATAGTGACTTATTTTCCTACCTTGTTGTGTCCGGCTTTGGGCATTTCTAACCAATTAATGGGAAACATAGTTAATTTCATAATTCATTTTAATTATAGTCCTGGTAGTTTAATTTGATTTATAATTTAATTTTTTTTTTTTAGAACAGAGCCGCTGGTGTCTCCCCAACAGTTGTCAACGAATGTTGACACCTTACTTTGTGTAAGTAGTATTTTGTTTGCAATTAGTTGAGTTATAGGTGTTTCACTTTAGTTGATACAAAACTCCCATAGAAGTAAGGATGTCCCGTTTTTCCCAAATTTGAAAATTTTCTATTTTTTCTTTCCGTAAGAACCTATTTCAGACTATTATGAACATTTTGAAACAAGAATAGTAAAATCGGTCGAGCCGTTCCCAAGTTTATGGCGTGACTAAGGGAATTAGGGATTCATTTTTATTGAAACATACATTTTCTCAATGTCAGGTTCTGTTATCATGATGTATGTAGATAATATGAACTAAAAAATAAAATATTTTACAGCATCACCAGTACACCGCACCGCCGCTCACAGAGCGAGGTTCGGCAGGAGCGGGCGCTGGTAGCGGAGCGGCTGCGCCTCTGCCGGCGGCTCAGTCTGCCGGAGCTCGTCCAGGAGCGGCGGCGCATGGATAAGGCTGAGCTGGCGGCCTGGAGTAAACGCTGGTGCGCCGCTGTGGCCGTCACCGACGCCAGATTGGCCACCGGCCGATATAGACCATGTTAGGGGAGCTCTATACGAGTTCCTCTTTGGAGCGCCTTCACACTAGCGTTTGTCCAGCGTAGGCGTTTGATAAACGTATGCGCAGCGCAGACGCCGCTATTTTACTCTATACTTTGAACTTAGTTATTGACTATGTTTAATTATGTATTATATTGTTTCTCATATATTTTTAGTAAGTAAATAGTTAATTTAAATGTAACTACGAAAAGTGTTTTCATTTGTAAACATTTAGAGGTTTATTAGTGTGTTTATATTTTTTTTATCTCTGGTACATGTTGTCTCAATATTTTTGGGGCTAGTTGTCACTGTGACAACAAACCCCAGTACACATTTAAATATTCTAACAAGTATTATATATTTTGTTTCATGTAGCAAACATGCCTAGAAATCGCAAAAGACTCACTGATCGCGCCCAGACGAGCGCAGAAGTCATGATGCAAGCAGTGAGTGCTGTGGGCCCCGGCAATTCTATAAGAAATGTTGCCAATGATTTTAACATCAACTATAGGACACTCGCAAGATACTATAAAAAATATAAAGATACTGAGAATGCTCCTCCGTTATCTGTAGGGTACGTAAAAGTGAGGCAAGTTTTCAAAGATGATGAAGAAGAAAACTTGTCAAAATATTTACAAAGAGCCGCGGATATATATTTTGGACTGACTCCGATTGAAGTTCGTAAATTAGCCTATCAATATGCTGCCGCTTTAGATCGTAAATTTCCTGAAACTGTGGTAAATAATGCCATGGCTGGAGAAGAATGGTTGAAAGGTTTCATGCGGCGCCATCAAGAACTAAGCGTTCGAAAACCTGAGGCGACTAGCCTTGCCCGAGCAACTAGCTTCAATTCTCATAACGTGAATTTGTTTTTCGATAACCTAGGAAAGGTTTTAGAAAAGTACAAATTTGAAGGGCAAGACATATGGAATGTGGATGAGACAGGAATTACTACTGTCCAAAAGCCCCAGAAAATTGTTGCTCGGAGAGGTATGAAACAGATTGGCGCCCTGACTTCTGCAGAGCGAGGTACTTTAGTAACATTAGCTGTCGCAGTGTCTGCTGCAGGGAATAGCATACCGCCCTTTTTCGTGTTTCCTCGAAAACATTTCAAAGACCATTTTGTCAACAGTGGACCAACAGGATCGACTGGTAGCGCCAATCCATCCGGATGGATGAACGAAGACTGTTTATACAACAATTTGTACGATACACTCGCTGTAGTTCTGAACGCCCACTCTTACTATTGTTGGATAACCACGATTCTCATCTATCTATTAAAACATTGGATTATTGCAAGGAACACGCAGTTGTGGTGTTTTCATTCCCGCCTTATTGTTCTCATAAACTGCAACCGTATGGACCCTTGAAGAGGTACGTCAATGTTGCATGTGATGACTGGATCAAAAATCACCCTGGCAAAACAATGACGATTTATGATATTCCTGCTATCGTCAAAATTAGTTTACCACCAGCCATAACTTCCCAGAACATAATGTCTGGCTTTTCAGTGAGTGGTATATGGCCCTATAATCGTAATATCTTCACTGACATAGACTTTGCACCATCTTATGTAACCGATAGACCTAAAGTTGACCAGGAAATCGATCAAGCTATACAAAGTGAAGACTGTGTTGCTTCAAACGCGGAACATACCCCAGCTTCTTGTAGAACACCCTCGCCAACTCCTGGAACCAGTGCAGCTACTCCTCCAACATTAAATTTACCAACGCCTGAAATTTCACGACCATTTCCGAAAGCTCCAGCGAAGAAAACGACTTCCAATCGAAAAAAAAGGACTACCGCAATTTTGACTGAAACTCCAGTAAAGAATGCGTTAGCAGAGCAACAAAAAATGAGAAAAACCAAGGCAAAGATACCTACGAAGAATAATAAGAAACAAAAGCAATTGAGTAGCGAAGAAGAAGACGATTTCGATGGTACGTCATGTTTGATTTGTTATGAAACCTGGTTAAGCAGCAAACCCAATGAAAAATGGGTTCAGTGCACAAAATGCAAGATGTGGGTCATGCACCCACATCTTGCATTTTGTGCAAAATGTGGTGGGACAAATGATTTATTTTATTGCTGCCCAAATTGTGCTTCCGACGATGACAGTGACGTCAGTAGTGACCTGTGACAACGAGGACCTTCATCTGAGACAACCTACCCCATGTCCGGGGTAATTTGTCACACTCGACTTTATTTTTTTATTTTCAAATTATTCATACAAATTAGTTATTTTTTTAAGATGTAAGAGCATTTAATGAAGGCTGAAATACCAAATATAAGATAAATAAAGAAAAATTGGTAGTTTTATTTCAGTTCTCTCAATTAAAAATGTTTATTTAAATTTTGAGACAACTAGGAACCAGCTCCCCTACTTGTATAGAGCTCCCCATTATCTAAATGAATTTTAATAAAAAATATAAAATGTATGGTTGTGTTTTTATTGCCTTTGACTTTTTTCGCGTGGATGTGGGATACGACATTTTTATATATTTCCAGTTTACGCTGACCTCTCATTGTAAGGAAATCCTATACAATGCAAGATCAGCTTATACTAGAAATCTATAGCTTGATCTTCTGTAGCCGTGCGTACGTAAACATTGTGAATGAATTAATGAAATTGAAGACACGTCTTTCATTCATTCATTCGGCAGTGGTTCACTTGCCTACTTTTCAAATCAAAAGTATGTAGGTACTACTATACTTTTTTATCTCTTGAATTTGCCTTTGCTCATCATTACTTTGTTGTTTGTACACACGGCTTCACATCAAGCTATAAATTTCCAGTTTACACTGAGCTCTCATTGTAAATAAATTCTATACAATGCGAGATCAGCTTTTAGTGGAAATCTTTTGGTTTGATCTGTAGCCGTGCGTACGTAAACATTGTGAATGAGTGAATGAATGAATGACATTGAACACTTAGTGTTGCCATTTAGTGGTTTAATTTGTTTCCACCTTCTTAACTAGTGTATCTACAGTAAAATCACCTTTCCGCACTATCGCTTACATTGCTCGAACACCTTATAATAAAGTGTCTGGTTTATTTCCGGGATAGCTACAGCTGCCGCTTATATACGTCTTCACTTTAGTGGTGTCTCACAAATTGTATTCTCTTACAGGAGATTCATATTCAGCCCAATCCCACATTAAACACTGTGCAAGCTATACAAACTCCACGTCAATTTGTAGAATGTAAGTTGCATTTGTGGAAAATCAGCATTTCATTGGTGGTCTATGCAAATGTCTGCTGATACTTGACGCTTGCGCCGGTTTTATGCGATTTTTTTGTGAACTTTCTGTTGTATTATTTGTTTCTGTGTTTCATTGATTGTGCATTTGTCGTTAGGTTGAGCTAAAGTTCCTTCGGCTAATCCAATTTTGTGACCAGAAAGAAATTTTGTGTGATTTAATAACAAAACTGAGATAGGACTCTGGTTTAGTGTTGTGTTTGAGATAGGACTCTTTTTAGTGCATCTGTTTTATTACACCATGTCGTCGGACAAGCACTGCTGTGTTCCAGGGTGCAAGGAGAGTGCAGGTATGTCAGGCTTCATTTTACTTTTAATTGAAGGTAGGTACAAACTGCGCCAAAAAAATATGGCGAAATGTGTCATCGCACAAGAATATTTATTTACCTACCACATTTGTATTACCGTATTTAAGCAACTAAATGACTGACTTTAGTCAATTCGTAATTTCCGTTTATGAAAGTACTCTGTGACCCATTGCATAAAAAAGTTATACATGAATTCGACACAGGAATCATCAAACTGTCACAATTCAAACTTGTTAATATTAAGTGTATTATCTGAAACCACTAACCCACATACCCCATATATATTTACCCCATTGGCTACGCTCAGTTGTAGAACTGAGCGTAGCCAATGGGGTAAATAACTGATTTGGATTGTCATCTCTGGTCAAGTCATACTGGGACTGTTCCTATATTGCACGCATTGGCCCAAAGTTCACCATCATCGTAGCTAAGCTGTCTATGAATGGTTGAGATCTTGACAGTACAATAAAATTAGTGTTTGTGAACTTAACCTGATCATTTTCCAATTTTAAGGATTGCATTATTTATTTTAGGTATGCATCGAGTGCTCCATGGGTTCCCAAACCCTGAAAGCAACAGAGAACGCTTCAACACCATGGCTTTATGCAATTGGTGGTGATATCTTGGAGTTGGAAAATGAGCGCATATTTAAGTACCGCCGTGTGTGTCAGCAAAATCAGCAACATTGCTGTATCAACATTAAATATGCCAGGTTTGTATAAAGCATCATAGTACATATTGTATGAATATACTCAAATATGCTGTATGTATTCCTGTTTGGAGTTGATGCTTTAGTAATTTGTGGCTCTATTTAGACATGTGTTCTTTCTTTCAGCACCATTATCACTGAAGAGATTTACATCATCAGTTATTAAAAAGCCATTACAACAAATTCTGGAGCTTCCATCAACATCATCAGGTACCTGTTTACACTCTTTTTGCGTACATTTTTAAAAAGCATTCATGTATTTAAAAGTTTAACATCATGATGTATTTTTCTTCCAGGTCCCACTTTTAATTTTGAATCTTTGCCGCATACATGAATGTGCATTGGAAAGGATGTAGTACAAAAAGAAAATATTGGTACCTAAGTCTTTATTATTTCCGAGTACATTACACATTATTTAGATTTTGCTGATTTATTTTATCTTAAAGAGCATAACTCATCATGAAGCTTTCTTTAACTGCTTGCATAGGCAGTCGGTATAATATTGGTATTCAGCTGCGTCCGTTTAGACTGGAAGTGAACCCAAACATAGTTAGGAAAAGGCAGCAGATGAAACTTTTATGGTTCCATAGCCAAAGGGTGCCAAACGGAACCATATTACTAAGCTTCCACTATCCGTCCATCTGTCCGTCCGGGTGGGCTGTCTGTATCTCATGCACCTCATGAGCTCTATCGCAACAACTAAACAAGATAGGAATTTGAAACTTCTGTATATCATTCACCATGTACTGTATTTAATGAGGTGTATGTGGTGTTTTATGAGGTGTGGAGACCATCAAACTGAACAACTTTCTCCATGGGACCAACATCGTAATCGCGAAAAAAAAATCAGTCCCGTGGAGAAAGTTGTTCAGTTTGATCGTCTGTATCACACCCTTTTTGACCACACCTTTCTGGTACAATATAGCTATGCTAGCTTGCATATTGTTAAAATGAAATGAACTCATATTTCAGATCCAGATACTCCAGTGCGTTAGCATAAAATGCCACTTTGAAAGTCTCCAATACCCAAGACAACTAGTAAACAAAATCTTGGTAAGTTTTAAGTGTATACAAAATAAAACGAAACTTATAAATTTAATCAAAACTCTTTACAAAAAAAAAACAACCGACTCACAAAAAAAACACTGCAAAGTGAAAAATAACTATACGTTGTGTGTAAATCATAATTTGTTAAAGTCATAATAAAATTATTATGAATAGTACAACATTGGCGCAACTTACTTAAGCTATAAAGTCATACAATAATTAATTGCAGATCCGGGGGCTTTGATGCATGAACAAGATCCTTTTTCAAGTACTCCAGAAATTAAGAATCTGCAAAATCTAGGTAAGTTTGATAAATTTTATGTAAACAACTTAAGGTTGATGCGCCAGGGTAGCCCGCGAAATTCAAAATTTGTTACGTTCTTTGCAATTTGTAGGTCAGTGTGAGCTTGTATGTTGATTAAAATATGATTCGCGGCCGCCGTAGCTAATATGGTTTTTACAGAATTATAATCATTGGAATCAGCAATACAACTCCACAAGTTAGCATTTACCTCAAACCTCATGATTTCATGAAATCGCTAGATTTGAGGTAAATGCTAACTTATGGAGTTGTATTGCTGATTTTAATGATTATAATTCTGTAAAGCCATATTAGCTACGGCCGCGAATCATATTTTAATCAACATACAAGCTCACACTGACCTACAAATTGCAAAAAACGTAAGAAATTTTGAATTTCGCGGGCTACCGTGGCGCTTTCGCCTTAAGGGGGATGCGCTGTGGTAGCCCGCGAAATTCAATTTTTTTTTGGGTTTTTGCAATGTGCAGGTCCGTGTCAGGTTGTATCTTGATCAAAATATGATACGCGGAAATAAAACATAATGTATTTACTTACTTACATAATTTTAACCATAACAATCATCAGTACGTCTCTCCAAGTTAGATTTCGTGCAAATTCGTTATATTACGTTTGTTCGAAGAATCTGCACGAAATCTAACTTAGAGAGATGTGTTGATGATTTTTATGGTTAAAACTATGTAAATACATATGTTTTATTTCCGCGTATCATATTTTGTTTTGGATAACTATCCATTAGTTTGATTCTTAAAACTAAGTAACCTGGCTTCTCTGAATCGCATTTACTAGAATGATTCCGAAAATATGTGAAATAATGTTTTGTTTCTATTTTACAGGAGAAAAGAGAGTAGTCAGGAAAACTACGAGAAAAGTATTCCTTACTAATGTGGAAAAAGAATTACATCAGAAACTTGTTGCTGCCACAATAAAAATAAAAAATAAATTAAGAAAACAGTCAGCCAACATAAAAACAGCAAAAAAAATCGCATCTAGTCCTGCAGTCTTAGATACCCTCGAAAATTGTACGAGTACAGGTAAATTATTAATGCGAATGCAATGGCGGGAGGATCGAAAAAAAGAAAAAGGTCGACGGTTTACATTGCAGGAAAAAATTGCCGCTTTATCGATCTTCAAGCAAAGTCCCAAATGTTATAGATTTTTCAGGAAGATTTTTATATTGTCTGCTCCGCAAACTCTCATTACACTAATTCAAATCTTAAGCCTGGGATTAACAAAAACATTTTCGGTCAATTAAAATCCAAAGCTGACCTTATGAAAACAGAGGAAAAGCTGTGTGTACTAATGTTTGACGAAGTCTCACTGAAGGCCAATGTAATTTGACGAAGTCTCACTGAAGGCCAATGTAACTTATCAGGAGAGAAAAGACAAAATATCAGGTCTTGTTGACAATGGACGAGAAAGAAAGGGTGAGTTTGCAGATCACGCCCAAGTTTTTATGGTACGTGGTCTAATTTATAACTATACAGGCAGTGTCATACACTTTTTCATCAAGTGCAACCAAGGGACCCGAGCTAGCGACACAAATTAAAGAAGTTATAACAGGATTGCAAGAAGCAGGGTTGATAGTGGTTGCTTCCGTATGTGACCAAGGCACCAACAATAGACAGGCTCTCAAGCTGTTGGTTAATGAGACCAGAGGATTGTATTTAAGAAAAGGAGAGGAACTCAAAGGAAACATAATGGTAATAAATGACCAAGAAATAATACCTCTTTATGACCCTCCACACCTTCTCAAAGGAATTAGAAACAACCTCCTCAATAAAAATTTAGAATACAAAACAAAAGAAGGTGTTACAAAAACCGCAAAATGGTCTCATTTAAAAAAACTATATGATGAAAACCCAGGTTACAAGGGCATTAGATTGATCCCAAAATTAACGGAAAATCACGTGAACCCTGAAAAACTAAACAAAATGAAAGTGAAATTCGCCTCACAAATATTCAGTCGTACTGTGGCATCTAACATGGGATATTTAGCAGGTAATGTTTGGTTTATTTTATATTATGACTGTATTTATCATCATCTGCCTAGCCTTTTCCCAACTATGTTAGGGCCAGCTTCCAGTCTAACCAGATGCAGCTGAATACCAGTATTTTACAGGGAGCGACTGCCTGTCTGACCTATGTAGTATGTATAACACATAATACAAACTTTCACAATTATAGTAGGATTTGATTAATGGAGACACAGTAATAAATAAAACGTCAATAATACATAAAAAAAACCCATCCTGATTAACAAGTTTGCAGGGATTATTTCCATTGTTTATGTATTGTCATTTAATTGTTTTGTTTTCTGTTTGTTTCAGATAAGAACATCCTTCCTAAAGAGTGCAAGGAAACTGCGGACCTGCTTCTTTTCATGGACAACATATTTGACTCCGTGAATGGAAGTCAAATGAAAAATAAAAACGCCAAACCCCTACTTGGCCCAGCAACGCCGAACTCTGTCCACAACAAAACATGGGTGGAGGGCATAAAAATATTTAATTCTATGAAATTTGTAACTTCGGCTGGTAAAACTGAAACTGTTCCCTCTGTAACCAATTGGGTGTGGACACTGAAAGGAATACAGACTTTATTATTACTCCCTGTGGCAACACTACAGCTAACAGCTGATTTGAATTTGTTCTTGATAATTTTAGCTTAAATATTTAAATTTTATGTTTGTAAGGCCTATTTCCAATTACTCATCAAGTAAATAGGATAATACTGTGTATTTTGTATTAGATTCACATACTAAGTGCAAAATAAGTGATATTATATCAATGTGAATCGGTGACAGTTGCCGGCACAAGTGAATTTTTGCATTGTCATCTAGTTATCAGGTACAATATTCAGTAATTTACTTTCTTTTATTTTGTTTACGTGTTATAACATTACACCAGCAACTTATTTCACTTTTAATACGGTTACTTGTTGATGCTAATGACCTTTGTACGTAAACATAACCCTAATTTGGTTTGGTGACAGAACTCCTTGCTTGTCATCTAATCTAAATTTCGAAATTTCGTTTTCTTTTTAAACTAATCATCTTTTAAACTGCTGCCACAACTACCTACTCTCTTCTAATTTGTTTGTCTTTTCCTTATTAATCATGATGACTCGCAGCGCCCGTGCTCGCCATGAAGAGTCCAAACTCAGCCAGGCTGTGACCAACTAAATAAGGAAATAAATGACAGTGAAAGAGTGCTCTTTGATGCCCATGAATTGAATAGGAAGTTAAAAAATGAAATGGCTCAGATACATATTCAATACAATGATGCCATAGAAGCCCGGGATAGACTCCAAATTGTTGTGGACGGGTTCAGCCAATGTAGCATAGAGTATGAACAAGCTCTTAGTCACAAGCATTTACTTCAACAGCAGCTGCATGAGGCTCAAAGTCAGATTACAGAACTTGAGACCACAAATCTTAACATCACTGCCTCGCTGAATCAAAGTCTGTTCAGCGAATTGGTGTCTATTGCCCCGTCAATGGTTTCTGCCATAAACTCCACATGCAATATTGATTTGACAGGTGATGATGAATCAGAATTATGTAATTCAGTAAGGGTAGTCACCAGTAAAAACAAGCTAAAAAAATACATTAAAATTAATAAATACATTGTAAAAACTCAAAAAATGGTAAAAAAACAAAAATTCTTCACCAAAAATGTTAAACTTCATAGAGATAGATTAAATTTAGTTAAACAATTAGATAACTATTCTTTTAATTTGGAGCAAAGCAATAGGAAATACAACATTGACACACAGGCCTTGCAATCTCAACTTGACCATCTAAAGGAGAAACTTAGTTTAATGACCGACAAATAAGTCTACATATTGTGTATTTAGTAGAGGCAGACGCAGAATACTACCTTCTCTCGAAATAAATAAACAGTCGTTAACATTTTCACCATGTACTAAATATTTAGGGATGTGGTTAGACCAAAGTTTACGTTGGAGTAAACACATAAATGAAACAATCGCGAAAAGCTCAAAATATTTAAATATATTAAAACTATTAACGGGGAGCTCTTGGGGCATACATACTAAACATATACGTAAATTGTACATTTCCTTGATCAGAAGTCGATTGGATTATGGTTCGTTTCTCTATGACTGTAGTGCTAAAACACATTTATCGAAACTAGACAAGCTGCAAAATCAGGCCCTACGAATAATAGGGGGTTACATTAAAAGCTCCCCTATTCACGTTATGGAATCAGATTTATGTATCCCACCTTTATATTTAAGAAGAGAATATTTAGCATGCAAATATTGTCTAAAAATTCGATCGTGGTCAAATAATGTCACAATTAATCTTATATCCCAGTTATGCGACTATTGTCACACATCTTATTGGCAAAACAAAAAAAATCCATTACTAGTTAAAGTATACAATGACGTTAGGCACTTAGAAATTACATCATCAGAATATCTTAAAATGTTTACTTTAGAAATCTGGACATCCTATATTCAAAATAATTTCATTAAAATTGAACTCCAAAGTTTAAGCACCGCTAAACGTAATTATAACCCAAGTGTGTTACTGAGTGATATTGTAGCAGAACTGAACATAATATATTTCGGGTGGCATAAAATTTACACTGATGCATCGAAAAGTGCTCAGGGACAAGGAGCAGGGTTATTTGACCAGAGTTTAGGGAACAGGTTTGGATATAAGATTGATTGTGATATATCAATTATGTCGCTGGAACTCATAGCAATTTACAAAGCAGTAAACTATGTCTTGAATCAAAATTTAAATAAAGCAGTAATCTTTTCAGATAGCAAAAGCGCACTTCAACATATCGCTCGATGCGCCTCTGGCTCCAGCAGAGGTACATCGATAGCGTACGATATTTTAAAACTTATAATAATACTTAAAACCAATAATATAGAATGTAGATTGCAATGGGTTCCAGCACATATTGGGCTAAGCGGTAATGAGGAGGCTGACCGTATATCCAAATTAGCGGTAGTCGATGGATGTATAATTAACTATATACCTGATTATTGGGAATTTATAACTAAATTTAAATCGGCATGTTTTAATTCCTGGTGTGACGTTTAATAAACAAGTTATGCGTGCTGTGGTAGGGGTTGCGCAGTGGGGGGATTGTGGAGTGGTGCGCCACACTCAGTCTGGTCCGGGCGGCCGTTATGACCGCACGCCTAACGCAGTGATAATACAAACAGTGTTTTATTGTGATACCTAAACCTAACCAAAACCAAGACACCACAAGTGGCGACGAGGATTAAGGTATGTCGTGCATAAAATTTAAAATTAAAACAACCTAATGGTTGCGAGATATGTTGGCAAGTTAACGAATGAGGTTTCATGTAGTTTAAGTTTCCCCTGAATAATTTGTGGTAAAACATAGCATATATTCATAAAACTACCAATACCTAAGAGTGTACCTATTGCTCTTAAGAAAATACACATGAAATGACAGTAAATAATCGTGAAAACCGTGAATGTCATTTAATGCATCATCATCATTGTCAAATCAAATCAAATCGTCAATCATTCGTGAGTGGCATTTAATTTTCTTTGTTTATTTACCGTGACTGGGTAGTCACGAATAAAAAATAATGTTTACTTACCTACCTACATAAAAAAAAAAACAAAAGAATAATGACCTCATTTGTTGATATGTGTGCCAACTAAACTATAACAAAATTGCCAAAAAGGCAAATGAGTCGTGGAAAGTGCGAAACTGATAGATTATGTGGTTAATCGGTATCAAAACATTACACGTAATTTGGAAAGGTAAACTATTAAATGAATAGTGGGTACCTAAACTGATAGATTATTTGGTTAATCGATATCATAACATTACGAAGTAATTTGAAAAGGTAAACTATCAAATGAATAGTGGGTACCTGTAAGCTAAATAAGCTTAAATAAATCCAATGGGTATCTTACCTGGATACCTGGTACCTTAGTGGATAAAAAAGGAACTAGCTAAATTGTTAGTGCTAGAAAAAACATATTGGTATGGATTAAATAGTGAACTGCTAAAATTAGTTAATACAAACAAAACTATTATAAGCAATGTCAAACAACAAACAAAAGACAATAGTAGCAGATAGCCCAAAGTAATCTTGAAAACATTCGGGCATAATTATCAAATACCTACCTACCTACACATTTTCACAATTTGCAATGTGAAAATAACAAGTGAGTTACCTATTTAATCACGCTATACCTGTGGTCGAAAAACCACGGACATTGGTAGATAATCATATAAACATTTTTGCAAATATAGACTACGAAATCCAAATACGTTATTAATCCCCAAGAACGAGATTTCAACAGAAATTCGGTCAGCGCTAGTGGAAATAAAAACCAACTAGGTTTTATCAAAACAATTATCTCGAAATTTAAACATTATTATAACACCTTTTAGTGTTACAAGAAACTTATAATTTGAATATAGTTTTTAAAGTTTCATATTTATAATAAACACTTTAAAGATTGCAAAGTAAAGTATCCCTTCGAGTGAAAATAACAATGTTTCGTTTGGTCTACTTTCCAAGCAATATTATTTCATTGATCTTATAAGATTAATTATCAGTTATCTTATAAGATTAATTATCAGATAAATACAGACAATTTTAATGGTTTTCACTATAGTTACGCTATAATAATAATATCCTTCTTTATGACGAGTATACTATAAACTTGTTGTTCTGTTTGAAATGGAACAGTAGTTTTGAATGTCTTTCGTTGCATTTTAAATGAGTTATTATTAATGTGGTAATTCAGTTAAGTCTGAATGGTACCAGATAAATAGGAAAACATGTAAGTAGGTATACATGTAAGTAGCACAATTTATTCATGCAAATGTACAAGTTACTAAATTACTGAAACAAAACAAAAAGAATGTACTCTGGCTATGAAAACTAGTAACTTATATTGAATAATATAAAACCAATTTCAACATTTCTTCCTTACTAAACGTAGACCTTACTGAAGTTTCTATATAGAAAATTTAAACATAATAATAATAGTTATAAAGTAACTCAAAATAAAATGAAAAAATATGCAAAACTAAATAAAATCATAAAAAGATGCAATAAGGAATAAAAAAAAATAAAAAAAACGCAGTTCAAATATAAGAGAAAACTTGTTTTGCTACTACTAAATAACTATCAAATTAAAGTATTCTATCAACACATTTCTTACATTTCCATAGCTTATCGTTAACTTCAAAACAGTTCTATCTCTTGGACCATTACTCAGAATAATAGCAACAATAGAACTTGAATATTGCATTATACAATTTCAACATATTAGCAATATAATATACCTTACACAAATGAATTTGATTCACAAACGTTTTTACATATATTATACCGTAATTATGATTATGTCTTTGTGTAAGGTATATTATATTGCTAATGTGTTGAAATTGTATAATGCAATATTCAAGTTCTATTGTTGCTATTATTCTGAGTAATGGTCCAAGAGATAGAACTGTTTTGAAGTTAACGATAAGCTATGGAAATGTAAGAAATGTGTTGATAGAATACTTTAATACTGTTTCCATGAAGTTTCTTGTACTTCTTCTCCATGAAGACCTAGATTTGTGAACGAACGACTAGCTTTCTGAATAATTACTGGCAAGATTAATTGAAATATTGTCAGCCATTTATTTTATAAGCAAATGATTTTATTATTGTTTTTTTACATTTTGTAAAGAAGAGATGTGACGTTTAATAAACAAGTTATGCGTGCTGTGGTAGGGGTTGCGCAGTGGGGGGATTGTGGAGTGGTGCGCCACACTCAGTCTGGTCCGGGCGGCCGTTATGACCGCACGCCTAACGCAGTGATAATACAAACAGTGTTTTATTGTGATACCTAAACCTAACCAAAACCAAGACACCACACCTGGAAACAACATTTTTTCAAAATTTCTCTGGATAAAGGCATTTGGTACAAAAGCATTCAAGGTCAGCCATCTCGTGTTCCCTGGTTCGAGAATACAAAATTTGATCGAAATTATGTTAAATTGATATTAAGACTCCGTTCTGGGCACTACCCATCGGCAAAGTTTGCATTTCTTATGAAAAAGGCGGATTCTCCTAATTGCACAGTTTGCAATCAAATCGAGGATGTGCAACATTTGCTGATGGAGTGTGCTCGGAACGGAGTAGAACGCGAGTTATTCGTGAAGGAGTTTAAAATAAATAAATTTGATGTAGGCATAATCCAATCCATTTTATCTGTACCATCTTCGGAGATTATTAAAAAGCTGTGCCATTTAATTACGTTCCTCCAAGAATAACTCAAATCATTATTAATATTGTAACCTAATACTGTTTATGTAAGCTAATTAATGTAATAGGGTACGATGGGGCTGGCATATCTTTGATAAAAGCCCCTAAATAAAAATAGATTAAAAAAAAAAAAAAAAAAAGTATAATACCTCCGAGGATCTGATAAGGGAATCTGTGTTGGCTATGAATGAGCTGGTTAACTCACAAACCAACAACTGTGAGTGTTGTCAAACAGCGTCCAATGTGTCTACACCAGACCATTCATCGTCAACATGCAATACCACCTTTCCGCAGCCTTGTGTTGATTTGACAATTCCTGTTATTAATAGTTCCAATAAAAAACATTGTAAACCAATTGTAAATAATGAGATTGTATTATTTTGTGATGAGATTGGAAAGGATTTAGGTCACTTGTTGACACATAATTATCCGGGACACTCAATAATTAATTACTGTATGCCTGGTTGTTCCTTACTGATATTATGAAAGAAATTATTAAATGTAACTTTAGTCAGGAAACAACATTATTAATTTTTATGGGAAATAGGGGAAATGTGAACAAAGGGGAATTGCTCAAATATCATAAAACATTGTGCAATCTTAGATTGAAAAAAATTGTGTTGTTTACATTCCCTTATAGTAACAGTTTGCCACAGGAAGAAAATAACATAAGATTTGACATTAACATGACTTTGCACAATTTGACATATAATGATAGTCTATTCCATTTAATTGATACTAACAATTATGTTGGTAGTAATTTGTATTTGACAAAAGATAGACATAATATTGTTATGTACTATCTTTCTAATTATCACAAAAGACAGATAGCTGTGTCGCTATCATATTTTTTTTCTATTTCAGCCAAAAATTTGGCTAAAAAACTTGCTTCTTTTGAGCAATGCAATGACATTTTAAACAATTGTGCCAATAATTTGGCCACAATTATTAATGACGTTGATTTTCATTTAAATTAGAAATTAGGACAAAAGAGGCAACCTCTTGCAAAAATGTAAGGAAGGTAAAATCAAATAAAAGTGTAAAAAATTTAAATAGTATCAACCTGGTGCATCAAAATATTCAAGGTTTTTTGAACAAAGATTTAGAAGTAGAATTATTCCTGAATTGTAACGATATAGACATTCTTTGTTTGACAGAACATTGGCTTAAAAGCCACCAGTTCATGTTCAATTTTAGTAATCACCAGGTTGGTAGTTCATTCAGCAGAGTAAATGCTATACACGGTGGCTCATTAATTTTAGTAAATAAACAGCTTAAATTTAAAGATCGTAAGGATATTGTGAGCCTATCTGTTGAGCGGACAATTGAATTAGCCTGTATAGAATTGGAGCAGTTCATTATATTAAGTGTGTACAAGCCTCCATCAGGATTGTATGATTGTTTTGAAAAGGTTATGGATGAAGTATTGCACAAAATCTATAATTCTAACAAGTCTATCATCACTTGTGGTGATTTTAATGTTAATTTGTTAGAAAATTCTGGGTCAAGTACTAAAATTATAAGTTTGTTTCAGTCATACAATCTTGCTAAGCAATTTTTAGAGCCCACTAGAATAACTCCCACTAGTGCCACATGCCTAGATAACATTTATACAAATATTACACCAACCCACAAAGAGATTATTAATTTATTAGACTCAGATCATTGCGGACAATTGATTACCATTCCAAATCTAATTAAAAAAAATACTAAAAAGGATATCACTGTTAATCCAAAAACAGCTGATTGTTTGATCGATCGACTGGAAGTTGTGTCACATAAAAATAATATACTAAAGCATGTTAATTTTTTGTTACAGCTCAATATGCTGATGGCAAACCAGTAAGCCCAACTGTAAGGAATATGGCAGAAATGGTATCATTTTTTGATGATTTATTTGATTCGGTCAATGGAGCCTGTCTTTCAAGCAAGAAAAGGTAAACCTTTGCGGAATGCAGTGACAGCATCATCTCAGCACCACAGATTTTGGAGCAAGGCTATAAAAAAACTACAAGGCATAAAATTTATAGAACATAAAAATAATAGAGAGACATTGTACCCTCACTAAAAAACTGGATAATTACGCTGAAAAGCTATCGATTGTGGCAATTTTTGAAGAATAAAAATATAAGGATCTTGAGACCATGATATTTTAATTTTAACTCGGATCCCATAAAAAAACTATGTATTTTGGATAAGTCAGAGCCTATAATTTCAGAAACAATGATCCAAATCGCCACTCCTTTAAAACATCTTTATGTCACTTCTAGTCACAAGATTATAAAATTTCACTCCGATGGTTGTACTAAAATTGTGAAGAGGATTCAGGTGAGCAACTAGTATAACTTAAGGCCTTATTTGAAACCACGAAAAATAATGAAACAAATGCCAATAGTGCTTGCTCAGCTGGACTTCGGAGTGCAGTTATAGAGAATATGCCCACAACTGCAATCCAAGAAAAGCTGAAAGTTCACTCATGGGCTTGGGCTATACCACACGGTGGGTTATAAGAAAATTTTTAAACAAAACCAATTGGCTCCTGTAACACAGATGTTGTTACCTAGCGCAGGAGTCAGGGCTTCACGTTACTTGTACACATTTTTATGCTAATAAAGAATTTTTATTTATTTTATTTCATTTATAATTATTGTAAGCAAAACTGTGGCAGCAGCTACTCTATCATAAACTGCTCACTTTTGTAAGTATTTTGCCTGCAATGTAGTTTTCTCGACGACTGGAAGTTGTGTCACATAAAAATAATATACTGAAGCATGTTAATTTATTGTTACAGCTCAATATGCTGATGGCAAACCAGTAAGCCCAACTGTAAGGAATACGGCAGAAATGGTATAATTTTTTGATGATTTATTTGATTCGGTCAATGGAGCCTGTCTTTCAAACAAGAAGAATAAAGGAAAACTTTTGCGGAATGCAGTGACAGCATCATCTCAGCACCACTGATTTTGGAGCGAGGCTATAAAAAAACTACAAGGCATAAAATTTATAGAAAATAAAAATAATAGAGAGACATTGTGCCCTCACTAAAAAACTAGATAATTACGCTGAAAAGCTATCGGTTGTGGCAATTTTTGAAGAATAAAAATATAAGGATCTTGAGACCAAGATATTTTAATTTTAACTCGGATCCCATAAAAAACTATGTATTTTGGATAAGTCAGAGCCTATAATTTCAGAAACAATGATCCAAATCGCCACTCCTTTAAAACATCTTTATGTCACTTCTAATCACAAGATTATAAAATTTCACTCCGATGGTTGTAATAAAATTGTGAAGAGGATTCAGGTGAGCAACTAGTAAAACTCAAGGCCTTATTTGAAACCACAAAAAATAATGAAACAAATGCCAATAGTACTTGCTCAGCTGGATCCTCTAACCGTCGGAGTGCAGTTATAGAGAATATGCCCACAACTGCAATCCAAGAAAAGCTGAAAGTTCACTCATGGGCTTATACCACAGGGTGGGTTATAAGAAAATTTTTAAACAAAAACAATTGGCTCCTGTAACACAGATGTTGTTACCTATACTAGAAAGGTTTAGGTAGTGAAAAAAAGGTAAACAATCTTGATGTGTCTTTTATCTTTTTTATTTTAAAATCTCAGCTTAAAAATAAAATGCAACTAAAAACCATTGTAAATACAACAATAATGATTACTAAATCAATTGAACCATTAGTTTAAGCAGTAGTTTATTTGTTTAGTATGTGTTTGTGTAAAAAGTCACATCAAGATTGTTTACCTTTATTTCACTACCTAAACCTTTCATATATAGCGCAGGAGTCAGGGCTTCACTTTACTTGTACCCATTTTTATGCCAATAAAGAATTTTTATTTTATTTATAATTAATTGTAAGCAATGTGAAACAAGAATTACTTCTCGTGAAACAAGTTTTACCAGTACTTGGATATCTGGAAGATAATACAAAAACAGAAGTAACCATCACCGCCTGTGTGTGCGGCTGTACTGAGTCATGGGAACAGTGTTGTTAATTTATATTTCAAGTTGTTCAAAGCTGAGTACTTTTTTAATCTATTTTATTTCAGGTTAAGAATTGTGTGTGTTCAGCAAAAAAAATAGTGGCCGCTATTCTGTCATACACTGCTCACTTTTGTAAGTATTTTGCCTGCAATGTAGTTTTCTCAACGACTGGAAGTTGTGTCACATAAAAATAATATACTAAAGCATGTTAATTTTTTGTTACAGCTCAATATGGCAAACCAGTCAGCCCAACTGTAAGGAATACGGCAGCAGTGTTATCATTTTGTGATGATTTATTTGATTCGGTCAATGGGGCCTGTCTTTCAAGCAAGAAGAATAAAGGTAAACCTTTGCAGAAAGCAGTGACAGCATCATCTCAGCACCACAGATTTTGGAGCGAGGCTATAAAAAAACTACAAGCCATAAAATTTGTAGAAAATAAAAATAGTAGAGAGACATTAGTGCCCTCACTAAAAAACTGGATAGTTACGATGAAAAGCTATCAAAGGTTGTGGCAATTTTTCAAGAATAAAAATATAAGGATCTTGAGACCAAGATATTTTAATTTTAACTCGGATCCCATAAAGAACTATGTATTTTGGATAAGTCAGAGCCTATAATTTTAGAAACAATGATCGAAATTGCCACTCCTTTAAAACACCTTTATGTCTCTTCTAATCACAAGATTATAAAATTTCACTCCGATGGTTGTAATAAAATTGTGAAGAAGATTCAGGTGAGCAACTAGTAAAACTCAAGGCCTTATTGAAACCACGAAAAATAATGAAACAAATGCCGACAGTGCTTGCTCAGCTGGATCCTCTAACCTTCGGAGCAGTTATAGAGAATATCCCTACAACTGCAATCCAAGAAAAGCTAAAAGTTCACTCACGGGCTGTACCACAGGGTGGATTATAAGAAATTTTTTAAACAAAACAATTCGCGCGGTCGCTATGTTGAATGCTCTACTGGCATCGACACAGGATTGTGATTTGTTTGCCGCGAGATGGATAGACGTATGTCGTGCATGTTTGCGATTCTGTGAGATGATGGACGAAAGATGAGTTTTTTTTTTGTGCCAATATTATTTGGTTGGTATTTGTTAGTTTTACTTTTTTTTATGTGTATCCTTTATTATTGTTATTCCTTCCTTAGGGGCCGCCTCCACGAGCGAGAAAATCGCGGCGATAGTCACGCTTTGCCTACAAATTATCGCCGCGATGATATCGCCGTGTGGAGACACGTTCTAAGAGAGTGTATAGAAATACGTGGCAAGACGATAATATCGTCGCGGTTCTCTCGCTCGTGGAGGCGGCCCCTTACTGTAAATAAGTCTGATTTTATTTAAGTTTAACTGTGCAATAACTTGGATCTGTATATGTAATGTTGTGCATGTTAAGTACGGATCCCTAATGGATATCGCCGACCTCGCATTTCCTTCAATTTACGCCGAGCGCACAGAAACTGCAGCGACGACATCCATCCAGCCACGAGCCGCCGACGCAGCAGAATTCAAAAGTAGTTTTAATTATTTTAATATGTTTTTTTCAACATTCCATATTCTGACATCGAATAGCTTTCACCAATTGTAACTGTAGTATTTTCCTTTTAAATTAAATTAGTTTAAAGTAACTTTGGTTTTTTTTCAATCCTCCGTCTGCAGACTACGTAATTTGCATGTTTTTACCAAAATAAATAAATAAATTGGCTCCTGTAACACAGGTGTTATTACCTAGGGCAGGAGCAAGCCCTGACGGCTTCACTTGTACACATTTTCTATGCCAATAAAAAATAGTTCGTCAAAACGTACTCGTCTTTATCAAGACGCTTGCTTCACTGTTTCTCGCAGACTGTCAAAAACGTGGTAAGGTAACTAGTTCGGAGGTATGTGGTAAATGGTTCGGTGGTGTGTGGTAAATGGTTCGGTGGTGTGTGGTATCTGGTGACTGTGTGACAGATACTGTGTCACTACAATACCATTGGGTAGCTAAAAAAGACATACAAAAAACAACAATTACCACACCATTTGGATTTTTTAATTCCCGCGACCTGATTGACCTTTGGACAAATATTGGAACGGTTCATGAACAACAATGTATTACATGTCCTAGATTTCTTCGTCAGTTTCGTCGATGACGTAATTACAGCAAGCGGTAGTACCGTACCGGTGGCCGAGAACAAAATACACCACCCGTACAACACCACACACATAGAAGATAATCAATACGCAGAAACGTTCATCAACGAAATAAGGCAGAAGTTAAATACACCTAATATTTTATACGAATACGTGGAAAGGAAACGTTTCAACAGAGCTGATGAATATATTAATTAATCTATAATAAACGTACTGATTAACGATATTTTTGCAACTAAGCATGGACGCAGAAAATGATATTACTTCAGGTAAGTTAGAAACATAGTCTGATTGAATGCAAATTATAAGCAAACTTGTCATTTTTTTTATATTGTTAACCTAGTCAATGTTGGTTACAGTTGGAGACCTAGACTTAATGACGACTCAGAACCACAGCCCTTGCCAGGCACATCTGGTTCAACAGCTGATCAATTAAGCTTGTCTGAACAAGTATCAGCTGAAACCACCAATGTAACCCCTGTCCTTAAACGTGTTAAAAAGCCTGAGACTTGGCAGCGAAATCTGCTTAAGTTAAAACGAGCAAAAGGCGAAGAATACGAAAATTACAAAAACAACGTTCTTCCTGCGAAGACAGCCAAAACAGGGGAATGTTTATGTCCTAAAAAATGTCACCTTCAGATAAATGAAGAACGCCAGTTGGAAATATTCCAAAGCTTTTATGCATTAGCAAATTTCGACGTACAAAATGCATTGCTGTTCCCTAGTACCCTTTGGTTTGTGTTCAGCACACTTGATTTTTACTAAATTAATGAAACCAGTGATTAAATACCTCAGAAAAAAAAGGATTGTACTGTTCATTTATTTAGATGATGTGTTCTGTATTAATAAACTTTTGAAAGCTGCTCTCGTGCATACATACATACGTTGCAGTACACATCGTCTAATGAATTTAACTACTCGATTGCATAAACAAGGTACCATTGATGCCAAAGAATTTCTTTGCGTAGTAAACAATATAGGACTATGGAAAATTGATATTTTGTAGTAAATAGTGCTGCCATCTAGTGGTTTTTCTTTGGAAAAGAGTGGCTAATGACACTAAAATTGTAACATAGAACCTTGTAATAGTGAAGCAACGATTACTCGTTGGTGTTATTCTAGTCGCACGAAAAACATCAGCTCTGCGTCAAAAATTCACCAAAATTAGACGTGTCGAGATAACAGCGCGGAAAAGTAATCAGTGGAATTGTGCAGTGTCGTGTCACCAGGATTCGTGTGGGCAAGTGTCTACCTCCACGGGTTGCGGAGCAGGACCGCCGGGATTTCAGGAAGTAATAACATAGCCAAGGTTAGTGGAGTCGTTCTGCAAACAATAATCCGAAGAGACGCGGCAGAGACCTATCCATCGGAACCAGAACTATCAAAATCGGATCAGGGAATAGGGAGTTATTAAGGTACGAAAACCGTCAAAACACAATTCAATTTGGCCCCAACAGAAAACCAAAATTCGACTCCCACTCACACTGCGACCCAGCGGCGCCGCGTAGTTCTACTGAGGACCACCATCATCGCGCTTACAAGGCTCATAACATCAAGCCCAGACAGTTATCCTCCTCATCGGACAGCAGACGCAGACCACCAGCGGAGCATCCGTGAGCTCATCCCAAATTAGTATAAGAAATTACAAGCATAGTTTACAGTATCACAGTTAACATCACATTGTTTATATTATTAGTATAGAAATAAATTGTTGATACCCCTCCCCTAACCCGTTCCCACTAATAAAAAAAAATAAAAAAAACCACCAACATCATGTCTTCCAAAAATTCCAGCACCACACCACCACACAAAACGACCACGGAGGCCGCAGAAGCCCCTGGAATCGGTGGTCTCGGAGCAGTCGGCACGTTCATCGCAGAGGCCATGGGTGACGATGTAATGAGTATGACGCCGCCAGTGCCATCGGCGCTTGACACACGGACTCCAGGGTCGAAACACGCTGGGGCATTGGCAGTCATCAACTGGGAGGAATGCGGTTCTCCTCCCCCCCTCACAGTGAGAGCTCACACTCGAGAAGAGGGGCTCACACAGAGGGGGGCACAATGTGTGTCGGAGCAGAAGATGATAATTTGCGAGCTGCCCGATAACTGTACCGTCGCCATAGACCAGATGCTGAGCGTCGACAGCTGCCTTCAGCGGCATGTTTTAGTCGGATAGTACATCGTCTGTACCAAACTGGGTCATTCCACGCACCTGCTTCAGAGGGTCGCCCGAGTACGACCGATTCCGATTTGAAGAAGCCGTATTGGAGCATTTCGAACTCAATCCACGCACTAGCACACGCATTAGCGCTGGGTGCCTCTAACCATATGTATGGCGAGTGCTGATCATGACGGTCAGCACCCAGGCCACTTCCGTCGCACCCAGGAGCTGATACCGGCATATTTTTTGGCAGATGTGTTGTGTGTGTATTGTGCCGATGAAGCGAAGATCTCAGTGGTCACTTCTTAGCGCTGACGGTGTGCCGGTGTTGCCGACGCAGGGAACAAATGTATGTCGCTCTTAACGGTGACGCTGTGATGCTGTTACTTGTTCACGGTTGAACATTCTGGCGCCTCTCGGGACCTGGACTCCAATTGGTATGACTCAACAGTATATAGTATGTTACGCAGGAATAGTCAAGCGGAGTTGCTAGTATGTGATGCCTTGATTCCACACGACAACAAATGCGCGCTACGTAGAAGCTGACGCTGCAACCCGTGTCGAACGCGACACCGGCACCGCTTACGCGTTCCATCCGTTTCACCATGGCATTCTTTGGTCAATCGTCGACTAAATGATACAATATTTAGAATTAGAATATAATTGTAATACTTTAGTCTTTGAACACACTCTCAGTCTTTGAACATTAAACTTCATCAAGTAAAATTGGTTTCTTTTGCATCCTCTGCTGTCACCAAACATAATTAGTGTGTTATCACCAAAGAACGTCAGTGACCTAATATCATTGGCAAATAAAAAATTACCTTCCAATTTAAAAATTATTCAACATCAATTACTTGACACCAAGGTAACAGAAAATAGTACTCATATAAAAGTATACTCCTATTTTCCTATACAAGAGATAACTAAATATACTTTAATGTATACAGGGTGTAAGGGACAGCCCTCCGCAAACTGATAGGGTGAATTCAGTATGTCATACTAAGATGACTGGTACATGAAATGATTACAGGAACGTTATGGGAATCCAATAAAACTGATTTGTTTGTATTTTTGTGCACAAATCGGAGCGTCTATTACTAGTTCGGAGGGGTAGGTAATAGGTATGCGGTGAGTTAGATGAACTCAGTAGCTAGACAGAAAGTGAACAGCTGATTTCACGCGTCGTTCGTTAGAGTATTTTTACATCCATTGCTAGTTTTTTTTTTTTTTCAGTTTTTTTTGCTGTTTTTTTTACATAAATGGAGTGCTGCGAACAGACAATGTAATTTTACATTGAAATAAAGAAAATGTAACTGAAAAAATTATTTAAAAAATGAAAATTTTCCTGAGAAAATTTCCGGTGGAATATGATTCAAAATGAGGAGCTGAATGCACCCTGTTAGTTTGCGGAGGGCTGTCCCTTACACCCTGTATTACACCAGTCCCAAAGATAAACTCTGACAAGTCTGCCCAAAGTCTAGAAGTACCTAAAGCTTATATAGGGTTACATTACAACATCGAACTATATTTTGACTTGAACTATGAGGAGTTCAAACGTTATTTAGAATGGACTAACCATTTTATTTGTTTTCCTGGGGCCGTGAAAAACATGCAATTAATGAAAATTGCATTGTAGATCAACTATTTAAAAACCAGATACATACGAAATGTCCTACCTGTATCTATGTCGTCTCGAGCAGCGCACGCGCGGTGTTGCGTGGTGGGACTGGTCGCCGGCGCTGGGAGAAGACGTGGTCGCTGGCTTCGAGCCGATATCAGTGTATTTAGTGTTACTTGTTCTTTCCTTATATCAACCTCAGACTCCTAGTGTACATTACACTACCAAAACGTTTTATTTTTCCAATGAAATAATATGGGAACAATTTCACATGCTAAACACTTGTTTTTCATTGTAAGGGATCGGGTTACGACTTCAATCATTTGATTGCTATTGCAAATGCAATTATACTGTTACATGATTTACTGTATTTTTTTTTTCTTTTCAGATATAAGTGTGAAGACACTAAGAAGAATTAAAATTGTAGGGTCTAAAAATCACGGACAGTGGAATACTCCCGGGAAAAATAGTCCACATGCAACAACAGTTTCCAAATTGGATAATTTTAATGTCTCGGCTATAAGACACAAATTCTTGAATCACTGAATCAGTTGACTACCATGATGGTATGAATGCTACCAACTTTATGAAATGGCTTGAAGAAAGCCAGAGAGAAATGGAGGAGATAACGAAGAAAACCTCAATTTTCCATTTTTTTAGTCTATGTGCAAAAAAATGTTAGCTTAAAGCAAATAAATAAAACCTTATCAAAACACCTCTTTACGTTAAGCCTTCCCATACTACTCAAGAACAGAAAGCCTTTTTTTTTTAAACAAAAGTAGCATAAGATACTTATCTGACAAGATTGCTAGCTTCATACACAGCTCAAAGAATCAAGTAACCTAAAGGATCTATTTTCAAACCTAGAAAATTATGTTCCAGTTTCTTTTTGACCGGACAGAAGAACAAGTTGGTTCAAGTAAATATCAAAACCTCGCTTTTCCAGAAGTCTTTATCAAAACCACACTTTTCCAAAAATGTTTAATCAAAACCTCACATTTCCAAATTTCATTTCAAAATATTAGCTAAGATTCTTATCATTTTTATCAGCCATTTGGTACATCAGATTGACTGAAATACTAGTTTAACTGACACAACTAAAACAAAATGCAGATGTTGTAGTTATTGCTATAGATAATTATCGAACCAATAGGTCCAATTACATCTTTTTAAGTTTTATACAAGACGAGGATACAAATCCGAGCAACTGAGTCCCGTCGGAGTCAGTGCCTCCGACTGCCGCTGACTACGGCGGCGGCAGGGCCGGAGGAAGCGGCGCCGGGGGCAGCGGCGGAACCGGCGAAACCGGCGCCGGGACAAGCGGCGGTGCCGAGGACAGCGACGGTGCGGGTCAACCATGACGGCTTTGCTACGGGCGGCGAAAAGAGTTGTCATAATTGATGACCGGACCGCCTAACGGCCGCGCCTCTGGCCAGACTTATCCACGCCTAAAGGGAAAGGCGTGGGTAGTCAAAAAATTAAAATTTAGTACGCAGCTATTAAATAATAGCTGCGTACTGAAAGGAGTTGTGGTGGGTAAACCACGAACGAATATTTTCCACCCTGACTACACGTAACATTTAAGTATAGACGATTCAATGGCTGGATTTAGAGGGCGTATAATTTTTAGACAATATATCAAAAATAAAAGGCACAAATATGGCATTAGCCGTTATTATGGTTTTGGCCGATCCTAAAGGACTAGTCCATAGGATTCACATGTATAGGAACTTTTTCCCAAGATATTGAAGTTGGTGGTAAAGGACATGTAGACAAAGTGGTTATGAGACTTAAAAAAGATTATTTAAATATACTTGTGCTCTGCCCATAGTAGAAATCTTCGTTCAACCAACAATCTTCTTCTACGATGTCCTTCTCACCGCTCTGGTTTTATTCATTCTTCGTTCTTTGTCCAGGCAGTATTTCTTTGGAATGCGCTCCCTCTGAACATCAGGATGGCAACCAGTCCGTTATCTTTCAAAGTGAAGGCACGTGAACACATTCGTGAAAAGTTGGCAAAATCATCGCAGCGCTGATTTGTTGGATTCTTTTTCTCCTCTACCTATCGTTATTTCTCCTGACAAAGTTTATTTTGTTTATATGTATGTATGTATGTATTTATTGGTATTTATTCTTTTTCCAGTTATCTATCCCTTGTGTTGCACCTACCATGTTTTGTCTCTGCATCACCCTAAGGTTGACTGGTAGAAAATGCCTCAGGCATTAAGTCCGCCTTTGTACAGTATTTTTTTTACTTGTGCATAAAGTTTTAATAAATAAATAAATAAATAAATAAATAGCGGCCATTCCATTTGCTTGGCAAAACCGAGCGAGATAAATAATTTAGACGCTTTGACTTCCAAACCACTTCGTGAAGAAATGTTCAAACAAGGAATTTCTGCACTGCTATTAAGATTCGGTGTATGGAATGTCTTCTCTATATATCTTATGATTTGGATTTTCAACGATGGACTGCTCGAGGCGAACATAAGGCTTTGAAACAAGCTAAAAAAAATACCAGTGTTTGCACCATTACTAAGAAATGATCATTTAAACCTTAATACTCGACAAAAAATGAAAGTAAATCTAGCGGCTCAGGTGCTGAATCACTCCGTAGCAGCAGGCATTTTTGCCAAAGTAGCAAAAGGTATATAATAAATAGTATTTTATATTTTTATATTGGATAGACTAAATTCTTGCCCCCTAGAACCCACGTACGAGGGCTGCACTAAAAGTATCGGGAATGGAATATTTCCACTGTTCCTGTCATATTAAAATCTTTTTAATTGAAAACTCCTTGGTTTTAAAAATGGAATACCATTTATTTATTTAAAAAAGATTCTCGGTCTTGTCACAAGGTTTTGTCAAACTTGTTTAGTCGTTGAGAAAATGGAATTGACTCGAGAAAATTCAAGAGCGATGATTTATTATGACTTTCGAAGTGGTTTAACACAAAAACAGTGTGTTGACCGGATGATTTCTGCATTTGGTGATGAAGCCATCCATCCAAAACCACAATTTATCGCTGGTTTGCTGAATTTCAACGTGGACGTGTCAAGCTCAGTGATGATCCCCGTCAAGGTCGTCCAAAAACTGGGAGTGTCCGTGGGCTGGAGTTCCCTTACGGATACGTCCGTGGGGAAGGCCAGTCTTCGGGACGGTGCACCCTGGGGTGCGGGCTATTGTGCCTAAGGGGTTTCGTTGCCCGTATGCCAATATCCTGTCGGAGGAACGCTCCAACGTGTGTCTTTCTGCTCTAAGCAGAGACGCACAGCGGCGGAGTAAGAACGGGCTCGGTGTGCACTTACCCTGCCGCCGGGTAGGCAGGAGGAAGTCATTTCCTTCTGCCACCGTTAGTCTCGTAGCCCCGAAGATCGTTCAAGGTCGTGTCTCTGACTTTTGACGGGGGTCGAGGGTCTTGGCTTAACCGCCCGGACCGCGAGGTAGAAAACCTCTATAAAAAATCACCCCAAATCTCCAAGCGGCGGCGCACCGTGAGGGAGGTTGTAAGCTTGGTTAATGGGTAGCTTAATTAGCCGCTAGTGCGAACCATGTTATTTTGAGCCAGTAAACAAAGTTTAATACTCGTGGGAACAACAATGGAAAATTTATTGAAAAAAACCCAAAGACGAGAAGAGAAGGAGAGTAGTGATGCGGGGTCGGAGTCCGACGCCGCATCGGGAGCGAAGGGCGCGAAGGGCTCTTTTAAGAGCCCGGAGTGCGTATTGGTGGCGGCCGCTGGTAGGAAGCGGAACGTGGAGGTTGGACCGGGGGATGGCCAGGGGTCTTCCTCGGACGGCGGAAGGGGCTCGGCTCCTAAATGTGCTCGCCGGGGCCTAGGATGGACCCGGAAAAAGAGTAAGAGCCGGGCAAACACGCAGGAGGAAGACTCAGTCGGCTCGGCCGGGGGGAGCACTAGGGAGGCGTCTGGCGATGAGTCAGACGCCGCTGGTGGCTCCAATTCGGAGCGGGCCAGGTTTGCGGAGGTCGTGGCTGCTGCAGTCAAGTATGTGTCCTTGAAGAAAAAGCAATCTTCCAAGGACAAGGCCATACCTGCAGCCAAGGCATTTATAGTTATTTATATCTATGTCGTCTCGAGCAGCACACGCGCGGTGTTGCGTGGTGGGACTGGTCGCCGGCGCTGGGAGAAGACGTGGTCGCTGGCTTCGAGCCGATATCAGTGTATTTAGTGTTACTTGTTCTTTCCTTATATCAACCTCAGACTCCTAGTGTACCTTACACTACCAAAACGTTTTATTTTTCCAATGAAATAATATGGGAACAACTTCACATGCCAAACACTTGTTTTTCACTGTAAGAGATCGGGTTACGACTTCAATCATTTGATTGCTATTGCAAATGCAATTATACTGTTACATGATTTACTGTATTTTTTTTTTCTTTTCAGATATAAGTGTGAAGACACTAAGAAGAATTAAAATTGAAGGGTCTAAAAATCACGGACAGTGGAATACTCCCGGGAAAAATAGTCCACATGGAACAACAGTTTCCAAATTGGATAATTTTAATGTCTCGGCTATAAGACACAAAATAAACGAATCTTATGGTGTGAAAAGACACTGAGAAGCCTGCATAATGAGCTGAAGGAAGCAATTGGATTTATGGGATGCCGTGAAACCCTTAGAAAAAATTTACACAAGAACGGGTTTGTGTTTCAAAACAATAAATATGAACGGGCTTTGCTTACAGAAAAATATGATATTGCAACATGGAGACACAAATTCTTGAGAACAATACATCAAAAGAGACTAGAACGTAAACAGATTATTTAGCTTGATGAGACATATGTACATCAGAACTATAAAGTTTATAAAATCGTGGCAATCACCGTCAACGACCGGTGTCACTAGTAATATATCGACAGGAAAAAGACTTATTATTGTGCATGCAGGATCGGAGGAAGGGTTTGTGCCAGGTGCATTATTGGTATATAGGACAAAATCCAAATCGGTAGCATTCATACCATCATGGTAGTCAACTATGATGGTATGAATGCTACCAACTTTATGAAATGGCTTGAAGAAAGCCAGAGAGAAATGGAGGAGATAACGAAGACAACCTCAATTTTCCATTTTTTTTAGTCTATGTGCAAAAAAATGTTAGCTTAAAGCAAATAAATAAAACCTTATCAACACACCTCTTTACGTTAACCCTCCCCATACTACTCAAGAACAGAAAGCCTTTTTTTTAAACAAAAGAAGCACAAGATACTTATCTGACAAGATTGCTCGCTTCATACACAGCTCAAAGAATCAAGTAACCTAAAGGATCTATTTTGAAACCTAGAAAATTATGTTCCAGTTTCTTTTTGACCGGACAGAAGAACAAGTTGGTTCAAGTAAATATCAAAACCTCGCTTTTCCAGAAGTTTTTATCAAAACCACACTTTTCCAAAAATGTTTAATGAAAACCTCACATTTCCAAATTTCATTTCAAAATATTAGCTAAGATTCTTATCATTTTTATCAGCCATTTGGTACATCAGATTGACTGAAATACTAGTTTAACTGACACAACTAAAACAAAATGCAGATGTTGTAGTCATTGCTGTAGATAATTATCGAACCAATAGGTACAATTACATCTTTTTAAGTTTTTTACAAGACGAGGATACAAATCCGAGCAACTGAGTCCCGTCGGAGTCACTGCCTCCGACTGCCGCTGACTACGGCGGCGGCAGGGCCGGCGGAAGCGGCGCCGGGGGCAGCGGCGGAGCCGGCGAAACCGGCGCCGGGTCCAGCGGCGGTGCCGAGGACAGCGACGGTGCGGGTCAACCATGACGGCTTGCTACGGGCGGCGAAAAGAGTTGTCATAATTGATGACCGGACCGCCTAACGGCGGCGCCTCTGGCCAGACTTATCCACGCCTAAAGGGAAAGGCGTGGGTAGTAAAAAAAATAAAATTTAGTACGCAGCTATTAAATAATAGCTGATAAACCACGAACGAATATTTTCCACCCTGACTCGTAACATTTAAGTATAGACGATTCAATGGCTGGATTTAGAGGGCGTATAATTTTTAGACAATATATCAAAAATAAAAGGCACAAATATGGCATTAGCCGTTATTATGGTTTTGGCCGATCCTAAAGGACTAGTCCATAGGATTCACATGTATAGGAACCTTTTCCCAAGATATTGAAGTTGGTGGTAAAGGATATGTAGACAAAGTGGTTATGAGACTTAAAAAAGATTATTTAAATAGCGGCCATTCCATTTGCTTGGCAAAACCGAGCGTGATAAATAATTTAGACGCTTTGACTTCCAAACCACTTCGTGAAGAAATGTTCAAACAAGGAATTTCTGCACTGCTATTAAGATTCGGTGTATGGAATGTCTTCTCTATATATCTTATGATTTGGATTTTCAACGATGGACTGCTCGAGGCGAACATAAGGCTTTGAAACAAGCTAAAAAAAATACCAGTGTGTGCACCATTACTAAGAAATGATCATTTAAACCTTAATACTCGACAAAAAATTAAAGTAAATCTAGCGGCTCAGGTGCTGAATCACTCCGTAGCAGCAAGCATTTTTGCCAAAGTAGCAAAAGGTATATAATAAATAGTATTTTATATTTTTATATTGGGTAGACTAAATTCTTGCCCCCTAGAACCCACGTACGAGTAACATGGACAATTTTTACAAGTGTCCAGTTATCAGAAACAGTATTATTAAAAAAACAGGAACTGTGCTTGCCAACAGAAAAATAAATCCAAAAGCCGTGGTTATTAAAAAACCTTTTGAAAAGTGGAAATATTTATAGGTGCAACGGAAAAGTTGTTTGTGTCTGTAAATAGAAAGACAAGACAGATGTGCTCACTATTTCCACTGAGCATTCACCCCCCTTTACGCCAGTGGTAAATAGGCGCGGTCGTGTGGTCAACAAACCAAATATGGTTATTAAGTACAATAAATGCATGAAAGGTGTTGATCGACACGACCCTGTTAGCTTATTATCCAAGTGAGCACAAATCTATGCGATGGTACAAAAAATTGGCATACACATTCTACAAATGATGCTATAGAATTCCTTTTTAGGGTTCCGTACCTTAAAAGGAAAAAACGGAACCCTTATAGGATCACTCGTGTGTCTGTCTGTCTGTCCGTCTGTCACATCCAATTTGCTCCGAATCTAAAGGACCGATTAAGTTGAAATTTTGTACACATATGGCTTTCTATGACCCAAACAAGCACGACTGAAGTAAATAAATGAATTTTGAATATGGGGGTCACTTTTAGGGGGTAAATAAGAAAATTTGAAAAAAAGTTTTGCAAACTGTACCGTGTGACATATCAAATGAAAGGGCTTAATGAGGATTTCAAATATATTTTTTTTTATAATTTTGAAATAAATAGTTTTAAAGTTATTTAAGAAAATAGACGAAAATTTACCATTCCCCCGCCCTTATCTCGGAAAGTACTGAGCCTAATTTGAAAAAAAAATACAGAAAATAGGTCTATATGTAGATTACAGTAAAACCTATAAGAAGTTTGTGGTGCTAAGGTAACATGGAAAATCTCTCAATATTGTGAGTACAAACTTACATTTACTGTTGGAATGTATGGGACAACATGTTTTTCAACTATAATGTTAAGTTTGTTCTTGGGATGATTTCATACCAACTACGGAACCCTTCATTGTGCGTAGTCCGACACGCACTTGGCCGGTTTTTTTATTTTTTTATGCAAAAGGGTACAAGTAGTACTCTTTCCTTAGAATCATATACTTAGGGAAAATGTTGAACCCTTCCCGCTATACCTGACACATTTTCACCTCAAAAAGCAAGACACATGCCCAAAGAGTTAGACAGAAATACCAATGGGTGTCTTAAAAGTCGCAAATGTGTCAGGTGCTGGGTAAGAGAAAAAAAAGGAAAGACAAAAATAATGTGCCCGGATTGTGATGTCGGTCTTTGTTTTTCCTTTTACGGTCCACAACTGTTTGCCTATATGTGTGACTGTGTGTTACAAGTTTGCAACATTAAATTTATTATTTTTACATTGTTATGCAGTTTTTACCGTCATATTGACGTATGACAGTTGACAGTTTATAATCATGTGTCAAATTTTCTAATTGCCATGTATGTGCGTGTAAATAATGACTTGTTCCATAAACTCAGTGCGAGTAACATGTGAAATTTTATTTGAACAAAGCCTCCTTTTTATTGAACCTAACAATTCTAGAAATACAGTCCTCCATTAGCCTGTTCAAGGTTCGTCGTGCAGGCAAAGACGTCGAGTAGTATACACGCCAGATCAGGGACCGCCGACGACCGAACAAAATGGTCCGAACAAAATGGTCGAGCCATAGAAGGGGGGCAGGTGAAAACTCACATTGTCGTGATGGAAAAGGATGTGGTAATCTTGGGTTCGGCCCCTCGTACGCCTTCCAAAGGTCCGGGACCCCAGGATATTGCCAATAATACCAGAGGGTTTATTTGGCAACAGAGAGGAAAGAGTACCAATTATTATTTGTGATGGTACCTACATATATCTCCAAAAATCTTCTAATTAAAATTGTGAATAGGACGGATGCTGAAATAATTTTAAATCGCGCAATACAAAGAAAAGAAATGCCTAATACTTTGACACAACTAATTGTAAGCAATAGTATAAACCGATTCCGAGCCCAGTTTACAGACATCAATGCTCATCTTCCAGAGTTAGATATTTTTCCTGAAATGACCATGTCAAATCTAATAATATTTGCGTTGGGCATTTACCAAATAAAGCAAGCCCGAAGTTATTACGGTGAACATATCAGACAAAGTGGGACATTTCAGGTAGAAATATCTGACCGTCTGGAAGTAGTATCGCAAGCAACCTCATCCCAACAGGACCCCGTACTAATTAGGGGTCGTATAAAGTATCTCGGGAACATTTTTCCGGAAGAAAGCGGAAATTGACAGACGGCAGTAGGAGGCAGAGGTAATTAATATTATTAACCTGTTTGACCGCCTGTTAGGTATTTTTTAACACATATTTTTAACACAAAATTTAACAGAAACACGATTTTTTTTTGCAGAATACTTTTAAGATTCTCATAGCCAAAAGTAAGAAATTTTAGTGATAGTTTACTCAGTTTAGCTCCGTGTACAAGAGAGTCGGATCGGAACCATTATTTGTTTAAATTAATTAAAAATTGTAATAAACCAAAACTGTAATGTGGAATGAAATAATGGAAATTATTTATGAACATTTAAATTTTAATATAATAAATACACAAATAATTCTAGAAAGCCGTTCTCGAGTTCAGGTAGAAAAATGCGCGGTCATAGCATATTGTAGTGGGTGGATAGGAACCAAAGCAAAAAAGTTTGTTTTTAAAAAATGTAAAACCTGTCGAAATAATTTAATTTCTTCAAATAATGAAGATTTTCACAATTTTATAATTAAAAAAAATATATTGTGGCAAAAGATGGTTGGGCAAAACATTGGATATTTTAAATAAATGTGGACATATAGAATAAATTGCTAAATATATAATGCTGATTATAACAGTCCACGTTAACTTAAATTTTATGGAATGCAAAAATATAAAGAATTTTTTTTTTTTTTATTTATTTACATACATACGCTAGGTACCATTACAGAGTGTCCCAATTCGGTAGTGCAGATAACTCACAATAAAAATCATGCAATAACTTATAATGCCATACAATATTTACAAATTAATAACATAACATAAGACGTGTAACGTTGCCCTTGCGAACTCGCTCAGTGAACATGAGAAAAGATCTATTCTGTCGGCAACCAATTTAGTGTGCGCATTGTTCGCGTCGGGGGGACGTTGTCCAACAGTTTTGTTCGACCACGCGGCACCGCGAACAAGTTGGGCCGTCGTCGGCGCTGCACGTACCCATCTGGCACACACAAACCTATCCTCTCTAGCACACCCGGATTATGTATGTTACCCCGGAACACTCCAAAGACATACGACGCCAGTGCTAGATCCCTCCTTGTCTCCAACTTGTTGTATCCCACCATGCCCAACACAAACAAGGTCGGATACATCAAGGGGGGGGGGGATATACTCCATACAGCCTTAGGTATATGTATCTTGTGAATTTATTCTGTATGCGCTCTAACATGAGACTATATTTGTGTCGACAGATATCAAACTTGCCCAAGTCCAGTACCGGCCATTTTATATTTTATTTATTTCTTCTGTTCAGCAAAAAAATACGATTCTTTTCGCTTTAGATCAATCCAATCTAAGTCCTCAGTTTCCTAAAGAAATTAAGGGCGACAGTTGATACATTTTTTCAATCCCACCTAAGTCACACACGCGTTTCAAATCATATGAGCCCAAGTCCATTACAGCCAATCACACGTCAGCTTTACTCTGTCATGGCCGCCATTCTTGTTTATTCCACGTGCTAGTAATAACCGTGCTCCGTGTTTTTATTTTAATTATGGACAATTTAATAAAATTGGTGCCTCCGGAATTAGCAAAAAAGAAGCAGAAGAAAAGTGCAACTGATATCATAACAAAAAATGGACAAAATCGGTAAGTTACAGTGTATTATAAGATTATTTTACAAGAAGATAGTACCTCAGGACAGCGATGTCTTAACCTTGAACAGGGCCTGTGATTTTATTGCATTTACATAATAATAGAAATAAGAAAAAGACGAATATATATGTGAATTCTTTTTTTTTAAGAATAAAAGTATTTTAATGATAATATTTAATTTTAATTTCCTGAGTCCGTACCCTAATCGTTATGTAATATCAAACTCGCCTAAGTCCTTTTGCAATATTTCAAACTCTCCCAAGTCCAGTGCTCCATTTTTCAATATTGAGAAAATCCATAAGTATTATATCTAATGCGCCTAAGTCCTGCTAAAACTCATCGAAAATATATATTTACACTGTGAATTTATTTTAGGTACTTTTTATTTTGTGAGTGTTGCCAAGTTTAATATTCATAGCACAAAATAATATTAACAGCTTTTTACTAGCGTAAACTTCCAACTAGAAAATTTTTTTACAAAAGAAAAAACAACAGACTCCCAAAAAAACACTACAAAGTGAAAAATAACTTTAATTTCGGAACTTCTTTGGTTTTTTATTTACTTTCGTTTTTTTTTGCCACCGACTTCCGAAATTAAACTTATTTTTCACTTTGTAGTGTTTTTTTGGGAGTCGGTTGTTTTTTTTTTGTAAAAAAAAATTATTTCTCACTTTTTAGTGGTGCCTACCCCACACAAATCTGAATACCACTCTGCAAAATAAATTAGAGCATCATCCACATAGACTAAATGCGAAAAATACGTATTTACTTATTGAAGCTAACTCAAAAGCCACTCATCAGAACTTGAAGATATTTTTATGCGACCATCTCAGGAATACTTATACCATTTCAAATAAAAACTTTGCAAAAAGCAAATACGTCGCGCTAAGTCGTGTCAGAAGTTTGGTAGGCGTAGTTTTAGCTGACAGAGATAACGAGGCTACGAAATCTGCCTTCTGACAATCAATTTGAATCATATTTATAGCCAGAGTGCACATCATGACGATTCAAATAAGCCCAAACACGGGTAGGATACATTGTTTTATTACTGAGTTCCGATGCCTACCTTCCGGCTTCTTCATCAGATCGGTTCGATGGTACCATTTTCATCAGAACCATTTATTTAAAGCTTCGTCATAGTCGCTTAACTATTAATCGAGATATCTTATCGCCACCCGTGAAACAGTTATCATCGTTGAAGAGTTCCCGTGGCTTTCTTGGGTCTTCTTCATCAGTTCCACTTCACCAGATGATACTTTCTGATTGCAAACGCTTGATTTGTTGATGAAAATACCAAAATAGGTATATGTGTGCCTATAATATTTGAGGAGTTCCCTCGATTCCTCATGGATCCCATAATCAGAACTGAATTTTGATAAAAATGGGACCAATCTGAAAGTATACCCTTTCAAATAAAAAAAGAATTTCCCGAATCGGTTCATAAATGACGGAGTACTAAGGTAACAAACATACAAAAAAAAAGAAAAAAAAAAAAAACAAACACAACCGAATTGAGAACCTCCTCCTTTTTTTGAAGTCGGTTAAAAAGGACATCGTTATCCGAAAAATGTTTCAACGTGACTTGGGCGTTTTTGATATCTATCGACACATTTAGTCTCATGTGGAGCCCATATTGCCGCATTACTAGACTTGTGTAAGTAATGCGATTGTTGCATTGCGCGTCATATAACCCGACCGCGTACTGTAGCATTACCTATGACTCGACCAAATTAAGCATGGCACATGACACTCAAACATGACGCGGCGCGCTGCCGCGCTGTTCGGTTCGGTGCCCGTATTATCTCGGTAATTTTCGCTATGTGTGTAAGTGAGAAGGAACATGCGCCGGTCGGCTGGCTGCGAAATAAGTTACCTATTATTCAGAACCGTATTACTCTAGTTATAAGGTTTAGGTTTTATTGACACCGCGGACTGGCTAGCACCGTGATGTTTTAAAGCATGACATTATGATAAGGTTGGTACGCCCGCGCCACAACATTGCGCACGCCATTATGCAAAACAGTTACATTACACGAAACAAATAGAAACATTGCTAGTAATAATAGTTCTATGCATGTAATGTTGTGTGTGTTATTTTGTATGTACTTAGACAATTGTGAAAGAGATTTGTGGACTCGCCACGATGGCAACTACTAGTAATTCAAACATGCAAACCGAGACGCAGACAGGAGAGAAGGCTCCAGATACGAGCGGGACCAATAAGAGACAGAGAGGAAAGATTTTCGTAAAACGATCCAAAGGATCAGAAAATGCAGCCGCACCTCCACTACCACCAAGGGACCCGAATAGTACAGGACCTAAACCTACAAGGTTATCCACAGTCGCGACCAAACCCAAGAATGAGCCGATGTTTTCAGACATTGACATGATGGGGTTTCCCGGAGTTGCCCCATATCGCAGAACCAATGAGTTCGCGATCACTGCTGAGGGTTTTATCCCTCTATGCGAGAAGGAGTATGACGTTATTGCGTCCAACCAACCTTTCTTCGCCAAAAGTGTAGCCAAGTCGGCATGGGTCTACTATTGCACTATGAGCTTATATGCTCGTTTGATTACGCTGAAGCAAGAGGATGGCTCATCTACATATGATGAGGATTCCTTCGCAGGACAGGTTCTTTCAGGGAACCACAGTTTACCTACACCAATTGAGTCTTACATCAAGGCACTAGGACACATAGTTGATAGTTCATCAATCAGATATAAGTTAGCTATGCCCGTATGGCCTACTGATGCTGGCACATTTGAGAGAATGGGACCAAATACGCATTGGAAATATATGTCAATGCCGTGCCCTGTAGTATGTAAACGACGCATACAAGAAGATTTGCGTGTCACTGCAACACCAGGAGTAAGAGAGTGGAATCTCCCTGAGGCCCTAAGACCTATAGAGGCAGGCGCAGGTAATCCGACCCGAAATTGTTTGGGCTGGGCGAGAGCCGCCACCTTAACGAATGACCAAGTCGCATTCTTGGAAAGCGCAAACATTATGGAAGATGCGTTTCCGGTGAAATTTCAGCAATTCCAATATAACGTAGATCTATTTGAGAAAGTCTCACTTGCACTTTCTAGGACTGAGGAGAAGATTAAGATTAGTCCTCAAGTCAAGAAGAGTAGCGAAGGAGCTTTAGCTTTAGTATGTTATACGGTAGTAGAGAGCACCGTACAAGAAACCTCTCCTAATGTATTTTACACCGAGAGCAGAAATAACCAAATTGTTGCATCGTCAGAGATAGACGCTAGACAATCATTGGCATCACTGATTCTCTCGTTTAGAGTGCAGAAGGATGCAATCGGAGAAACACGGCCATATGCTGCCTATTCCTTTGGCAACTATGCGAACGTACCAGATACTTGGCATGACACCCGTAACCATGTGTTTACATATGGCAGAGCGGATCGTTGGAATGTTAAGGAGTACACGGCACCGTTTACTGATAAGTCAGAATATCGGTTAGCCTGGATAAAAAGACATGTTAAATAACATTGTCTTACGGATTGAGGGAGTCACGACCCGAACTTGTAATCTAAGGAGCAAGTTGAGTGAGCATTTTCTATACTTTTATTTTATATTTTATTAGGTTAAAAGACCTGAAATCTCATAAGAGTCCCTGGCATTTGCTTTACAGTTTAATTATTATTTTATTATTTTATTTTATAGGGGTAGTCAGGATAATTTAAGTTTTGATTAATGTAATTTATAAGTTAATATGGATTTTATTTTGGATTTTAATTTTATAATATTACTGTACTAAATTGTTTAATTTAAGTTAAAAAAAAAAAACATTAAAACATTGTTTTTTTTTTTTTTTAAAAAGGGGGAGGTGTAGTGTGCAGCTCGCCTAACCCTATATAACTGTAACTGCACACATATTAATTGGCATTATTACATTGATTGTAGAACCAAACAGTTCTCTTTATTTCATACCCACGTCACCCTATTACACCCGCGACATCCTGAGCAGCAGTCAATCGCTCAACCACTGCGCCAACAAATGAAGATACAACGATAGAAGAACAAATGTTAGTAGCCCCATTAAAACTAAAACAAGACGTGGCTACAAGGTGGAATTCCACGTATGATATGCTCATGAGATTATTAAGAATTAAAGAAGCACCTATTGCCACTTTAGCAATAATGCGTCCAGAGTTAAGTTTATCGCTTGAAGACTGGAACATAATTGAAAAAGCGACAGAAATTTAAAAAAAAAATTATGAGGTCACTGTGGAAATCAGTGCCGCGGCATATGTGATGGCATCAAAATACATTGTATATTGTAAATTAATAAACAGCAAACTTGGCAAATTCTCACCAGATAATATCACAAAGATTGAGCTGCTGCATAACGCTCTAAAGTCACAAGTGAAGCAAAGGTTTAGAGAAGTAGAAAACAATTATATTTTGTGTGAGGCCACCATTTTGGATCCACGATTTAAAAAAAGTGGCCTTGCTAGCCTTAACAATTTTGAGAGAGCTGCAACAGCATTAAAATTGAGAATTGGCTCAGATGGAACCAGGGATGTTCAAGAAGTACCAGCTTCACAGCCGACACCTGTTCAAAGAGAATCTGGTTCTGTTTGGGACGAATTTGACGCTGAAGTTGCTGTTTTCGTCCCGCAAAATCCAACTGCGGCCGGTACCGGAGTTTGACAAATACATGCAAGAACCACTTATAAAAAGAACTGAAAATCCTACGCTCTGGTGGAATGCACGCAAAGCGGTATATCCGCGATTATACAAATACATGCTAAAACGCCTGAACGTTACAGCTACATCCGTACCGTGCGAGCGTGTATTTTCAAAGGCGGGTCTGACGTTAAATGAAAGACGGAAACGTCTGAAGACAAAAAAACTATCAGAATTAATATTTATTAGCTGCAATTAAAATGTAAATAGGTACCATGTAAATAAAAACAAAACTTAGGAATAAGTATAGTAAAATAGGAATACAAAAAAAAAATGCAAAAAAAATAATAAAAACAATCATCACACTAATATTATAAAGGCGAAAGTTTGTGAGTGTGTGTGTGTGTGTGTATGTTTGTTACTTCTTCACGCTCAAACGGCTGGACCGATTTGGATGAAATTTGGTATGTAGATAGCTTATACCCTGGATTAACACATAGGCTACTTTTTATCCCGGTCTACGCGGGTGAAACCGCGGGGCACAGCTAGTTGTATATAAAATCGATTTTTAAATACGCCAATATTCATAGTTTTTGTCAATAATCAATATTGCCATCCATGTTTATTGCCAGTCCTAAGCCTGGAATGCCCTTTTGATTGAATTATTCCATAAATTGGGGTTAAGTATGAAGGAAATTCGACTTTATGACTATGATAACAAAAACGAGTGTATATTTCGGCGTTTTGGCGATTGTCACATCACATCATAATGTATCGTGTTATCTCGTGTAATGATGTATGTCTTCTACAACGCGAGCATTTCATTACAATAACCATCTTTGTGGTGCGTCATTTCACGTCATGTTTGGAGTCATGGTGTAATGCAACATTCCTCGGTACGAAATGTAATGTCATATTACATCACTTCTGAACGCACTGTTTTGCGCATGTCTACGCATTACCCTCCAACTGACTCCTTATTAGAGCGTCATACAAAACCGAAATGGCTTTAATATTTGTGAAAGCTGCCACTCTGCGAAGCACAAAACCCAGTCTCTTGTATGCCTTTTTAGAGACATTGATAATGTGCTCCCGGAATCTCAATTGAGTTTCCATAAGAACACCAAGGTCTCGCACTGCCTCCTCCCTTTTCATAGGCACGTCGTCCACTTTGTAGTTGTGGTGGAGTGGTACCCTTGCCCGACTGAATGTTAGAACTGAACACTTCGTAACATTGAATTGCAGTTTGTTCTTTCGACTCCACTCAACTACCCGATCAATGTCTAGCTGAAGGCGGTGACAGTCGTCCTCGCTTTCGATAGCCAACAGCAACTTGAGGTCGTCTGCAAATAGCAGACACCTGGCATCTCTTATTACGTCAGGCAAGTCATTGATTACTATTATGAACCCTAACGGTCCTAAATTGCTACCTTGACTCACTCCCGACCTAGTGAAATAAGGCTGCGACCGGAATCCACAGTACTCTACAAACTGTTTCCTGTCCCTCATATAGCTCGCAAAGAATTGGAGCACAGTTCGGGTTCAGGCCTGGACTTTCCACTGAAAGCGCAATACTGAGTCTTAAACAGACTGTCCAATATTATACTGACAGAAGCACGCCTGTGTACGCGTGTTTCCTCGACCTCTCTAAAGCTTTCGACCTCGTCTCCTATGACATATTATGGAAGAAGCTCGGGGAAGCATGCGTGCCAGCTGAAATTATACGTGTTTTCCAGTACTGGTATAGTAATCAAGTGAACTATGTAAAATGGAATAATTCACTCTCTGCTGCGTATGGGTTGGATTGTGGCGTGAGACAGGGGGGGCTGACCTCGCCCAAGCTTTTTAACCTTTACGTCAATGAGCTGATCGCTGGACTCAGCAGTAAACGGATTGGATGTTGGATTGACAACGTTTGCGTCAATAACCTTAGTTACGCAGATGATATGGTGCTGCTGGGTCCAACTGCCGGCTCCATAAGAGAGCTTTTGGAATGCTGTGAAAGGTACGCTGCTAGCCACGGTCTAGTTTATAATTGTAAGAAGAGCGTTTTCATGATCTTTAAGGCCTCCGGTAGGAAGCAGTCATACGAGCCAATTATCAACCTCAGTGGCCAGCCCCTGCAAAGGGTGAAACAAACTAAATACCTCGGGCATTATGTAACTGAGGACCTTAAAGATCATGAAGATATCGAACGCGAGCGCAGAGCTCTTGCTGTGAGAAGCAATATGCTGGTTCGCAGGTTTGCTTGTTGTAGTAAGGATGTTAAAATTACGTTGTTTAAGGCTTACTGCCAGACTTTCTACACAAGCAGCCTGTGGGCCAGCTACACGCGGAAAACAATGGATGCCCTGAGGGTACAGTACAATAACAGCTTCAGAATGCTTTTGGGGCTGCCGCGCTTTTGTAGTGCCTCTGGCATGTTCGCCCAGGCGCGTGTTCATGACTTTCACGCAATGGTGAGGAGGAAAACGGCGTCACTATTGGAGAGAACGCGGTCAAGTCCTAATGGCATTCTGAAGATGTTAGTGGACAAGTTTAACTCACCGATAATGAATCACTTCATGCAGGTGTTGGTGAGGCAGGAGTGATTCATTACACCCGGTGAAATGTTTTTTCTGTGAGCCCAGTTATAATAACACACTAACATAGCGTTTTAAGTATCTTTTATACTAACAAACTAACACTAATGGATCATTGTTGTCTATGTAAATAAATACATTTATTTATTTATTTAGGTGTGCAGCCAACTTTCGCCAACTTTGATAATAAGACATCGTTATCCACCAGGTCGAACGCATTCTTAAAATCAAAGTAGGCTGTGTCCACCTGCACACCAGCATGAGGAACTAAGTACGTCATGGCATTCAATAGGTTGCTGGTCGTGCTACGCGCTGGTCGGAATCCGTGCTGGGCGTCTGACAGTTGCGATGCTACTTGCTCCTGGACATCTCGCTGAATGGCCGACTCAAACACCTTTGCTGGCTTCGACAGAATCGCTACCGTCCTAAAAGATTCGACTGCTGTTCCGTCTCCCCCTTTCGGTATCGGAATTACGCGTGTGACCTTCCAACGTTCTGGGAAGTACGATGTTTCTAGGCACAAGTTAAACATGTATACGAGCGGCTCTGCTAACACCGAGCGGCAATCTCGCATAATAAATGCCGGAATACCATCCGGGCCTGCTGAGCGCTTGGGTTTAAGCCGAGCAAGCGCCGCTCGAACTTGGTCGAGTGTCAGTCGTGGGATGTGAACACGCGCGCTGCTTGCGCCCCCCGCCTCCACCGCTTCGTTCACGTCAAGCCGCGCCGGCTCCTCATTATACACTGAATAGAAATACTTTGCAAATTCCGTCACACATTCTGAATCTGATAAAAGTACCCCCTCTAAAATAATTAAAAAGCAATATCCTCAGTGGCAAGAGCTATTATTATTTTGGTAATGAAAGTGACGACCCCATCTTCCTACGGGCTCGAGAACACTATACAAAAAATCCAACTGTTTTAAGGACGATGTGAAGAGTGGAATATTACAGTGCCATCTAACGGAGGAGACTTATCGTCTACTACTCAACCTAGCTTTTCCAAAGGAGTTGGAAACGCAGAGCTATGTGCACCTAGTGGGATTACTCGACAGTCATTTCAAGACAAGAAAATGCACATTCGTGGACAATGCGAAATTTTTTGGTGACTGCAAAACAACATAAAGAAAGAAATAAAGAAAAATTGTTTATTCTGCACAAATAAAACGCACATTAGAAAATAAAAAAAGTACACACATTATGCAAAGCAAGCAAAAGCCTCATATCCAAGTTGTCTTTTCATATCAGATCAAAGACAACAATTTAAAACAGTAATTCTACAATACTAATTAGTCTATGAACTCTACATTGCCTCTGCTCTGTGTTGTGACACTAGCAAAAGTCAACAAACATGTATGCAGCAAACAAAACAAAAACAAATCCGAATTGCAGAGTGGAAAAATAATACTTTTATAACAAAAATAACAAGAACAAATTAATCCGTGCGTCGTATCTGTGCAAGAACAGGTCGTTGCTCAGCAAAATGCCGTGACGTCGGACGAGCCTATCATCAGCGGCGCTGATTTTCAGCAACTACCTATCGAATGACGTAATGACGTCCCCCATGTGTGACATAATACCTAGGGTAAGTAACTTTATTCACAGAAATACGTGTGAATTAAGCTGAACATAATTTACCAATAAATAAAGATAAACATACAGAAAAAAAAATATACGTACTTATATGTCTTTAGCTATGCGTAACTTTTATAAATGAAATACTTACATAATATGGCGTCAATACCAAAAAAAACAAATAAAAAATTAAATACACTAAATAATTCCTTACTCTAAACATTGTAGTGCTACTATTTACGCTCAGTGAACGAAACGCTATTTTAGTTATTAATTACAATTTCGAACCCATACGTCAATACTTCATAATTAAATATAATGACATCAATTGATAACTTAATGTCATGGGATATTTGTGATGGCATGGCAGCCATTTGCAAAAGGTATGCAAACAGCCATCAATCAAAGGTGAATCAACAATCAGTAATCAGACAGAGACCACTCGCACTGCTGGAAAGCCCCATCCATTGCCTGTAGGCTATGACCCTTTAGGTAAGTACAAAAAGAGCAGAGTTGTTAGGCACTAGTTATATTATTCATGTGGATTTCTGTATTTGCATGAAATATTTCTTTAATATACTCAAAAAATGCTTTTTTGATTTCAGGACTCTTACTGGTGGAGGAATGTTATTCCAGCAGTGCGTGGCGGCGTATCTAAAGCTCCCCCTGAATGCTGCGGTTCTATGTGTTGATGTACTAAGAGGTTTGGTAGAAAAACGTGGTTCGTATTTACTCTGTCTCCAACTTAATTTCTAAACCAAATAGTGTGGTTTTTGTGTAGTGACTACCCCAAACAGTAAACTTGCCATATGTAACTTTCTCCTAGCGGCCATTTTGAAAATATTATTTTAACAGACGAAACCGTTGGAGAATGGGCGGCGCGATTTAGAGGTTTGGCAACTTATTGCAACTTCGGCAGCGCTCTAGAAACGAACTTGAGAGATCGATTCGCCCTTGGCCTGAGTGCAAGTCCAGAACGCGACAAGCTGTTCGAGCAGAACCAAAGTAAGTAGTATGTAGGTAATGTGTCACTATTTAGTTAAGTATAAACTTTGTATTTTTTCAATACATATCAGGTCAGTTATTTTGTTTGACATGGTTTTATAGTTTGTAATAGGTACCAAGTTTTTTGTTAGTTTAGTAAGTAACTTTCTAATTTTTCAGTACCTACCTATAAATATGATTATAGGTAGGTATTGAAATATGATATTATTATGACCTTTAATAATAATTAAAGTAGAAGTTAAGAAGAAGAATAATCATTGGCCAGTGCTTGTTTTTTCAATACATATCAGGTTAGTTATTTTGTTTAATTGACTTGATTTTATAAAGAGTAATTATTTAGTTTGTGATAAGTACTAAATTTTTTGTTAGTTAAGTAATTAACTTTGTAATTTTTCGTTACCTACCTATAAACATGATTATAACCTTTAATAATTAATGTAGAAGTTAAGAAGAAGAATAATCATTGGCCCGTGCTTATTTCATTAAATATGATTATAAACTTTAATAATTAATGTAGAAGTTAAGAAGAAGAATAATCATTGGCCAGTGCTTGTTTAATTAAATATGATCATAAACTTTAATAATTAATGTAGAAGTTAAGAAGAAGAATAATCATTGGCCAGTGCTTATTTCATTAAATATGATTATAACCTTTAATAATTAATGTAGAAGTCAAGAAGACGAATAATCTTTGTCCAGTGTTACAATCTTCACCGCAAATAGGCAATGAAGAACAGAGGCTAAATTAAATGTTTAGGCGTAATAACTTTGTCTTCTTCCGGTTGTTGATCAAAAACCTGATTTTGTCATAATCCAGTGAAAAGATTAGAATGTCTATTGATTCATATTTTGCGGTTTAACCTAAGGTTGTAATCATGGCTGCTGACTTATTAGATCATAACCTCAAAGGAAACTTATGTGTAAAGTTCTATGATCCTCGGCTTTTAAATAATATATTTTTAACTAGCTGACCCGACAAACGTTGTGCTGTCAAAAATTCAATAATGCATACAAAATTCCCATAAAAATGCACTTTCAGTTTTCCCGCATTTACCAATTTTCCCGGCAAGTTTTCAAACATTTTCTTTTATACAAACCTTGCCCTGACAAAGAATTCGCCAAATAGGTGCAACCGTTCTGAAGTGACGCTCGTACTTATTACTTATTTAAAGAACCAACACGAAGTCAGACAGTTTATCGGGTTGGCTAGTTTTTTTCGTAGATTTGTAAAAGGTTTCGCCGTCATTTGCAAACCATTGTCGGATCTTTTGAAAAAGGTCTGTCATTGGAAATGGAATAAAGAACAAAATGACTCATTCGATGCTTTGAAGCAAGTTCTCATTTCTCCTCCTTATTGGCTCTTTACGATCCAAAAAGGGAGACTCGGTTACATACTGACTAACTGAGTATGGCATTGCGGGGATTTTAATGCAAAAATGCGATGAAGGTCTTTTCAAGCCAGTCTCTTACTTGAGTCGGAAATCGACTCCAGATGAGCAACAAATGCATTCGGTTGAATTAGAAACACTTGCAGTCGTTGCTTCACTCAGTAGATTCCGTGTTTATCTTCTTGGAATTCCATTTAAAATATTAACGGACTGCAATGCGCTTCGTACAACACTAATAAAGCGTGATCTAGTTTCACGAATTGCTCGTTGGTGGGTCCAAGTCCAAGAGTTTGATTGCGAAATAGAGTATAGGCTGGGTACAGGTATGACGCACGCAGATGCTTTAAGGTCAAATCCGGTGGACAAGACGGTTATAGAAGACCACATACTTGACGTTCTAACAACCGAATCGGAGGGTTGGATTGCAATGGTTCAATCCACCGACGAAGAGATCTCTCGGATTAAATGAATTTTGACTGACCCGGAATCTGAAAACGTTTCGGAAATAGTCAGAAATTACAAACTAAAAAACGGTAAGGTATATCGTGTATTAAATTATAAGGGAGATGATTGTGTTCGATGGGTGGTACCGAAAGGGTGTGCGTTGGTAAGTTGTTAAAATGCACCATGATGACATCGGTCATTTTGGTTTCGAGAAAACCCTTTCTCGAATTCAACAAAAATGATTGTTGAATTCGAGAAAGGGTTTTCTGGTTCCCGAAAATGAGACGTTTCGTAAAAAAATACGTCCGGTCATGTTTAGAGTGCGCTCATCGCAAGGGTATAACCGGGAAACAGCAAGGTGAGTTACACCCAATCCCAAAGGTAACCTTTTCATACTATTCATGCTGATCACCTAGGGCCGTTTGTTCGTAGCAAACGAGGTATCGTTTATATTCTAGTTCTAATAGATGGTTTTACAAAGTTCATTAATATTTCACCCGTCAAAATACAAAGACGTCGACAACAATAAGAGTTTTACGAGAACAGATTAGTTATTTTGGAGCACCTGTTAGGTTAATCACCGATCAGGGTACTTCCTTTACAAGTAATAACTTTCGATCGTTTACGAAATCATTAGGTGTAAAACATAATATGCTAAACGCAGTTGCCACGCCGCGCTCGAGGCCCTTTCTACTAAAACGCATGGTAAGGATGAAAGGACATGGCAATTTTATACCCCGACCCTACAGAGTCGTTAAAGTTTTGCCCAATGATCGTTATTTAGTAACAGATACCCCTTTCACGTGAAAAAAAGGTTGTCGTAATTATGAAAACATTATTGCAGTAGATAAAATAAAACCACAGCTTAGTTTAATCAAAATTTTGGTAGTTCTGAATCCGAATGTGAAAACGTTGCATCGGACTCTGAGGAATCAAACGATGCATCAAGATTATGGCAGTCAATTATAATGGTTAACACTAGTATAATACTTAATAAGTACTTCAGAACGCCGCTGTTTTGTTCATTTATTTTTATATTAAATATTGTTTAGCCTTGTTATAACATTATTATTTTTTATTAGGGGAAAGTAGGGTGGCTTCGCACAGAGGGAGCATTCACACAGTCACTTTATCTATCTAATGCAATACGTTAGCGCAGTTATCTTTGTGTGCGTAACTCCCACTCATAGGCATCGTCTACCCGCGGGGTGCGGCGGGCAGTGCAGCCGCCGGCTTCGTGGAGACAAGTCGAAACGTGTTTTCGCGCTGCGTAAGTATTTTTTAGACTCGACTTTAAACATTTGTAACTCTCGTAAATTTTGCTCAAATTATATAGTTATATGTTGTAGTTGATGATTATATGTGTTAGATTATTTATAATTATTAATTTTGGGATGACGATTACTGGTTTTTTTTATTTTGAATAAATTTGTTGTTAGTTTGGGTTGGGGTACCTTCGTACACTAGTGTGTGGGGTAAGTTCGCACAGTGTACGAATGTACCCCTTGTGAGTTTCGATAATCTGTTAACAAAAAATATTTTTATTTCAGAGCCATGCCGCGAGTTTATAAGAAAAAAGGGACTAGGACGGGGGAGATAAATGACGCAATGGAAGCTGCTGTAAAAGAAGTTTTAGATAAAACTTTGTCCGTTAGGAAATCAGCTACGAAATACGGCGTCAAACCGTCGACTCTTGAAGGTCGCTTAATAAACTTCCGTAAAAAAGCAAACTCAAACTCAAAGCATTTATTTCAAATAAACCAATTACAGGCACTTTTGAATTGTCAAAGGGTCGGTCTTGGGTCGGTCAGTCAGAAAAATGAAGCTAGTTGCCCATTCCAAAGCGTAGATCCTGGAGAAGAACGGGCAAGAAACTCCACGGACACTCTTTTAAATCAACACTCTTATTTTATGGCTGATTAAATAAGAATGTTAATTTTGATCTCAATTAGAGGTATTTTTATGTAAGTAATAATGTTGATATTTGATAATATATCTATAGATATTTTAATAAAGGTATATATTTTGCATAAAACTCTTTTTTTTACTGCGTACGAAGGCTCCCTACCATGAACGAATGTACCCTCCCCTATGCACGAAGCTACCCCACGAGTGGGGTGCATTCATACATTTCCCATCTTTTGGAAAAACTGCTTTTGCTCAGATGTCTTGCTTTGAATCAATATCGATGTTCACCATTATTGTAGCGAGATACCTAGGTAATGTAGCAGCTTCGTGATTATTTGAAATTACTATTAGTTTTTTTTTCTACAAGGCTCAGAGTAAAAATTGTACGAAACCACCCCATCTTCCCCTATTGTGTAAAGTATTGTACTTGGAAGATTATTCATTTTAAATTGCATATTTGTTCTAAGCTCTGTATTTTTAATTTTGTAATATTAAAAAAAAACATGTAGGTATTAAAACAATAACTTATTTTACTCTATAACATAATATTGAATTACTAAATATTAAAATAATACTTTGTTTTATTATTAAGAAAGTATTTTTTTTTATATTGTTTCATTTTATTTTATTTTTTCCTTCTCTCTTGACTTTTAATTGTGTATTGTGTAACTAAATTCATTTTAACGATTGTGTATGTAAAATAGACATTGTAAGTATTCGCTATTGTACGACTATTAAAATTTTAATTAATCTATCAATGAAGATTCATACAAATTGTTTGCGAAAAAAAAATCAGCTGCTCCCTACATTTATGTTCGCATAACTCGTCAAAATGTAGGGAGCAGCTGATTTTTTTTTTCGCGATTTTGGGTTCGGTCCCATAGTAAAAGTTGTTCATAATGGTGAGTACAATGACCCCTTACGAGATTATCCATTAATTACGGGACACCCTGTATAATAAAAACCGACGACGGGCGTGCGCAGCTCAGTTGTTCCTGCGATACCGAGCTGTAAATTAACATTTTGCAAATTTTTATGTTTGTAAGAAAACGCATATTTTTATTTTTTGTCTTAATTAAAACAATTCACAACTTGTACATGGTTAATTTTTTTTCGTAAAGTTTCACCCAATGTAATATTATAACAAAAATTAAAATACGATAGAATATTGAAGAAATTGACAAAAAGTAGGTGGCCGGTTAAATGGGCCTCTGCTGAGTGTATATACAAGTGAGAACAAGATTTAGGATTGATGATTGTGCATAAGAGAATTTATACATAAACTATTCATGTTTGCGATATTTTATAGTCGGGTCACAGCATGTATGGGCCGTGATCGATGTTCTTTGAAATGTAAATACTTGCTGTTGAATATAGATATAATACAAGAGAAAGGTATTGTAAAATTACAAGAGTCAATTAATAACAATCTGTAGAATCAGGAATGAAAAACGATTTCCATCCCCTTTGTAATTTTTGCAGAATAGGCATAGTGACATTCAGTTACCATTTATACAATTGAATAATATTCGAGCTTCATGATATTCGTATACCCTTCAATGATTAGGTATATGTGATCTTGGCTATTATTGAATTTAATCCAACTAATAGTCCAGGAAGGATCGGCGAACACAAAGCTCATTGTTATCGAACACCTAATAGAACATTTCAATGTTATGATGATATACATAATAATGGGTTGAACGTCATTGGTCAAGTCTGTTATTCGTCAAATCGGCAATTCGTCAAATTTGATATTGGTCAAAGCTGTAGTTCGTCAAATCGTCTTTTTGCCCAATTACGAAATTAGCCAAACACGCTATTGGTCAAGTCCATGTACAGTCAATGAAAACATGCGTTTTGAATTCACATAACTTGCTTGTAGAAACTTATAAAAGGAAAAGCCGCCTGCTGTATATGCGCCTATTTTTAACCGACTTCCAAAAGGAGGAGGTTCTCAATTCGTCGGAATCTTTTTTTTTTATTTTTTTTTTTTATGTATGTTCCCCGATTACTCGAAAATGGCTAGACCGATTTGGATTTTTCTTTTTTTGTTCGAAAGGGTATACGTCCCAAGTGGTCCCATGATCATCAAGTCAGGATCTGATGATGGGATCCCATGGAAATCGAGGGAAACCCTCAAATTTTATGGGCACATCTATATCGATTTCGGTATTTTTTATAGTAACTCGTGCATTTGCTCTCGGAAAGTACCATTCGGTGAGCTGGAACTGATGATGAAGACCACAGAGGGCCATCGGAAATACTCAATTATATCTAAGTATATAACAGGTTGCGATTCGATTACTTTAATATGGTTTATGCTCGTCAAAATAATGGTAATGGTGACTTCACCATGAGCTCCATTTCTCCTGGTTCTTACTAGGAGAACTCCTCAACAATAAACGGCCCTGCATCGGGAAAAGCAACATTTTGTAAAACGTGATGAGCAGCTGACATTGGGTTATTGTAACTTAGATAAATTACAAACTGAACCACTAAAAAGTGAAAAATAAAAACTTTTTTACAAAAACAAAAACCGACTTCCAAAAAAAACACTACAAAGTGAAAAATAACTTTAATTTCGGAAGTCGGTGGCAAAAAACTAAAATACAGATCCAAAGACACCGACTTCCGAAATTAAAGTTATTTTTCACTTTGTAGTGTTTTTTTTGGAAGTCGGTTTTTGTTTTTGTAAAAAAGTTTTAATATAAAAATATTTTACTGAGCAATGGCAAAAAAGGGTTTCTCAGGACATGTGGTGTTGTGCAAATGAACGCCATCGTACCACCAACGCAGTCGAGGCTTGGCATCGGATATTAGGGATTAAAGTAGAAGAAAAATACAACATTTTCATGCATCAGTACCTATTTAAAAAAAAGAAGCGAAATATTATTTAAATAAAGTTAAAAGAGAAGATAAGAAGCAGAGGAAAACATCCAACATCATAAAAGATGCCAAAATACACTGGTGGACAAAAAAATTAGACCACTCCTATTTTCATGATTTATTTATTAATTACGGTCTGTTTAAAAATTAAAATAAATAATACGTTTTTGAACGTTAATTTTCAATCTTACTAGAGGGTATATTGATAAAATTATCAAGTGTAAATGTGTCAAATGTCATTTAATCAGTTTTCTTATTTACCCACACTTTTATTCTTTTATGTTTAATGTCATGTCACTAGGACGCTATTTAAAATTATCGTTAAATTCGTATTACTGATTTAAGTTCTGTGCCTCCCACTTCCTTTTCACTGATAAATATGGATCTACGTGAAGCAGAAGTTGTTCGAATCGTAACGTTGTTACAAACTGGAATGAGCCAGCGAAATGTCGCTCGACAATGTGAAGTTAGTCGATCAACGGTTCAATATGTCTACAAAAGGTATCTGGAGACCGGTGGCTACATCAGAAGACCTGGCTCAGGTCGAAGAAGAAAGACATCTGAACGGGATGATCGATTTGTAGTGTCAGCAAGCCTCAGAAATCGTCATCGTTCTGGAGTAGAATTGCAGCACCTGCTCAGAGATGTCCGAGGTGTTGCTGTAAGTGATAGGACAATAAGAAGACGCCTTAAAGAACGTGGTTTAAAACCATACAGACCCGCAACAGGTCCTAAACTTACCACAGCTCATAAGGCAGCAAGGTTAAATTTTGCTCGTGAACACCGTGACTGGACTTTGGCACAATGGGGGCAAGTACTCTTTTCTGATGAGTCCCGTATGTGTCTTTATGGTGCTGATGGTCGCAAAAGAGTATATCGAAGACCGGGAGAACGATATGCACAATGTAACATATCTGAAAGGGTGAGCTTTGGAGGTGGTTCAGTTTTGTTCTGGGGAGGTATAAGCTTAGAAGCCCGTACAGAGCTGGTTATCGTAGATAGAGGAACTGTGACTGCTGAATCATACATCACTGACATTCTTGAAGACCATGTAGTGCCATACTCAGGATTTATCGGTCAAGAATTTAAATTAATGCACGATAATGCGCGCCCCCACACTGCGGTATGCGTAAGAGATTACTTGCGAGAAGTGGGGATACAGGTTCTGGACTGGCCAGCATGAAGTCCAGACCTTAATCCAATAGAACATCTATGGGACGAGCTAAAACGGCGAGTAAGACAGCGAGAACCAGCTCCGGAGAACATGCAACAGCTGAAACTGGCTTTATTGGAGGAATGGGAAAACATACCCCAATTTACCATAAAAAATTTGATAAAATCCATGAACAAAAGGATGGTATGTGTTATCAAAGCCAGAGGAGGCAACACCTCTTACTAAAGAAAGATTGACATCAGTAAAACCATTTAATTTTTTTTTATCAGTGTGAAGTCTTTGTAAATTTTCCTTCATTTTTGGTTTTTCTTGTGTATTGCTAAAAAAAATAAAGTTGTGTAATTCAAATATGCATTTTTTCATTTAAGAATTAACAAACAATCAATAAAAAAAATATTTAAAAAGTTTTTATTTTGAAACACAGTCATGACAACCGGTTTGGTAGGTGGCCTAATTTTATTGTCCACCAGTGTAGAAAAAATAATAGAATTCAATGTAAATAAATATGAATTGAATAAATGAGTTAATAAATAAATAGGTATCATGGGGTACCCTCATGATACCTATTTATTTATTAACTCATTTTTACAGTTGATTGTACTTAAATTACTTGACCAATAGCGTGTTTGGCTAATTTCGTAATTGGACAAAAAGACGATTTGACGAACTACAGCTTTGACCAATATCAAATTTGACGAATTGCCGATTTGACGAATAACAGACTTGACCAATGTCGTTCAACCCTGTATAATACGAGTATATAAAAAGTAAGCACTTTCTGTTAAAAATGTTATTGCATATGGTCTAATCTTAATTTTAGAATATAGTCTTTTTTACGCCACCTCTATGTAAATACAATTTTGAAATGGTACTGTGTTAATAAGTTCTTACAGTGCGAATTTGACTTGAGTGCGTATTAATATTACTTAATTGTATTATTGTTAATCTGAGATTGTTAAACAATAAAGTAACTTCATTTTAGAATACAAGTACCTCTATGTGCTATATTTTCAACTAACCAGATTCGCAACTCACCAGATTCACAACTCATCAGATAATGTACTATCCAACAAAGAAATAATATAACTGTCAAGTAAATTATTACGACTATTTTACTGATACCTTAATACATAAACTGATAAAATTGATTGAAATGCTTAAGAGGTCGGATTAAATTGCTGATAGACAACATTTCATAAACATGTATAATTTCTTCCTGTACATTATTATCAAGTATTGTGACACTGAAATATTGCATTTTCATATTGATGTTTGCGATAAATTTGTTTAATTTACTTTTTTAACTGTGAATTCGACTTTTATCAAATAGTATAAATCTTTGATTAACATGGCTGAGAGCGCAAGCGGTGTAAAATTTATTAAGAGTCAAAGATGTAACATGGTTTCATAGCATGCGGTCTCTAAGTATAATTTTAACGTAAAAAACAAATCAGGAAGGATACTCTACATAGGGCACCAGCAAAATATTTAAAGTAGGTCGTGGTTTGATAACTAATACTAAGGATGTAAAATTACCGGAGCATATTGTTAAAGATTTTTTTTTTTTTGACGGCGGCGATGACAATAAAATCATTATTTTTGGTACTCAACTAGCAAAATACAGGAATATTTTTTTTTACGTGCACAAAAAAATGTTAGTAGTTCAGTATCAGTAATAGAACACATTTCCATGATTTGTTCAAAACTTTTTTAAATTTTTTTATCCGACTTTAAATCAGCAGAATATGGACACTATCTATTCGTCGTAATACAAACAATGGGCGCGGCGCACATGGCATGGCGAAGTTGCAGCGGGGGATTCCCGGGCGGCAGAGTGGTGCAGGCAGGGCGCCCGAGCCCGAGTCCCCAACTCCCGACCCAGACAGTCTCGTCAGCGCAATCATCGCATGCGCTATCGTGACCTCGCGTCGCGTGTGTCGTACTCGTACCTACCGGTCACAATGTCGGACTTTAGTAACCGCGAGTTTTATGAGATGGTGCGAGTGTATTTACTAAGTGGTGAAAGTTTACGAGCAACTCGCAGAATGTATGCGACGGAGAGCGTACCTCGAATGCGAGCCCATGGTATCCTTAACCACTCAAAGTCAAATTTTCAACTTTATCACTAAAGCATAAGGTTCCAAGTTGAATGTGCTGGCGTGTACATAAGTGCGTTTCACTTCGCCACGCGCCCGGGAGTAGCCATAAAATCAATTTCAAAGTAAACATCTTTCATTAACGATAACTTCATTTTTTTGTACTGAGACATATCAAAATAAAAAATAGGTGTTTAATAAAACTCATCTAAGTTTATTTTGTCAAAGTTTGTGCACAGATTAAAAAATATTCCTGTATAAGTTGAAAACAGTTACTACATGCTACGGGGATGGCACCAAGCGCCACCTAAACCGTTCCATCAAATTTTTACAATACATGCGGACTTATCACACAATGAAGATGCAGTTGGTTTTATGCCTCTAGTTAACGCATTTCTTGCTGACAAAAACGAAAATATACTACTACTACTACTACTAGGGAATGCAATCTCGTCTCGCCGAGATCCCGATCTCGCGAGATCCCGGCCATATTTTACGAGATTGTATCTCGTCAAATTTCGTAAGAGATCTCGCGAGACAACGAGATCGACAAATGCAGCGTGACGACGTGTATTTCATAGTGCGGCTGCGCGCGACGCGAACTGAATCCTGGCCGGCCGTGCGGCCGCGCCTGGCGCGGGCACAGGACAAGAGGGAGGCGGGCTTGCGGGGGACGAGGTCCGGCTCATTTTGCAAGGCGGCGCGCGTGCGTTTGTTTACAATTGCAACGAAATAATTTGTTTTGTAGACAGTTTTGTGTTTTAATTAGTTTCGTAGAAATATTACACTACAATTACAATACAACTACCAACCATGTCAAAAGTATACAGTGAATATAAAAGTTCTTTAGAAGTATGGAAACATTGTTTACGCAATCAATATGGACTCACTGCAAAGTGCAAACTGTGTGCGAAGATTTTGAAAACTAAAGACCATTCTACAAAAGGCTTACATACACAACATGATTTCATAGCATGCGGTCTCTAAGTATAATAAATAAATAAATAAATAAATAATTTTACCGTAAAAAACAAATCAGGAAGGATACTCTACATAGGGCACCAGCAAAATATTTAAAAGTAGGTCGTGGTTTGATAACTAATACCAAGGATGTAAAATTACCGGAGCATATTGTTAAAGATTATTTTTTTTTGACGGCGGCGATGACAATAAAATCATTATTTTTGGTACTCAACTGGCAAAACATAAGTTGAAAACAGTTACTACATGCTACGGGGATGGCACCAAGCGGCACCTAAACCGTTCTATCAAATTTTTACAATACATGCGGACCTATCACACAATGAAGATGCAGTTGGTTTTATGCCTCTAGTTAACGCATTTCTTGCTGAAAAAAACGAAAATATACTACAACTACTATCTACGGTGCGATGCCAAAAAAGGAGAAATGAAATGTCACTTTTTATAGAAAGAGATGTGTCTATTCTACGTAAAGATAGAAGTGGTCATGTTATGCGTGCTGGACAAACATGCCCACAGGTGAGATTGCATACGTCAGTCCCAGGACTTGTCTGTTGTTGTTTGGAGGGACTCCAACTTAGTCTCACTGATTCCTACTTATCATAAAGTAGAAACCAGTGAGGCTGAGAAACATGGGCTTTATAAATAATAACCCAAAGTAGTCCTGGACCACAATCTTTCTATGGGGGGGGGGTCTCGATAAGAAAGACCAACTCTTACAGGCATGGTCCAGACCATGTTCCTAATTCTTTCCCCATGGAATGCCTGATCGCATTCTGTAGACAAAGGCTCTTGAACGTTTCTTTCCATACACAACGCTAAGTAATAAGAAAAAAACCGGTCAAGAGCGAGTCGGACTCGCGCACCGAGGGTTCCGTTCCGATTTCTGAAAAAGTGTGCTATTTAGAGACATCCGTTTTATTTTTCCTGTAATCTTTACATAAACTTCTATCACATAGAGTAATTTCAGATTTTCCCTTTGTGAAATTCGGAGATAAGGGGGGGGGGGGACGGTATTTTTTTTGACATTTTTCATCAAAAATCTAAAACTATGCGGCCTAAAAAAAAATTAAAAATGTTTAAGAATGTGCAAAACAGTGCTCTTTCATATGATACCCCACATGCCCTAATAGCCCCACTTTGAATTTTGAAGACCCCCTTTCAGCACCTGTTACAAAAAAAATATAAATATTTTTATTTCTTTCTTATTTGCAAAATAGTTGGGTAAACGTCATATAAAATTATTCCAAATTTCAAGTTGATAGCATTAGTAGTTCTTGAGATATTCAGCTGTGACAGAGAGAAAGACAGACTGAGTGAGACAATAAGGGTTCCTTATTTACCATTTTGGTACGGAACCCTAAAAATACCTCAGAGGCAGTTTAGGATAACATTGGCGGATTGGTGTTTAAAACAGGTCATTTCCTTATCGACAAACGACGAAACGACGGAAACAGTTCCTATGAGCTTGCAAGCTCTGTCTTGCCCATTCATCTCCATACGAAACTACCTTTTGGAAGGGGCAACTGTGTAGAATCAATTCTATTTTCTTGTTAATTTTTGATGTTTAGAAGTGCCTTTTATGTGCCTTGACTTTACTTTTGCGGAACTGTCTTATGTAATTATGACGTTCGAAAAGTTCTGATTCTCAGCCTAGTTTGAATAAATAAGTTTTGGTGATTTGGGGGACTGTCTTATGTAATTATGACTTTCGGAAATTGCCGATTCTCAGCCTATTTCGAATAAATAACTTTTGGCGTTTTGGAGGGCTGTCTTATGTAATTTTGACATTCGAAAATTGCCGATTCTCAGCCTAGTTTGAATAAATAACTTTTGGCGTTTTGGGGGCTGTCTTATGAAATTTTGACATTCGAAAATTGCCGATTCTCAGCCTAGTTTGAATAAATAACTTTGGCGTTTTGGGGGGCTGTCTTATGTAATTTTGACATTCGAAAATTGCCGATGCTCAGCCTAGATTGAATAAATAACTTTTGGCGTTTTGGGGGATTGTCTTGTGTAATTTTGACGTTCGCAAAGTGCTGATTCTCAACATAGTTTGAATAAATGACTTTTGGCGTTTTGGGGGACTGTCTTATGTAATTTTGACATTCGAAAATTGCCGATTCTCAGCCTAGTTTGAATAAATAACTTTTGGGGGTTGGGGGGGGCTGTCTTATGTACTTTGACATTCGAAAATTGCCGATTCTCAGCCTAGTTTGAATAAATAACTTTTGGCGTTTTGAGGGATTGTCTTGTGTAATTTTGACGTTCGCAAAGTGCTGATTCTCAACATAGTTTGAATAAATGACTTTTGATTTTTATTTATAGCTATAAAAAAGTTATTCATATATAACTAGTGTATATGTCACCGTAAAATTATGAACTTCACTAGTTTAAATATAAGATCTATCTATTATATATATATACTCAAATTTCTTCAGGGGTATTGTACTCATCATTATGAACAACTTTTACTATTTGACAAAAGGTAAAATCGCGAAAAAAAAATCAGCTGTTTCATTCATTTTGACATAAATGCAGGGAATAGCAAATTTTTTTGTAGCGGTTTCAGGTTTTGGTCTCATAGTAAAAGTTGTTCGTGAGTACCAATGATCACTTAAGAGATTTCGTGAGTGATATATTTTTTTATAATTTTTTTTTGTGACAAAATGAATATTTGCTCAACATTATTTTATGTGTTGTAATGAAACTTGCACTGTTTCACAAGTTGAAGTAAATGTAAGCCAATGAAAAAAAATTGTCACAATCCGATTAACAATTTCGGAAAAAAATACATGGACAAACATACATACATACATAGAAACATAGATACACCTATAAAAATGTTGTACGCGCGAACGCCTCAGCAATGAATACTTGATCCTACATTTGGGTATAGATCACATTACTAGGGATAACATAAAGGAACCCCTAAAGATTTATTCGGAAATGACGAAATATTAATATGCGATGGCACATACATCTACATCAACAAAAGTTCCAACTTTTTATTTCATGGGATAAAAATCGAGTTTCATAGACATAGACCTGGAAACCAATGCAGACCAGCACCAATTGCGTAACACATTATCAATCGGAGTTTGAATCATTTTGAAACAAATTGCTAATCCATTGCTTCATATATTCGAAAAATTTGTCTGCTCGGCAACGTACATAACGCAATGAATGTTTTTGAACTGTCAAAATGAAACCAACTCCGAATGCTGATAATTTAGTCGTTTTTATGTTTTTTTTTTTTTAACAATGCTTTCTAATCCGCAACGCGGGAGCAGACGCCCACAACAGATTAACCCAAGCCAATCCGGTGGTAACCGCCGTGGGCGACGGGACGCTGAGCGCGGTTACGCGAACTTTGTTAACCGTAACCAGGTCCAACACTGGGCTCATAAGAGCCGCTAGCATACAAGCCGCAATTCGAGCAAAGATCGTACGCTCCAACGCGACGATCGCAAGGCTTTAAACAACGTTTTGGTACCCACAAGAAGGTGCGAAAGGAAACGAAGATTAATGCCGTAATGCCTCGCTCCACTAGAGAAGCCACCAATGGATGAGCTTCTCTACGATATAGGTCCACATTCATCGCTTGTTCCAATGGAAGACGTTCATACCCAGAACTTCCATAATAGTTGAGGAAACTTACGAAAAGTTAAGGGGCATTGACCCCAGGCTGTTTGATCGCCTACCTTTTTCATTATTCTAGCATGTCATGTTCAAACATCTCAATGTGCATCTATATGCACATTGAGATGGTTAAAGTTGCTCACCAAAATGGTCAAAGCATCCTCAACGTTCGTACAGATATTCGGGAATCACTCCCGGACTAACAATGCATTCCTACAGTTATCGTGGACTATATCTCTTATGTCACTAATGTCATTACAAATACAGGGATTGAGGTAAATTTGAATCTCCCTCCAATTGCCGTACCGATAGAGAGACCAAGGTATTTCTCGAACCTTCGGTATAATTAATGCTCAGACACATAATGTCTATGACGCTTACTTTAGTCCATATGTCACTGCTGCGCGTGTGATAGCCAGCCAGCAGAATAATCCAAATTATAAACCACTTCCCGGGATACTTGTGCCACCCAATCTTGTGCCAAATCGTAATCTTCTTGGCTTTGGAAGTATTGATGTCCAAAATCCTGGCATGCACCAGCATCTTGCTGACTTAGCCTTTGTTGATAAACCGAGTACCCTATTAATCAATAGGTTCCTATAATATTCATCAGTTTTAAAAACTAACTTGGAGCTATTTGTGATTCTGAAAGAGTCTGGTAAACTTGGAAATTACTTAAGACTGTTCGGAACTGCTCCATCACAGTTGGGTCTCAGTTTATCAGAAGAAGATCGAGACATTCTTCATGAATTTTGTCGAAGATTCAGTCAGTCTGTGTTAAAAAGATGGAAAATAGCGAATGTAACACAGGTTATTTCCGAAAACATTACATGGATTGGTTGGAACAGAAAATTGAGTGGCCAACGTATGTTCTTGAAGATATACGACCTCAGGAATCATTTACTGAACCTCTACTAACAAATGAAACCGGATCGGACGGAGCGGACGTTACAATATTTTAAAAACAACCCGACTTGTAGCATTTTGAAACGGGATGAACGGCGACCTTACAAGTTCAGAAAAGTTCAAGAACTATTATACAGGAATATGCCAGTCAGAGTGTTATTTTGCCGATGGCTTCTGACGACCCTGACTTCACTTTTAATATTATGTGGACAGGTGAGAGCACTTTTACAAGAAATGGAGTTTAGAATAGACAAAACCTAAGATATTGGAGTAACGAAAACCCGCGCCTAAGCAGAGTCTTCATTCCAGTACCGGTTTTCACTATGTATGGACTGGAATTCATAGGAACAAAATTATAGGTCCAGTGTTTATTGATGGGTCGTTAAATGCAGAGAAACTCTTAGAAGTTCTTAGTGGCCCAGTGTCGGACTATACGGACGATTAACATTTAATTGGACGGTGCGCCCGCCCATTCCGTAGTGCCTGCTATAATTATATATATAATTATACTATTAAATACATATTTTTTATAAGTTTTTCATAAAGTTTGATTATGAAAAACGAGCCTTTATTCATAAAATATGTTAAAAAAAAACGATAGAATTTTCGGGCTTGAAAAGTCTATCTATAAGAAAGAACCGTAAAGGCTTACCAAAAGAAGTTATCAACGAAAGCTAAAGCGAGCGACTACAGAGCTGCGGAGAGTACCGATGGAATTACTGTGTTGAAGTGGAAGGATAAGAGGATGTTTTTTGTTACCAACAAATCATTGACGTTAAGTTAGTGAGGTTAGCGAAAGCTAACCAAACAGCAGGCAAGACAGGACGTTTGTACAAGGTGTGGTCAGGTGCATCGTTACAAGCCATCGTCCAGCATTCAAATTAAAAATAAAATCAAATTCATTAGGTGTAAAGTGCAAAAAATGGGAAAAAGTCGGTCATTTTGCAGTCTATTGTCGGTCATCTCAGGCAGATTGATTTTTGTCAGTCATCTCAGTCGAAATCAATAAGATATGTACATTGTACAGTCAGATAGTAATATGCAACAAGTACAGTCAGAACAAGATGAATCGCGAGTTTGAATTTATTGAAAATCAGAGAGGAAAGTTGAGTTTGATTCGCAATGATGGCCACCGATATAATCTAAATTGTTTTTCCTTCAGTCTCAATTAGTGGATGTTATCACCATTTTAATGATTCTATTAGAAAGATTTTGAAAAAAAAAGAAACAGATCAGTACTAGCGATGGACGAAATATTTCAAGAATGATTGCGATGATCCCCCTAATATCTGCGAATCTGATTCCTGCTGTATGGCGATATATATTAGATACATATTCGACTTGCGAAGAAATGAGGCAGTTTCGTCAATATTTTGAGAAACAATGGTATCCGCAATTACCACCAACCATACTCAGCTGTGCAAATCAGAGACATTGTACAGCGAATGCTCTGGAAGGGTGGCACCGGCGCATCAACGGACCGTATTTTGAAAAAGCCAAATTTGTATCATTTATATCTATATTTTTCCGAGCTTCGCAAAAGTTCTTGGAAACTCCTATGTCTACACGAAGGAGGAGTATGTGCCCGAAGCTGACACTGGCACCTTCTCTGTCTCATGTAGTAAACATTAGGGACACAACTCAAACTTTGGACGTGTTATTCGAGCGTGTAAATACAAATGTGAAGGAATTACATGTCTCACTTGCCTGGTTGAGTACCTGTATAGCGGCAATTTTCGTACGATCAGTAAATACAAATGTGAAGGAATTACATGTCTCACTTGCCTGGTTGAGTACCTGTATAGCGGCAATGGTCGTACGATCAGTAAATACAAATGTGAAGGAATTACATGTCTCACTTGCCTGGTTGAGTACCTGTACAGCGGCAATTTTCGTACGATCAGTAAATACAAATGTGAAGGAATTACATGTCTCACTTGCCTGGTTGAGTACCTGTATAGCGGCAATGGTCGTACGATCAGTAAATACAAATGTGAAGGAATTACATGTCTCACTTGCCTGGTTGAGTGCCTGTATAGCGGCAATGGTCGTACGATCAGTAAATACAAATGTAAAGGAATTACATGTCTCACTTGCCTGGTTCAGTACCTGTATAGCGGCAATGGTCGTACGATCAGTAAATACAAATGTGAAGGAATTACATGTCTCACTTGCCTGGTTGAGTGCATGTATAGCGGCAATGGTCGTACGATCAGTAAATACAAATGTAAAGGAATTACATGTCTCACTTGCCTGGTTGAGTACCTGTATAGCGGCAATGGTCGTACGATCAGTAAATACAAATGTGAAGGAATTACATGTCTCACTTGCCTGGTTGAGTGCCTGTATAGCGACAATGGTCGTACGATCAGTAAATACAAATGTGAAGGAATTACATGTCTCACTTGCCTGGTTGAGTACCTGTATAGCGGCAATGGTCGTACGATCAGTAAATACAAATGTGAAGGAATTACATGTCTCACTTGCCTGGTTGAGTACCTGTATAGCGGCAATGGTTGTACGATCAGTAAATACAAATGTGAAGAAATTACATGTCTCACTTGCCTGGTTGAGTACCTGTATAGCGGCAATGGTCGTACGATCAGTAAATACAAATGTGAAGGAATTACATGTCTCACTTGCCTGGTTGGGTTCCTGTATAGCGGCAATGGTTGTACGATCAGTAAATACAAATGTGAAGGAATTACATGTCTCACTTGCCTGGTTGAGTACCTGTATTGCGGCAATGGTCGTAGGATCAGTAAATACAAATGTGAAGGAATTACATGTCTCACTTGCCTGGTTGAGTACATGCACAACGGCAATGGTCGTACGATCAGTAAATACAAATGTGAAGGAATTACATGTCTCACTTGCCTGGTTGAGTACCTGTATAGCGGCAATGGTTGTACGATCAGTAAATACAAATGTGAAGGAATTACATGTCTCAGTCTCACTTGCCTGGTTGAGTACCTGTATAGCGGCAATGGTCGTACGATCAGTAAATACAAATGTGAAGGAATTAAATGTCTCACTTGCCTGGTTGAGTACCTGTATAGCGGGAATGGTTGTACGATCAGTAAATACAAATGTGAAGGAATTACATGTCTCAGTCTCACTTGCCTGGTTGAGTACCTGTATAGCGGCAATGGTCGTACGATCAGTAAATACAAATGTGAAGGAATTACATGTCTCACTTGCCTGGTTGAGTACCTGTATAGCGGCAATGGTTGTACGATCAGTAAATACAAATGTGAAGGAATTACATGTCTCACTTGCCTGGTTGAGTACCTGTATAGCGGCAATGGTCGTAGGATCAGTAAATACAAATGTGAAGGAATTACACGTCTCACTTGCCTGGTTGAGTACATGCACAACGGCAATGGTCGTACGATCAGTAAATACAAATGTGAAGGAATTACATGTCTCACTTGCCTGGTTGATTACCTGTATAGCGGCAATGGTCGTACGATCAGTAAATACAAATGTGAAGGAATTACATGTCTCACTTAGCGATGGGCGACTCGAGTTATCTAACCCGAGTAATTCGGGTCAGACCGTAAGCGAGTCAGCCCGAGTCAAAATATCTGCAAACAGAGTTGACCCGCAAAGCGCGCGCGGCGGGCTCGGACGGTGCGGTGGGTTGGCGGCCCGCGAGTCGCGCAGCCCGAAAGACTCGAGCGAGCCCGAATCACCCCGACGACCGAACGTCCGAGCGGCGAGTGAAAGAGATAGTTCTCGTTGTTGGTTTCTTACCAGACGGTTAGGTTAGTCAGACAGAACTGATGAGAGAGTTTAAATAAGAGCCTTTAGATTTATAGGTACATACGGTCTATTTCAAAGTTGATTAGTTTGTGTTACAGTTATTTTTATAGAGTTACCTACAAGGATTTTTTTTTTTGAACTTAAGTTAAGACTGGTGCCATTACTTAGATGTTGATTAGCTTTTTTTATAGGTGTTAGTTGATAGATAGATGACCAAATACCAAATTAACATAATTTTAGTTTCTTATTATTTACCTACTAGGTAAAAATGTTAACATTCTTTTGCACTACTTAAGTAGTTCGTTTTGTGATGTGATGTTTGTAAACACTTTTAATAATAATAAACGTCTGATTTTTGAACGGGCTCAATTTTATTTGACTACCATTGACTCGACGACACTCAGCCCGCCGGACCCGACCTGGCGAACCGTGAACGTAGCAAACCGCGGAACGATGTACCGAATTGAGCATTTACTGACTCGGACGGACGACGCGGCGGCGCGGCGCGACGGTCCTTAGGGTAGACTGAGTCGAGTCAACTCGAGTTGCAACCCGAGTTGGTAAGCGAGTCAACTCGAGCTACTCGAGTTACCAAAAAGTCTACTCGGCCCATCGCTACGTTTGCTACAGTCAACGCATTTTAAAATAAATTGTCGTTCAGCTCTTGGATACCTATTCAAGAGTCACCAGTCCGGGTCGAGTATACAATATAATTCGACTATACTTCGGATTCATGTTATGCCGTGGCTTATTTGTTTTTAATTTTTTTTATTGGTTCCAGATAACATTCAATAATGAGGAATACCTCTGCCACAACTGTTGGACAAGAGCTCGCCGTGGGACGCTGCCTGCAATGCCTGCTGCGGAAGATGTGCCTGCTGCAGAAGATGCGCCTGCTGTGGAAGTTGCACCTGCTGTGGAAGTCGTACCTGCTGTGGAAGATGCACCTTCTGTGGAAGATGCACCTGCTGTGGAAGACGCACCTGCTGTGGGTAATCCGCCTGCCGTGGAAAATCTACCAGCCGTGGAAGATCAGCCCGCGGAGGACGAAATTCTAGGACAAAACGTAACATTTCACCTTCCTGGAAATTACTGCCGAGCCCCAAATACGTCAAATGCTTGCATGGTGTACAATTGCACAAATAATACTCGTCGGCGAGTACCAAAAAGTTTGAAAGTTCAGTATCTAATCAATAATAATTATTATGTTCCACCATACGCACGTGTGTGTCAGGAGCATTTAGAAGACACCACCTGGGATGATCTTTTTGCGGCACCAAATCGTTGTTTTGATTTTAGTCCCCAACAAGTTTTTGAAATGTTAGAGTTACTAAAAGAACCCACAAGTCGAATTATCGATTTTGAGAATCTTAATGCGCTGCATAATGAAGAATTGCATTATTGGACAGGCCGCACTCGAGATGAATTTGAAAGATTATTTAATGAAACTCCACTTTTAGCACAAAGGTGTCAAAATCCGCGAACCACATTAGGTATAATACTTGCCAAACTGAGAACTGGAGAATCCAATGAACGACTCGCCACGTTTTTCAACATGTCTCGTTCAAATCTAGAACGAAAAATGAAAATAGCTAGGGAGTGTCTAGATAATGATTTTGTCCCTCGCCACTTGGGATTCAACCATATTTCTAGAGAGCAGATCATTGAAAGAAATCTAGCAGTTCCTAACGCATTGTTTGCAAATAATCAGGAAGCTATTGTTATATGTGACGGTACCTATATGTATATACAAAAGAGTTCCAATTTCTCTTTTCAAAAAGACACGTACAGCATGCACAAGTACAGGAACCTACTAAAACCATTTTTATTGGTCACATGCGATGGACACATTATTGAGGTTTGTGGGCCCTATGCTGCGACTACAAATGACGCAACCATTTTAAACAACCTGCTAGATGGGCCGGATAGAGTCATTCATTGGCATTCGGGTGACATTTTTATATTAGACAGAGGTTTTCGAGACTCTATTGCGTCTTTAGAAAGCCACGGATATGTCGGCATCATGCCACAATCGCAGACCAGAAGAGGCTTACAACTTACCACTCTCGACGCCAATAAATCGCGGTTGTGCACCATTTGCCGGTGGCCTGTTGAGGTGGTAAATGGAAGACTAAAACGGGATTTTAAGATTTTTCGTCATGAATACTGTAATCTGGCCATGACTCACTTTGATACAGACCTTCGGATCGCTGCAGCGATAACTAATGCCTTCCATGTTGCTATTATAGACAATTCCAATGCACTTGAATTTATTAATATATCCAGAGATCGGCTGAATGTTGCCAATCACTTAGCTGAGTATGTTGACGAAAGAAGGCTTAACTGGAACAGAACCAACTTCCAAGATATTTCAGTGGGTGGGGATAATGTTGTTTCATTTCCTATGTTAACACACCGGAGGAATTGACTATCTTTGCAGTAGGAACGTACCAAATAAAACTTGCGCCTAGCTATTACAGCGAGCATATACGCACCACGGACCCATTTATTATCCAAAACTATGACGGTCCCCTTAACTACCTCTCCGAATTTTCTATGCCCACCAGCAATGTGCAATTAATTCGAGCGCACATAAAGAGCAGACATACATCGTCAAAAGTGTATCGTTGTTATATTTTAATTGACGAGAACAATCATGGGCTCGATTCCATTCAACACTATTGCTGCTCATGTTTTACTGAACGATCGGCAGTTGCGCCCACGTTGTTTGCCTAGTTTGGTTTTTGGGGTGGGCCAGGCACCAAGACATTGTGAGGCGCCCTGCTTTATTTTTAGATTTAATAATTATAGACGACGATGAGGATGATTGATTAGGTATTAAAATACCTAATACATACACACTGGTGGTATGTTTACATGAGGTCTAACATCATTTATTATGTTGTAATCCTATTTAAGAGCGTTAACGCCGACCGGCATTTCATACAAACTTTGAAGTCCTTGTTTTTCAAAATGAATGAACCGATTTTAATGAAACTTCACACGTATAAGCAGGATACACAGGTCTAAAAAGTTAGTTAAGAACATTTTTGAAAAATAGTGTTACAGCTAAATGCATCCGATTTTAAATATTCCATAGAAACAGAGATTTCCAATTATCTTCTTTTAAATTAGACATTTTGAAAATGTTCTTAACTAACTTTTGAGACCTATGTATCTTGCTTATACGTATGAAGTTTCATTAAACTCGGTTCATTCATTCGAAAAAAAATGACTTGAAAATTTGTATGAAATGCTGTAGGCGTTAACGCTCTTAATGAATAAATAATTGATTGATTGAATGACTATCCTTAATTAAGTGTTGTTATAATAATATAATCCATTGTTTATAATATACCGTCTTTATTTTAAAAATAAGCTGTTGGTTATGATTTTTCGTCAATATAAAACCTATACAATAGATATTTTTTTCTCAATACTCCTCGGATAGATTATAAAGCGCTTTGGGTTACAGACTAGTATTCGTCCAAGGAACATTATGCACTACGATTCAATGTTGGGCAGCACTTGGTCTAACGTCCATACAAAAATGGTCTATCTCCTTTAGTTTGGAAAAGGAAAAATATGCCTTTGGTTGATCAAGGCTTTTACCTTTCTTGGCGTCACAGACTACCCTCAACATATTTTAGATTTATCCAGTCCATACCAATTTTTTTCTTATTTTTTTGAAAAAACCAACAAGAAGTAATCGTTTCCGAGTCGAATAAATATGCTGTACAAATGAATCCAAATTTTTCCGACCATATCAACTCATTGGAAATTCGAAAATACCTTGGCATCTTGATATACACTTCAGTACACCATTACCCCAGCATCAGATCGTATTGGGCAAGAGCTGTACAATTCCATCCAATTTCAGACACAATGACAGTAAACAGATTCGAAAAGATTCGCCAAGTAATACACTTCAACGACAATAGCAACCACCTACCTCCTGATCATCCCAACCACGATCGATTACATAAAATACGTTCAATTGAAGATCATTTCAATAAACGATTCATGTCAGTTCCGTTTGACCATCGCCTATCCCTAGATGAACAGATGTGCGCGACAAAGATTGGTCATTTTATGAAACAATATTTGCCGAAAAAGCCACACAAATGGGGTTTCAAACTATACGTACTTTGTTGCCCCATGGGCTACTCCTATACTTTTGAAATTTATTCAGGGACTCATAATATGCAAAGACTACCAAATGAACCCGACTTAGGAGTAGTTTCAAACACAGTCATACGTTTGCTTCGATCGGTACCGAGGAATGTAAACCACATATTTTTCGATAACTTTTATACGAACTTGTCACTATTTCATTACTTATTCAAAGGAGGAATTTACTGCTTGGGGACCGTACAGAAAAATAGACTGGGGAAAACATGCAAACTACTTGAGAAGAAAGATTCTCAAACCATCAGTGCCAAGAGGATCATATGATGAAAATGTTACTACATTTGATAATAAAATAAAATTATGGCTGAAACCATTAAATTACGATGAAATAGAAAATCTATTCCTAATTTTAAAATAAAAATAAAGCAGTAAAACACAAAACCCACTCTCACATTGCCACATACACACACGCACTCCCACACCCACAAGCATGCACATGCACTCACACATACTCACCCACCCACACACACCCACACACACACACACACACACACACACACACACACACACACACACACACTATTTTTAGTTCGCAGATTGTAAACTTTTGGTTATAAACTTAATTAATAGATAAATTATTATAAGTTATGATTGTAACACTTTAGCTCGACATATTTATCTGGAAGGATCTGATTCCCAACATACAGCTCACGCTAGTTTGGGAAACAGGGCTTGCACATGAAATGTAAATACTTGTTGTTGCAATAAAGATTTTGTATTTGTATTTGTATTTGATGGGGTTGAATTTTCTGCCATCAGCTGGAAGGACAATAAACAGGTGTTATTACTCTCCACGTATGTGGGCTCAGAACCTGTAGATACAATAAAAATCTATCTATCATAACCTGCCCAAGAGCTATACGCGAATACAACGCGAGTATGGGCGGTGTTGACACAATGGATAGTTATTTGGGTAGATATAGAATTAGAATGAAATCCAAAAAATGGACAAATACGACTCTTTTATCACATGTTGGATATGGCGGTAATCAATAGTTGGATTTTGTATAAAAAACGTTTTGCTGAAGAGGGGCACGAATCCTAAGAATATTTTGAAACTAGCTGATTACAGAACTGAACTTGCGGAAACTTTATGTAATTATGGCAGCACCATATCAGAAAATAAAAGAGGCCGCCCAAGTCTAAATAAAACTGAAGTCCCTGCAATCAAGCAAAAGAGACCAAAGCTGGGTGCCCAAACATTACCCCCTGATGACATACGTTTCGATGGTATTGGACATGAAAAATCTTATGGTTCCAAAAGGAACGTGTGCGTTACCCAGGCAAAATGTTTTGCTTTAGAGAGATGAGACTTAAACAAATAATTAGTGTATCATGAGGAGCAATTTGTTTACTAATAGCAAAATTTGTTTGAATTGTAGTTTTTAAGTTATTTAAGAAAAACAAATTTTGCTGGAGTAACGTTTGAAACGTTACCCAGGCAAAATCGTCTTTCAAAAATTAGTTTCAGCACGGAACCAAATACATGAATAGATAGCTTTTGTTGAGTAGTAAATGTTTATAAATAGCAAAATTTGTGTGTGGTATAGTTCTTTAGTTATTTAAGTTTTTGCTGCGGTAACGTTTTGGGATTTCCCAGATCTCGAAAACGGCTCAACGCAGAAGTTTGAAAAAAATACCAATAAAAGACCTTAATTTGTTTAAATTTGTTTAATCATTAGTTTTTGATTTGGTTGACGTAAACCAATGTAATTAAATGGTTTCAAAAATCAGAAGAAGCGGGTTTACATGTAAACCAATACACTTATAACCAAATAAACAGCTGTAAAAAATACCCGTGGTTCGACGCTTGTTTACAGCAGACATTTTAGATTTCATACTTTACACGTTAAGAAGATAAAAACAAATTTGATTTATTTTAGACTGGTCGTACTTTAGCGATCGAATACGCAGTTCCCATAACATTAAGAAACATGGCATACTTTAAACAAATTAAAATGATTCATGAAAATTCTTTCCTGTTAATTTCAGCCTTGAATTACGGCTCTAATGAAAGTTATCTCAAAAACAAGAATATGTCAGCAATTCTCTAATAAGCCGACCAAATTGAAAAGGTCACGTAAAAGCGACTGCACCGTACGTACGGGTAATCTTCGCAAATTAGCAGCTTGGTAACCGATGTTTTGTACAGTTAAGCAGAAAAACGTTATTCGTGAAGCCGATTTTTTAATATTTTTTAAGTGCAGTACCATATTACACAATTTTTACTAGTTAATAAAAGTGTAATATCATAGTGTATAATTTATAGTGTGATTTAAAACAATACAAACATATATACATGTAGCTATATTTTTAGTACTTAATTTGTTGTTTCTGTTAAACCAAATGTTTTATTTTGATACCACAACGCAAAGCCACGCTAAAAACGTTTTAACGTTCTTGATGCTAGTCAGAGCAGCGCGCATCGCTGTGTGCAATGCAACGCAACAGCTATATGCCTTGTCTTACTTACTCTTTAGCTGTGAGTAGTTGAGTACGCTCTATCTATGGGTACGCTAGCTCCGACCGAACCAATGAAACAATCAGTCGTGAACCAAGTGTTTTGGAGAGAAGTGCTTGTGGTTTATGTGTGTGTGTACGACGACGTCTTTGAACGATGTGAGTATTAAATGTTTTTATTTTACAGTACAGTTGTGTTTCAGTATAAAATAGTCATTCAGCGTATATTAATGTACGCTTTTTCAGAATAAAGAAAACTCGTCAAATGTGACCCAAAACACAATTAGCCCCGGCACAAAAAAAAACTTTGCCATTTTCTTCATTACAATTAGGAAAATATAGTATATAGTTTTTTTATCATTTCAATGGCTATCATGGAAATATTGAACCAGAATATCGCGCAAAATATGAAATATTATTGTTTTACGACAGACTCATCTCTTTATTGCTTAAAACTGTGTGTGTGATTATTGGCTAAAATAACAACGTGGCGGTCTCAGTGGTAGGCTTTAACTTTTAATTATTCTATACCTACGCCATGCTAGGCAATCGCGTTGTGATATTGCTCTTAGACTTAACGTAAACAAAACAAAAAGGATACAGTTTTTATACGTTTAAGCTATACTGTCATAAAGTTTCAAGCGCTTTAACGAATCTAGTATTATTCTCAATTATATTGAAGTGTGTTTGACAAGTCCGGTGAGTATTCGGTAATGATAGTTTATGAAACTTGTATAATGAGGGGTATTATACACGAGTGTTACAATACCTAGTTAGATATGTGCTGTTTCATACACGGTACTTTATATACACATTAATTGCAATCAGATCACACGAAATTCAGTATACGTACAACAAAGCGTAGGAATGGCGCCACGCCTAACAAAACCCAGCTCATCACTGCGCAAGCGCTTAAGCGGTTTATCTTTAGCCATCTTGGATTTTTTACGGCATTTATCGCATATTGGTAATTGGCGATCCCAACCTTAAAAACGACACCCTTTTTAATCTGCTAAAATGTCCTTTCGCGCAATATCTTGAGAAGACTGAAGGTACTGTACACCTACAGTCTTTTTACTGAAGTGTGCATTCGCAAATGTCTTTATGCGCAAGTATCCATTCGTGCGAATGTCTTTCTGCGCAAATGGCGAGACAAGTGTACTAGATTTTTAAAATGATAGGTAATGAAAATATTAATGTAAATGTGATGTGTGCCTTGCTTTTTTTTCAGGTAGTTGCACTTCATGGCTTCGGGAGCAGAATGTGCAAGCCTCAACTCACACCGTTGTTCATGTCAGTTCATTTTATATTCGGAAAATCACACATACCAGTGAAGTACCAGCAGGTACAATAAAATGGCAGGCCGAAAAGTAAAAGTGCCCCTTGACGACCTAAGAGTTGTGTTCTCCAAATATAAAGATATATTTAATGTTTCTATTCCCCCAATCTCAAATGAAGTTTATGACCACATACAACAAGAACTGCGTATTCAGTTTAATCACGAAGTCAGCAAAGCAGCCCTGCAAATATCTGCGAAGAGAAATAAAGTTTTATTTTTTAATTCTCGCGGAGATTGTGAAGATAATCGAACACAATTGCATGCAGTTGTAGAAGCTCCTTCTGATTTAACAGTTTCTTTTGAAATGAGTAAATATGACTACTATAAAATTGCGCCTATTGAATCCCACCATCTCGCACAAAATAAGTGGACCAACGAAATGCAAGATCATATATTTTTTAAAACCGATTTAGAATGCACATTCTCGTTTAAAAACAATTACGTGCCTACTGATCTCAAAAATAACGACATCACATGTACAGGAAGTTGTACGCAATGCAAAGCTAGTCTGTTCTTGACAATATCCCCCGAAACAGCTGATAATTCTTATAAAGTAACGCTTATTCTTACAAATTTGAAAAAAGGCTTTCGGCATGACCCTCGAATTAAAAATAAATTAACTTCACACCGGGTTAATCTGCACAAAGAAAAACTTAAAAACATTAAGGCTAACTTCACACCGGGTTAATCTGCACAAAGAAAAACTTAAAAACATTAAGGCTTTAAGGGTACGAAATTCAACGGCCGATGAAGTTATGAGCATGGATAATCCAAAAGAACCGCCAACTTTGCCTAAATTATTAAATTTGAGGAAATACCGGCATGAAGCTAGAAGCGCTCTTCAGTTTGATAAAAATATTATTTTATCACTGTATGCCATGACCTGTAGCCCACCGTATGACAGTTTCATAAAAAAAATGTCTCTTGTTCCATTTATATTGTATTTTTGGACTACTGAGCAAAGTATATATTACGATGACATCTTGGAAGACAAATATAAAATCCTGTCTATTGATGCCACTGGATCTTTATTTAAACCAATAAAGCCACCCGAAGCAAACGATTTTTTAAAATATAAAAATCCCAAACATGTTTTCTTATATGCCATCGTAGCATATACCTTGGGTGCTAGTGTTCCAATTTGTTATATGTGCTCTGACTCACACACAACAGAAACAATAGCCACATGGCTAAGCACATGGTTAAACAGAAGAGTCCTTCCAAATGAAATAATTTGTGATGATTCTTCTGCTTTAATAGCGGCCATAACGAAAACTTTTTTGAAAACGGACTTGAATAACTATTTAAGACAATGTTTTGCAATAGTTGAGGAAAAAAAAGGCAAGATACCTGCTTGTTACATCAGACTTGATAAGTCTCATTTTTTTAAAAAACTGTATACACAAAGTTGTTTTGACAAGACTTCTGAAACATGCAAATATTTTTATATCAATTGCATCAAATTGATACTACAATCACGAAGCTATGACGAAGTAAAACTAATTATTAAAGATGTAATCACACTTTCTCTTCATGAATATATAAGTACCGATCTTGATTATACGGCATCGAAATGTGAACCAGCATTGAAACGATTGAGCGACCAAATAAAAACATATCTAAGACACACAGACGAAATTGAAAAGAATGAAAGAGAGGACAGTTCCGAAGAAATATATTTTGTAACAGAAGATGAAGAGAGTGAGCAACACGGTGGCCCTATGCCTTTGATAAAATATTATGATGACATTATGAATACAGAACTATTATATTTACAGTTAATTGAATCTACACCAATGAAAAATGCTTTTTTTTTGCCGGAAATTAACAACACTCTTAAAAGACTTTTGAAAAAATTACCTTTGTGGGGCAATATTATGACTGATTATTTTCCTGGAGCCAAAGACTATGCCAGCAGCTCAAATGTAGAAAATCATTTTAAGGACATCAAAACTATATATTTTGAGACCAAAGTTGAACGCGTCCGGTTAGACGAATTTCTTATACAACATTATAGTTTTATTAACGGAACCATAAAATTAAGCTCTAGTCAAATTTTACACGAGAATACTAAGAACAAAGAAGAACAGGCCTTAAAACTAAGAAACAAAAAGGAAAAACGCAAAACAAATTATGAGTATTTCTCACGAAAAATAGTAAAAATTAGAGACAAACACGAACAAAAACGAGATTCATTCTCAGCAGAGTTAATTATATCTGATTCTGCACCGAAGTCAGTTGAAAAAGAAGAAGAGAACCTAACTGATACGTCAGATTTTGATATTCAATCAATTTTTCAAAATAAACCTATAGAAGTTGAAAACTGGCGGGGACTTACCATACCCACTCCTAAATCAAAAAAAGCTACCTCCATATACATATTACAGAATGGTAACGTCGCATATTCTTATGTACACCAAAACAGGGTACTTATAACAAACACTTGTGCTTTTGATTCCCTCGCGCAAGCATTCGGTGTAGCTTATCAAGACAGGCCTGCTTTCAGAGAAAAGTTAAATAGTGCTAGCGATGGTTTAACAACATTCATAAAAGTATTATCTAATACGAGAAAAACTTGCAAAAGATTATATGAACTTCGTGACAAACTATTGATTGACCTTTTTGATAAAACAAAGTCACAGCAAAATATTATCAGTTGTGAATGTAATATAACAATGATTTTAGAACAGGTATTCATGAGCAACATATACTTTTCTGCCACCAGACAGAGGTGTTGCTCAAATGACACATGCTCAAATGCATTACAACCAAAGAAAATTGATTGTAAATATATATCTTTAAATATAAATATTATAACACAAAAGGGTATTGACTTCTTGGAAGAATCTGCCACATCGTGTATTAATAATGATAATGTTTCACTGTGTCCTGTATGCGAGACAGGAAATGTATATTTTACATATGAATTAAAACCATTACTTTTCTTCGAACTACATGACATGTCTGTTAACCTGAATGATATACCCATTAATATAGAGTTAAATGGCCAACAGTATATGATTTTGGCAGTAATTGATTTTGACCCACCATCAAGTTCCACATTGATTGGACATTACAGAGCATACTGTTACAGAACGAAAACTCAACAATATGAATGTTACGATGATCTGTACTGTAAACTACAGAAATGCAAAAACTCCATAATGCCACATTTGATTATATATTCATTAGTGTAGGTAATTAAAACGTTAGAGACTGGAAGCATAAAACACATAATTTTATACGGTCCCAATGACCACACAAATTTTATTGAATTAGGTACGAATCTGTGATTATGAGTGATATTAGTAGTTATTAATGATAAAAACTGTACTGTTTCCTATATTTTTAAATAGGTACATAAGTGTAAAAGTTGTTTATTTTTTATATAATTGTTGGAAGATTTTTATTATATTGTTGTTTTCTCATTTAAAAGTTTTGTGATTATATACATTTTTTATAGAATATGCTCGAAACCGTCCCTCATAAGGGCAAGAAATATAGGCAAGCCGATAATACATATTTTGTAAAAAAAAACATTAAATGTGCTTTGCACATTACACACACAACGCCGACTCAATTCCAACTCAAGTCACACTGTGGTATTGAAATATGAGCTTTATGTCGTGTTACTTAGAGTGGATATTTCAACATTAAGTTAAAAGAAGGTTACGACGCTTTGACAATGATTGGTTCACGGGTTATCCACCTGTGGCAGTCACATGTAATGTTAAAATATTCACTCTAAGTAACACGTAACAAAACTCATATTAAAATGCCATACTGTGAGTCGAGGTGAAATGGAGTCCACCTATCAACCTACGTTATTAGTACCTCCTAAGGAAAATTGTACAAACTATTAATGTATCCAAATATTAAAATTAAGTAAGTAGGTTATAACTTATCTGTGATTTTTCTCTAAAAATGTTGATGCTAAGGCAAAGCAATACATATAATTTGTATGAGACTGATTTTTTAAATAAAAATAATGAATCTTAACCATTTTATTATTTTAACTAACCTGACCAGAAAACTTTTGTATTCAACTGTACTAACAAAACATCTATATTATCCTGTTCATTTCAGATGGTTGCGCTTATGTATGGTGCGGTCGCTTTTATGTGACCTTTTCAATTTGGTCGGCTCATTAGAGAATTGCTGACATAATCTTGTTTTTGAGATAACTTTCATTAGAGCCGTAATTCAAAGCTGCAATTAACAGGAAGGAATTTTCAGGAATCATTTTAATTTGTTTAAAGTATGCCATGTTTCTTAATGTTATGGGAACTGCGTATTTGATCGCTAAAGTACGACCAGTCTAAAATAAATCAAATTTGTTTTTATCTTCTTAATGTGTAAAGTATGAAATCTAATATTTCTGATGTAAACAAGCGTCGAACCACGGGTATTTTTTACAGCTGTTTATTTGGTTATAAGTGTATTGGTTTACTTGCAAACCCGTTTCTTCTGATTTTTGAAACCATTTAATTACATTGGTTTACGTCAACCAAATCAAAAACTAATGATTAAACAAATTTAAACAAATTGAGGTCTTTTATTGGTATTTTTTTCAAACTTCTGCGTTGAGCCGTTTTCGAGATCTGGGAAATCCCAAAACGTTACCGCAGCAAAATCTTAAATAACTAAAGAACTATACCACACACAAATTTTGCTATTTATAAACATTTACTACTCAACAAAAGCTATCTATTCATGTATTTGGTTCCGTGCTGAAACTAATTTTTGAAAGACGATTTTGCCTGGGTAACGTTTCAAACGTTACTCCAGCAAAATTTGTTTTTCTTAAATAACTTAAAAACTACAATTCAAACAAATTTTGCTATTAGTAAACAAATTGCTCCTCATGATACACTAATTATTTGTTTAAGTCTCATCTCTCTAAAGCAAAACATTTTGCCTGGGTAACGCACACAAAAGGAACCAGTGTAAATATGCCCAGTGTAAAAAACTTACGTCAGTCATGTGTGAGAAATGTCGTGTATCACTCTGTGATAACCGAAACAATAACTGTTTTAGGGTTTTCCACACTATATATTTTTTTTTTTTTTGTGAGCTTACTGCATAATTTATCAAAAATGATAACAACCTTTTTTCAATAAAAAATAACTTTATATACATCACTGATTTTTTTTATTATTTTTCTCGTATTTTAGAGACCTCATTTCATAATATATATTTTTTTTACGAAAATATAAAAAATCGTGCTGGAACCACGAATGATGGCAACACGGCTAGAAAATTTTTCCAGTGTCCTGAGAAGACTGCAAATATCACTGGATTAAGTCAGGAGCTCATCCAAAAATTCGCAACTATTCTCCGTGGATATCACGACAGTCTATTAATATTGATTTGATTGCCAATTCTGCGCAGCTGTATGTGGAACTGTATGGCTGGTATTTCATGCCTTCCAGTATCCACAAACTTCTGCTGCATGGAGCCGAAATAATAAAACATTTCAATATTTAGTTTTATTTAGAAAAGCTATCAGAAGAGGCATCTGAGGCCCGAAACAAAGATTTTAGAAAACTCAGGGAACATCATACGCGGAAATTTTAACGCAGAGCGACAAACGAAGACATCTTTAATGGTTTCATCGTATCCTCAGACCCATATTTGTCAAGCATTCGCCCTAAACTGACAAATAAGAGTAGAGATGATTTAACTGAAGAAATGAAGTCTCTTCTTTTAATTGACCCGGATACCATGGATAAGGAAAACATTGAATTTGTTGAGGTGCCAAGTATGATGGATTCTGATTTAGAAGTCTTTGACAGCTCATACAGCCCAGCTCATACTCAAAGCATTTATTTCAATTAAACCAATTACAGGCACTTTTGAAATGTCAAAGAGTCGGTCAGTAGGTAAGTCAGAAAGTTGAAGCTAGTTGCCCATTCCAAAACGTAGATCTATGGAGAAGAACGGGCAAGAAACTCCACGGACACTCTTTTAAATCAAAATATGGTTACAAAATATTGGTTACATCATTCATGTTGAAATTATACGTGTGAGAACGATGAACGTTAAAAGCGTCCGTAATAAAAAATAAAAAAAAACAATTCAAAATTTAAATTAAAATAAGCCGTGGCAGCTAAGGTATTAACGATGACGAAACTCAGTAGACTAGATTTTAATGTTTCTGTGTAAATTTTATATATTTCTCAATTATACAATTGCCTATTCTTAGTATTTTTCTGTATTAGTTTTAAGTTTTTGTACTAATGTTTGTTTTTTTTAATGTTAATTATGAAGTCAACTTTTTATCTACTGACATGATCAACAACGAATTAAATTGTCTTAAGAAATATTTAAAAAATTTATATTGTTAATGGGTCTGTACTTGAGTGTTTTTTAGTTTTTTTATATTGTTTATTCCATTATTTCTCATTATTTTTAGTAAAATTAGCACACTATGGTCAATTACTTTGTATATTTTTCAAGATCACACCTAAATCAACGTACAAATCACTAACTAAATTTCTCGAAATTCAACTCTCTGCTGTGACTGTGAGTGAAGCGGCGCGCATGGGTGTGCGTGTTATAGCATTTCGGAATCACCTTATGTGGGACAACACCCCATACAAGCCGCAGGCTTTAAGTTTTATTAAGTTGTGAGAAAAAACGACTTTAGTGTTTTTCTTCATACAAAAAATATGTTTTTTTTTTTTTCGGAGATGGTGCTGTGTATAGCTGTATTATTACCAAATATTATAAATAATACTGAAATAAAGCCGTTCCGATTTTTATTTCTCGCTTAAAGAAATTTTGATTTCAATGTCCACGGAGCGTCGATTTCGAACCACTGTGCGGTGTCAGCAATTCCTATAACTGGTGCACGATTTTTTATAGACACTGGTGCTGATGTGTCAGTTTTAGCCGGTAAAAGGCAATATGCATCCACATCAGATTACATATTATATGCCAACGGCACAAAAATTAAAACGTATGGCGAAAAAACAATTACGGTTAACTTAGGTTTACGTCAACCGTTCCAATGGAAGTTCATACTAGCCGATGTTCAACGTTCAATTACAGGGGCCGACTTCCTTGCTGCTAACAAACTAACAGTAGCACATAACACACACACATAACAACAACAACACACCACACATAACAACACACGACAACACACATAACAACACGTAACCAGGAGGCCAATTCCGGTTATCTCCATGGTCGAAATATCAGTCGAGAAACTGCTTATCTCCGTCGGAAACGAAAAAATGCTATTCTAACGATCTCCATTCATAAATTTTTCGATCGCAAACCAGCGAGATATCACGGCTGGTTCTAAGGTATGGAGATATGAAATCTCCGTTGGAACATCTGTCAAAATTTACATTCGTAGGTTTATATTCGTATTTTTTTTTGGTACCTACATGTAGAGGCTTAGGTGTTTATGGGTTTCATAAAGGGGGGCCAAATTTTCATTATTTTTGCGATAGGACACACCGTTTTCGAGATATAAGCAAAAGAAAAAAAATACAGTACTGTTTTTGCACTTGAAGTCAAGGTGTTGGTGTGAATTTTAGTTCATGACAACTAATTTTATTCCACACCTTTTTAATCGTGATTAAAAGTAGTCATATTTAATATGAAAATTAAAACCTACCTAACGTCAGAAAAAGGACACAAATCATGCGAAACGCGTTTCTGATCACGCTACTTTGCAATTACTATTTTCAGTAATTAATTATAAAAAAAAAAACACAAATAAAGAAACACAATATACTAAAATTGTCTCTTATAATGTGTTTGCTTGGATTTAATAAATTAAACATGTCATTAATACTAAAAAAAGAAAAACGTAGCATAATCGATTATAATCAAAGTGAATCGATAAAAATGGAACGTCTTTTAGACGAGATTATTTTCTCCGTTGTAAATGTTTCTCCATGGTCAACCAGAATACGGTTTTTTGATAGTATCGAGATTTGAACCGGACATTGATGCGGAGATTTGAAACAGAGTTTTATCTCCATGGTCGTGATATCTAGCTCGAGCCCGGAATTGGGTCCCTGGAGGCCAATTCCGGTGGCATGGAAATTATCTCCATGGTCGAAATATCAGTCGAGAAACTGCTCATCTCCGTCGAAAACGTAAAAATGCTATTCTAACGATCTCCATTCATAAATTTTTCGATCGCAAACCAGCGAGATATCACGGCTGGTCCTAAGGTATGGAGATATGAAATCTCCGTTGGAGCATCTGTCAAAATTTACATTCGTAGGTTTAGGTATATTCGTTTTTTTTTTTGGTACCTACATGTAGAGGCTTCGGGGTTTATGAGTTTCATAAAGGGGGGCCTTTTCATTATTTTTGCGATTGGACACACCGTTTTCGAGATATAAGCAAAAGAAAAAAAAATACAGTACTGTTTTTGCACTTGAAGTCAAGGTGTTATGTTGGTGTGAATTTTAGATCATGACAACTAATTTTATTCCACACCTTTATCGCGATTAAAAATAGTTTTATTTAGTTTGAAAATTAAAACCTACCTACGTCAGAAAAAGGATACAAATCACAGAGCACTATATAGGGTGACTGGTAATTAGTGACCGATACCTAAACACATGATTGTGCTCATGATAACAAACAACTTTTACTATGGGACCAAACCTGAAATCGCGAAAAAAAAATCAGCTGCCCCATACATTCATGTTCGCATAGCTCGTCAAAATGTAGGGAGCAGCTGAATTTTTTTTCGCGATTTCAGGTTTGGTCCCATAGTAAAAGTTGTTTGTTATCATGAGCACAATCATGTGTTTAGGTATCGGTCACTAATTACCAGTCACCCTATATAATCGATTATAATCAAAGTGAATCGATAAAAATGGAACGTCTTTTAGACGAGATTATTTTCTCCGTTGTAAATCTTTCTCCATGGTCTACCAGAATAGGTACGGTTTTTTGATAGTATTGAGATTTGAACCGGACATTGATGCGGAGATTTGAAACAGAGATTGATCTCCATGGTCGTGATATCTAGCTCGAGCCCGGAATTGGGTCCATGGTAGGAAACTAATAGACAAACTTACTTTAATATCGCGCATCACAAACATTAGAAATAGCCACGAATCGAGAATTCGATCATTCAACATAAACAACCAATAACATCATAATATTGCAAACATTTCCAGACGTCACCAAATTGGAAAACTTTATAACACATCCTAAACATGATGTACAACACCGTATTTACACTACTGGACCCCGGTTCATGAAAAGGTACAACCACTTAATCCGGAGAAATACAAAATAGCCAAAAAATAATTCGAAAGGATGATGCAATTAGGTATTTGTAGACCTTAGTCTAACCTACTTGTATGCATTAGAAAAAGATAAGGGTGAAATAAGACCATGCTGAGATTATCGTAGACTTAAGTCACAGAATACTAGTTACCCAGGCCCTAAGTAGAGTAGGTAAGAGATAACAGAATGAAACGTCATTGTCAAAATTTGAGGTTACTAAACAACCGTGATCAAACATACAATAGAATTAATAACAAAACATACAACAGTAAATGCACCCTGAGGTTCTGAAAGCACCTCAGGGTTGTTTCATTGTTTTTTTTTTAAGCACCCCAGATAATGTACTCATTTCACTGCTAATAAAGTTGTACTCTACATTCAGACAAAGTGACAGCGGATTAAATTGTTTTTATTATATTTAAAGTTTTAACGTTAATTCACAGCGGCTCGCTAGGCAACGACGCAGCCGACGAACTTGCCAGGAGGGGGTCGAGCATGGCACCAGTGGGACCAGAACCCATAGTGCCGCTCCCCTTCGGGTACTTGCGCGCTCTGGTAAGGAAGCGTACCAGGGACCAGCATCACAAACTTTGGTCAGACCAACGTGAATGTAGGCAGGCTAAGGAAGTACTCCCTACAATTGATGGCTGCCTCACGAAACAGGTTCTCCGACTGACTAAACAACAGCTGCGTATAGTTACAGCTGCTATAACTGGCCATGGGTCATTTAATAAACACCTCTTTGTCATAGGAGTCACAGACAGTCCGCTGTGCAGGGCCTGCATGGAGGACGACGAGACAGCAGCTCATGTGCTTCTAAACTGCCCGGTGGTCGCCGCATACAGGACAAAGTACTTCGGTAACCCAGGTACCATCCGGGAGGCTGTCAGTAATGTCAAGGCGCTGCTGGCCTTCTTTGAGGAGCTGGGGTGGATCGAATAACCGATTTTCCCACTTATACGCAAAATACGCGCATTGTCGTGGAGTTGCGGATACCAGCCCGTATTACCTACCTATAAGTTGTACTCTACATTCAGACAAAGTGACAGCGGATTTAATTGTTTTTATTATATTGAAAGTTTTTTACGTTAATTCATTTTTAAATAGCAGCTATCAACTGCACAGGTTACCAACTGCAGCAACTTTACTTTGATTAGCATTGGATAGAAACATATCCAATAAATTCCACATGCTGAACAGAACAGCTCACAAAACAGCTTGTATACGCACAGGTTTAATAATCCACTTTATGCACAGATTAAATAATACCTACAAACAAAATTTAAAAAATGCAACTTAGAAGTCGTCTTTCTTTTATGACCAAGTCAACTCGTCAAATCGTCAATGGACTTGTTGGCTCAATGAATCCAAATATTAAAATCACAGTTTTTTCGTCCATGATCAGATCACAACTAGAAATACACAAAGAACCAAGCTTACTTAATTAAGCACACATGGCACAACATAATGCAGAGGCCAGCCAAAGACAAGAGCCCTGAGCCAGGAATATGAAACTTTCACTGTGGAACACTGAAACACAGAACTCTACCTACTCCTAGCCACTCCTGTCTCCTAGCGAGCTGTGAAAATAGTAAGTGAAGTGAATGACAAATTGACAGTCAAAATCATCAATCTGCCACTCTTTTCCCGACTATGTTGAGGTCGGCTTCCAGTTGAACCGGATGCAGCTGAATACCAGTATTTTACATGGAGCGACTGCCTATCTGACCTTCACAACCCAGTAGCTGGGTAATACTGTCAAACTTCCACAATAAATTGAGAGTCAGAACCTCGGACCAACGGTTTCCGAGGCACGGAGGAGCACCTGATGGATGACCCGAGCGGCTGTTATTAGCCACAAGCTCACTCACACTCTCACAGAGTATCCACGAGCTCCTTTCAATCAAGAAAAGGATTAAGGAACAATAATTATTATTTCCTGACACTAACACCTCTTAAAACAAGAGCTCTGCTCTAAGTAATTTAAGTTATATATTTCTTTGTTCAACTGTGATCAAGTGACAGCTAGAAAGCTAGAATTCTAGTGAATTCTAGAAACAAACTTTGGCCTTTGCCACAGACTAATTATTATTGCCTTCAGTGTGACCAGATTTAAATTAAATTTATCATGCTAGCTGCTTCCCTAAATTCTGCTAAATCCTGCTATTGTTTTTGAAAAAAAATGCCATTAATTATAACTTAACAATTAAATTTTAATCTCTTTGAAAAAACGCAAAAACAAATACTAAAATGGATATAGGCAAAATCATCATGGCCTTAGCGACCAAGTTCGGATACTTTTTAACTCCATCTGCTTTGGTGATTTTTGATTTGAAATGTGTCCCCAAAATCTTTCAGTATTCATAGGTTTAGGATCAGAACTTCCCAAATACAAGTGAAGCACAGGTAATTTGTCAATGTCTAATCCTGCTATTTTTTCTGACATTGACATACCAATTAATGAAGTTTGTTTGATTGCCGTCGTGCAGTCGTCGAGTCGTCGTGAATGCGCTTAGAGCATTTATAATGCTCTAAGTGAATGCGTTCACCATTTTAGGTATTTTGAAATGCAGCCTTTTGAGACTTCAAAAATCTGTGAATCACACTAAAATATCGTCGGTTCAAAGGTTAAGGGCAAAAACAGACATAACACGACACGCCACGCGACGCCAATATTACGTGCTCATTGGCCACATTTCATCTCGTGACGCACGCAGCTTCATTTGGCCAATGAACACGTGTAGCGTGGCGTCGGGTGTTACAAGTGTGCTGAGGGTTCAAAGCTCATGATTCCATGAAATCGCTAGATTTGAAGTCAATTCTAACTCATGGAGTTGTATTGCTGATTCTAATGATTATAATTCTGTACAGCCATATTAGTTACGGCCGCGAATCAAATTTTAGTCAACATACAACCTGACACATTGACCAGCAAATTGCAAAAAACTTGAAAAAATTTGAATTTCGCGGGCTACCTTACCGCAACCGCCGAAATTTAAAAAAAAATTCGCAAATTTTTTTAAAATTTTAAAGCCCGCGAAATTCGAGTTTTTATGCAATTTGCAGGTCCGTGTCAGGTAGGTAGTTGTTCTCAAATTGATTTTTAATGTGAGTTTAGCTTGGTTTCCCAATAAAATGTAAAATCTATACTTAGCTATGTAATATTGATTACATTACAGAACTACAGCTGTATACTGGAAGCGCAGCGTCACTTAATTGAAAGTAATACCGAGCATGTTCAACTGGATGGTCAAAGAGATGCTCAAGTCGAAATTCTAAATAAACCAGGATTTACTACAGAGATAGGTACTTAAATTTGAGTAACTGTACTAATACTTACCTACTGCATAATTTTATTTTATTAGGATCTCCAACAAAGAATGCACCTTACATGCTAATATTATAAACGACAAGAACAGAAATCTATGTGCTCCGTCAATTATAGGAGACCACATCATGCAGTAGAAACAAACACAAAATTATATATTATTATTAAAGCTATACTAATAGATTATTAATGGTGACCATTTGAATCTAAAAATAAATAAAGTGTTAGGGTTAAAGGGGAAAGCCAAAGGAAAGACCGTTCTAAAGGATTTCAATAGTATGTTTATTATCCTTTACTTTATATAATGGAAGATGTGATTTACTAATATTATGTGAAACATATGGTCTCATGCAAGGCTTATAGAAGAGTACAGACGCTATGAGAAAGTCAGGATTTCAGTCAAGTGCTGAGGGCGGGCTTGGACATAAAAACTAATATTTATGAGTTACAAACAGAAAGATTAATAGTGTTGAAGTTGAGTCATTTGTTTTTGCTATACTCCAACAGATAGAAAGACTTACATATTATCATATAATTGCGCACGGATTAGTGACTTATATTTACCAAGAGTATTAGAAAAGATGTCTATGTCTTCTACAACGTGTAATGCTAAATGCGCAAAACCTCTTAAGGGGTCATTGTACTCATCATTATGAACAACTTTTACTATGGGGCCAAACCTGAAATCGCGAAAAAAAAATCAGCTGTTCAGTACATTTTGACGAAATTTGCGAACATAAATGTACTGAACAGCTGATTTTTTTTTCGCGATTTCAGGTTTGGTCCCATAGTAAAAGTTGTTCATAATGATGAGTACAATGACCCCTTAAGAGGTTTTGCGCATTTAGCATTACACGTTGTATACGGGGTGGAAGGGACATCGACGCGGAAACGGTTACCACGTATTCAGTACATCATTCTGAGCCCCCCCCCCTTTTTTTTTTTTTTTTGAGGGTGGGAAATCATCAAATAACTTCTTCCGCTCTGGGTGGAGCGGAAGGGCGTGTCAGACTTTTACTGACTAAAACCCACCCGTGTTCCTTTAGTTGCCTATGCCAGGGCCGCGGTATCTTCTTAAAACTACCCGCGACCCCAGCGGCGTCGGCCCTATTGGACCCCATAATTTGCTGACATCTCTTTGAGGCGCGCGTGGAACCCCCTCACATAGAAAGAAGACACACAAACACCCCACATAGAAGTAGGGTGGTGTGCCCCCCTACATAGAAATTTTTCATCGGTTATTGAAAAAAAAATCTGCAGTTTCTGGTTTCTGCAGTTTTTGTAATAGTGCAATACCTACACGGTCAAAATGTATAGAAGAGCGGATTTTTTTTTCGATAACCGATGAAAAATTTATATATAGGGGGCTCAGAATGATGTACTAGATACTTGGTAACCGTTTTATTATTAGAACTATATATTATAAATATATATATTTTTTTATTGTTTTATTAGGTAAGTACTTATTATATTTTCATGTTACACTTTTCTACTTTCATGTTGCAATATAGCTAAATATAAATAAATAAATAAATATCCTTGGACATTTCACACAACGCCATCTAGTCCCAAGCTAAGCAACCTAATGCTTGTGTTATGGTAACGAGATGGCTGATAAAGTACTTATATACATATTTTTTTTTGTAAATACATACATATTATAGATAGAAAAACACCCAGACTCGGAACAAATACTTGTAGGTCGTACAAATATTTGTTCCGTGCGGGAATCGAACCCGCGACATGCTGCGCAGCAGTCAAGCGCTCAACCACTGCGCCAACCGTGTCGCCGACCTAAGTGTAATCAATCTGCCTAGCCTTTTCCCAACTATGTTGGGGTCGGCTTCCAGTCTAACCGGATGCAGCTTTTGCGTGTATATTTCAATGAGTTCCTGGATGGTTTGAAAACACAATTAGACCCGGTAGGTGGCGCTGCAGTCGGGTTCTAGGATCGTTCAGACAGGACAACGTCTGTCGGGTTCGCTAGTTGTTTTATATATCGTCCCCTTACGTTTAAGGGGAATGCGGGAGTCGCAGATTGTTCCCGTGACCTGCCGCCATTTCATCCATCCAGTGTTACTTCTGTGCAATCAGTATACCAAAGCGATGCGGGCACCGCCACACAGTATTGAAACTTGTCCTGTAGTTAGGGCTCGCCGCTAGTCTTCGAATGGGTGAACTCTCGGAATCAGCTATGAAAACCTCGGGACTCGTTCCTGTAATTAAAATAATAATTAATTTGATTAACTGTTGTATTTTTATAAAAATAAATTGTAAACGCACATCGCATTATGAGGGGAGGTGGCCTACGACGAGGAAGAAACTATTGCCGTCGCGCTGTGCCCGAACAGTGATAAGAGAGTGCGATAAGGACAGCTGCAGCTCAGACCGACGAAATCGACGTTTCGTATTCCCTTTTTTTCTCCTCGAAAACTGAGCCGATTCAATTATTTTTTTCCGTAAAATTTTAAGGAAGAGTATGTCTAGGTTCCTGTAATTTGTTTTTTGTAATTTGTCCTCTAATAACGGCGGTAAAAATGGTGCATTTTCGGAGGGTCATATTTCCTTTACTAATTGGTTCCTGAAAAAAAGGAAATGACAGAGACGTGTCTACAGCAGACGATTTTATGAAAAAAAAAAGATTGGTCTAGAGGCATTATTCAGGAAGAAAAACGGGGAATACTTTTGTATGAGGAATCGTAGGCCACCTCCCCTTTTAATTTTATAACTTATTTTTATAATAATGTAGTACAACAGTAGTTATTTATGCAACTGACGTATATTTATTTAACACTTCAAGCACAAATGTACAGAGGCGGACTTAATGCCATAGGCATTTTCTACCAGTCAACCTTTGGGTGATGCAGAGACAAGCAGTGGCAAGTGCAATTTCGAAAAATTAAGGAATAAATATTTATTTAATATACAGATACACATAATACCATAATAAGGGGTATTAAAACACGAATGAGGGTTTATCACACGAGGCGAAGCCGGCTGTGACAATAGTATCACATGAGTGTTTTAATATCTAATTATGTACAGTTGCATACAAGACTTTATCTACATCCATGTTATGAATCCTGTATAAAAGGTTCTGAAACAGTTTTTTGCAATACTAATACTCGTATCGAACATGGCGGCCGGCGACATAGTATACGACGTGAATTCGAATAAGTTCTTTTTTTTAATTACGGCGCTGTTGCAGTGAAACGCGCGTGCATTACAATGTTCTTTTTTTGAAAACGAGTTGCATTATGAAATTCAGTACAACATTATAACACCCGTTTGTATGATATGGTTACTATGACACTGGTTGTTTTAATGTTGGCAATAAGCTTACTGTTTCAGAAACTTTTATAGAGCATTTATAGCATGGTTGTACATAAATGTCTAAATGTTTCTTTTCTTAAATAAATAAAGTAGTGGCAGGGACATCGACGCACAACCTATTACCACAGACTATAGAGCCCGAGCTGCATACGAAGTTCTTCGTATGCAGCTCGGGCTTCGTCGGACGACTGTATGATGTATAGACTGTGCTATTACCATGGATTCAGTACATAATTCTGGACCCACCTTCATTGAAATTTTTCGTCGATTATTAACAACAAAATCAGCTGTTTCCTACAAAAGTGCAATACTTACGCGGTCAAAATGTAGGGAACGGCGAATTTTTTTTTAATAACCGACGAAAAATTTCTATGCATCAATCAATCTGCCTAGCCTTTTCCCAACATGTTGGGGTCGTCTTCCAGTCTAACCGGATGCAACTGAATATCAGTATTTTACAAGAAGCGACTGCCTATCTGACTTCCACAACCCAGTAACTAGGTAATACGATACCCTTTGGTAAGACTGTTTGTCAGACTTTCGGGCTTCTGACGACACGTAACGAGTGTCAAAGATCCACGAATGACAGCCGGGACCAACGGCTTAACGTGCTTTCCGAGGCACGGAGGAGTCTCTGTAAGTAAAGATGGTCACCCATGCACGGGCCAACAGCGGCAAGCGTAGCTTAACCTGATGGATCGACCCGTGCGGCTGTTAGTACTTAGCTACGAGCTCCTCTTTTAAAAATGTCAATGCATGGGGGTCCTGTACTTCTATCATGTACTGAATCCATGGTAACAGCTTGCGCATCGATGTCTCTGCCACTCTGAAGGGTGGCAGGGACATCGGCGCGCATATGGAATATACAGATTGCATATTGCCGCCGCCCAGGGGCTTACTATGAGCTCTTATAGTAGGGCAGAAGTTGAACGTTTCCAGTGAGAGAGAGAGAGAGAGATAGCTATATACGACCTATAGCACCGTCACTCTCTCTCACTGGAAACGTTCAATTTCTGCCCAGCTATAAGAGCTCATAGTAAGCCCCTTGCTCTGCCGAATCAATCCGACTCGAAAATGTGTGTAGCACCCCTTACAGTGACATCTTGAGATAATGAGATGTAGCCGACGTTCGCACGGACGTAAAAAATATCGCGCACTGGATTTTCAACTCTCGTTGTTGGGCCGAGCGTTGAGAATCCAACTTAACAACAACAGAGTACATTCTAGCGCGTCGAAAAAACACACTGTTGGATTTTGAACTCTCGGCGCTAAGCAGAGCGTTGAAAACAAAATCGCTGTGATATTTTTACGTTGGTGAGAACGTCGACTTAAGATGAGCGTCCACTGGTCCGAGCCGGCCGCAACACACGCACGGCACGCAACGGATTTCGGTTTGCTTTGTATGAATTCATGTAGCACTGCGTCCACTAGCGCACAGTGTTTTTATTGCTCTAAAAAAGTGACATCAGCTTTTTACCCGACTGCGGCGAAGCCCAAAAGGAGGGTTATTATTGAATATTTCTCAATAGTTCACCAAAAATGCACGAGTAGAACTCCCATGTGCCAATTTTGTATACTCTATTTTTAAAAAAATCTTAAAGTTTTCGTTACTTTGAAGGTCAAAATACTGAAAATAATTAGTACAAAAAAAAACTGTTTATGATTAAGTTTTATTTGAATTACATATTTATGAAGCAATTCTAGGCGCATATTTTCCCGTTTTTATTTAATCAAAAATAACAACAGAACCCACAAAAAAAAAATGTTGAACCGAAATCAGTATTTCAATAAAAAGCTGATGTCACTTTTTTGGGGCAATAAAAACACTGTGTACCGGTACCGCCCGCATTTTCATTTCTTCATAGAGATAAACTACGATAACATGGCGCGCCCCTCCAAAATTCAAAACGTTTGAAAGTATTTGTGAAAGTATTTGCAATGCACCACCAAGATTCACAACGCATGTGTGCGTAATGAGACGGCCGTCAAACAAAAACAAATCCACAGATTTGTTGCTCGACTAGTCACGTCACTACAAACATTGAAACAGTAATTTGGAGGGGCGCGCCATGTTATCGTAGTTTATCTATACAAACAAACCAAAATCCGTTGCGTGCCGTGCGTGCGTTGCAGCCGGCGCGGACCAGTGGACGCTCAGCTTTACAGTCTTAAAAACTGCGCTGCGTGAGAAAATAATTAATTTACCTTTTTCATCCTAAGTTCTTCTTTCTTCTTACCAGGCGCAGTGCGAGGTGCCGGCGCGGCCGGAGCGGCCGCATGACACCTGCATGTCAGGAGACGAGTGGAGGAGCACGTGTCGTGGAGATGCGAGAGTTTGAACGCCGAAGCAATTGCCTCCTACGGGAGATAGATAGAGTTTTCTTTAAGGCTGCAGTCTTGCAAAATTCACTCGCTGCGAATTATTTGAGATTATTATTATTGTTAGACTAAGGTGATTTAGATTCTATTTTTTTTTAGTATTTGCTTTATTGAACTCTTGGCATTAAACCAACCAAATCTTATATGCATACGATGCTTTGTTATTATGAAACAAACCGTTTACTAAGAGATAAAAACAGATAATTTCGATGACACTGCAACATCTGAATTAAGAAAATGAAAGATAATTTAAAAAAAAGTAATCAGCGCATTTTGAAGACAAGAATATGGAATCAATTATGCACTGAACAGATTTTCTAAATAAAATTTGTATTGCCCAATGCAAGTGCACAAACATAACTCGAATCGTTGTTGGCGCGAAAGAGCTGTATTTAACGCTTGATTTACCTAACATAATCCACCCAGATGAACTTAAAAAAAACTACCAGCTATTACTTATATTATGGTTATTCACGTACTATAATAATATTTCATGTTATTTCATTGCGTTTGTTTAAAAAAAAAACACAAAGTGGCGCAAATAATTCGCCGCGAGTGAATTTTGCAAGACTGCAGCCTTAATGTAGCCCGTGAAATACAAAACTTCATATATTTTCTGCAATTTGCGGCGCTAGTTTACGTTGTATGTTGATCAAAATTCATTACGCGGTATTATGATAAAACTATTACAAAATTATAATCATTTAAAACATCAATATACATGTGTGTGTAATCCTTAACGTGTCTTAACCGTCCTGAAAGTATGTAGATCACGTTAGTGAAATTATCAAAATTGGTTCTTTAGTTTTTGAGAAAATCGTGGACAAACAAACATACATACATACGGGTCGAATACAGAACCTCCTTTTTTGAGGTCGATTAAAAAGCAATTTATTACACACAACCATTGGATTGAATTAGTAGCAGAACAGATAAAGGGAAGTTGTTTACGAGATTTCTTTTTTCGAGCTTATTGTCACTAACAAGCTGAGACTCCAGGCCGCTTTGGAGAAATTCATAATTCTCCAGCCCTTTCCCAATCTATTTGGGGTCGGCGCAACATGTCCTTTTTTTCACCTAGGAATCGAGCCAACTAATATTATAAGTGCGAAAAAGAGTGTTTGTTTGTTACGCTTTCACGCTAAAACTACTAAACGGATTTTAATTATATTTGGAACATGGGCAGACCAGCTTGGTTTAGGACATTTTTAGGGTTCCGTACCAAAATGGTAAAAAAGGAACCCTTATGGTGTGACTCTGTCTGTCTGTCTGTCACAGCTGGATATCTGAAGAACTACTAATGCTATCAACTTGAAATTTGGAACAGTTTTAGATGACGAATACCCCAACCATTTTGCGAATAAGAAATAAATAAATTTTTTTTTTTTTTTTGCAACAGGGACTGAAAGGGGGGCTACTAGGGCATGTGGGGTATCATACGAAAGAGCGCTGTTTGCACATTCTCAAACATTTTTTTATTTTTTTTTAGGCCGCACAGTGTTCGACTTTTGATGAAAAATGTAAAAAAAAATACCGTTCCCCCCCTTATCTCCGAAGTTTGCAAAGAGAAAAATCTGAAATTATTCTGTGATAGAAGTTTATGTAAAGATTACAGGAAAAATAAAACGATGTCTCTAAATAGCACACTTTTTCAGAATGGAACCCTCGGTGCGCGAGTCCGACTCGCTCTTGACCGGTTTTACACCGGTAGTACGTTCCCGTGTGATAATTTCCGACGCAGGCAAAAGCTAGTATATTATACTGCAGAAAAAATAAAAATCAAACAAAAAGTTTAAAGTGTGATGTAAAACTTTAGCAGGAAAGTGTGAGTGTACGTACTACAGGACTCAATAAATTATGAGAAACACACAAAATTACTTAAAAAATACCTTGATCCCCATGAGCGGCCTGTTTTCCTGTCCTGTCCTGCCAGAACCTGAATCGCATGGTGATTAGTGTCATATACTGCTAACACATTGCTTTATAACCAGCACAGGCCCTGCGGGGCGCTGAACTGTGCCTCGTTCAACTCTGGGGAGAAACGAATTGGTATAGAAGTGAAAATCTCGCTATTAGCCCCGAAAATGTGGGCTACACTTTGGGACTAAATACGCCTAGTATCGATCTCTACCTTGTGTTTTTTTTTTCCTATTTGTATCACTTTTTAGAGTTGTACCAAAATGGTAAAAAGGGAACCCTTATGGTGTGACTCAGTCTGTCTGTCTGTCTGTCTATCTGTCACAGCTGGACATCTCTAGAACTACTAATGCTATCAACTTGAAAGTTGGAACTGTTTTAAATGACGTTTACCCAACTATTTTGCAAATAAGAATTTTTTTTTTTTTTTTGCAACAGGGCCTGAAAAATTCGAAGTGGGGCTACTAGGGCATGTGGGGTATCATATGAAAGAGCGCTGTTTGCACATTCTCAAACATTTTTTTTTTTTTAAGCGGCATAGTTTTCGACTTATGATGAAAAATGTAAAAAAAAATACCGTTTCACCCCCCTATTATCTCCGAAGTTTGCATAGAGAAAAATCTGAAATTATTATATGTGATAGAAGTTTATGTAAATATTACAGGAAAAATAAAACTATGTCTCTAAATAGCACACTTTTTCAGAAATCGGAACGGAACCCTCGGTGCGCGAGTCCGACTCGCTCTTGACCGGTTTTTTTTCTATGCCATTAATTTCGAATCGGACGAAAGCAACTTCTTTTTAGGATTCCGTACCAAAATAGTAAAAAATGAACCCATAAGGTGTGACTCAGTCTGTCTGTCTAACACAACTGGATATCTCAAGAACTACTAATGCTATAAACTTGAAATTTGGAACAGTTTTAGATGATGAATGATTGAGATGATTTTTGACCAACTATTTTGCAAATAAGAAAGAAATAAAAAAGTAAAAGGGGTTCTTAAAAATTCAAAGTGGGGCTACTAGGGCATGTCGGGTATCATTATGAAAGAGCGCTATTAGCACATTCTTTATAAGATAGAAGTTTATGTAAAGATTACAGGAAAAATAAAACGATGTCTCTAAATAGCACACTTTTTCAGAAATCGGAACGGAGCCCTCGGTTCGCAAGTCCAACTAGCTCTTGACCGGTTTTTTTTATGGACTCATAATCTGCCTAGCCTTTTCCCAACTATGTTGGGGTCCGGTTCCGGTCTAACCAGATGCAGATGAATACCAGTATTTTACATGGAGCGACAGCCTATCTGACCTTTACAACCCAGTTACAGGGTAATACGATACCCCCTGGTAAGACTGGTTGTCAGACTTTCGGTCTTCTGACGACCCGCAACGACTGTCGAAAATCCTCGAATGACAGCCGGGACCAACGGCTTAACGTGCTTTCCGAGGCACAGAGGAATCTCGGTATGTAAAGATGGTTACCCATCCACAGACCAACCTCGGCAAGCGCAGCTTAACCTGACGTATACCAGTGCGGCTGTTATAACTTAGCCACAAGCTCCTCTGATTTTAAAACATGAAGGTGAATATTGTATCTAATAATTTTGAATTAAATACAAACCTTGCTCGGAGAATAAAGAACATCCTCTTCTTTAGATTTCAAGTGTTTGGCTGGTTCTATAGATATGGGTGAAGATATGCGGTTCCTTCTCAAAATGACGCATAGCATTTCCCACGCAGCCACAGCACACCAACTCATGCTTATGATCTTCGCCGGTTAGACCAAAGAGGCTTCTTACCTGCACCTGAGAAAGAATGCAAAGTATTCGTTATTTACTACTAATCTAAATAATGTTAATTGTTGTTGTTGTTATAAGTTCATAAACAAAAATGGGAATGTAAATTTTAACAAAATCATACTAATACTATAAATGTGAAAGTTTGTATAGCCCGGTCACATTAACTTGACGCATCTCTGGAATGCGAGGCCCCGCCCGCTTGCCCCCGCATTCCCTTAGCTCGCCCGGCAAGGGTCAGTATGGTCAGCATCTTTGTCACCGATACGCGCGTCGATAATTTGGCTAGATTTCTGTTGTTGTTATATTAATATTAATATTGTTATATTAATATTACCAAAATGACGTCATCAACGCCAAGCGTCAAGTTAATGTGACCGCGTTTATATGTTTGGATGTTTGTTACTCAATCACGCAAAAACGGCTGAACGGATTTGGATGAAATTTGGTATACAGATAGTTTATAACCTGGATTAAGACATAGGATACTTTTCATTCCGGTAGAAGGTTCCCGTGAGATAATTTCCGACATACACGCAGGCGAAGCCGCTGGCAAAAGCTAGTATAATATAAAATGCATTTACAGCATACAAAAATTACAACATTTACCTTTAAAATACCAACATTTCTTATGCAAATAAAAATGCAGTGATATAATATAATAATAAATAGATATCAATATTCATCACGCATATCAGCAACATATTAGCAGTATTAAATTGTATTAACAATACAATTTTATCAGCATAATCACACTAATATTATTTAAACGCGAAAGTTTGCGAGTGTGTGTATGTTTGTAACTTCTTCACGCTCAAACGGGGCGACCGATTTGGATGAAATTTGGTATGTAGATAGCTTATACCCTGGATTAACAAATAGGCTACTTTTTATCCCAGTATACTTTTTGTTGAGCTTTAGTAAAAGGCAATCGTAAACATTAAAGTACCTATGTGAATCAGAATCACATATTATTTTCGTTACTAAAAGAGCTCATAAAAATCCACTGTTAGACAGTGCTCCGCCGGGTCTCGGGTTGTTTAAAAGAGATACCGTGGCCCTAGCACAGGCAACTGAAGGAACACGGGTGGGTTTTAGTCAGTAAAAGTCTGACACACCCGCTCCGCCCAGAGCGGGAGAAGTCATTTGATGATTTCCCATCCACAAAAAAAAAAGAAAAAACCGGTCAAGAGCGAGTCGGACTCGCGCACCGAGGGTTCCGTTCCAATTTCTGAAAAAGTGTGCTACTTAGAGACATCGTTTTATTTTTCCTGTAATCTTTACATAAACTTCTATCACACAGAATAATTTCAGATTTTTCTCTTTGCAAACTTCGGAGATAAGGGGTGGGGGGAACGGTATTTTTTTTTACATTTTTCATCAAGTCTAAAACTATGCAGCCTAAAAAAAATAAAAAATAGTTTGAGAATGTGCAAACAGCGTTCTTTCATATGATACCCCACATGTCCTAGTAGCCTCACTTTAAATTTTTAAGACCGTTTTTCAGTCCCTGTTGCAAAAAAAAAAAAAAAATTTTCATTTCTTTCTTATTTGCAAAATGGGTAAACGTCATCTGAAACTATTCTAAATTTCAAGTTGATAGCATCAGTAGTTCTTGAAATATCCAGCTGTGACAGACAGACAGACAGACTGACTGAGTCACACCATAAGGGTTCCTTTTTTACCATTTTGGTACGGAACCCTAAAAAGAGTGCATATGAGCCTCAACCGTACTGCCAATTTTTGCTGAAAATGTTAAGTTCATAAGAGTATACTTCACTTTCGTCTGAAATAGGTTAACAATAATCAAATGAAAATTAATAAAGCATCTTTGCTTTATTCTTAGTGTTATTCCACTTTTTCTAACTTTTTACAATTCTTTTATTTATTTATTGAACACTTCCAGCACAAATGTACAGAGATGGACTTAATCATTAAGGTTGACTGGTAAAAAATGCCTATGGCATTAAGTCTTAATGCCATAGGCATTTTCTACCAGTCAACCTTTGGGTGATGCAGAGACAAGCAGTGGCAGGTGCTTTTAGTTCAAGATGATAATAATCATCATCATCTGCCTGCCTTTTCCCAACTACGTTGGGGTCGGTTTCCAGTCAAACCGGATGCAGCTGAGTACCAGTACTTTACACGGAGCAACTGCCAATCTGACCTCCACAATCCAGTTCCTGGCTAATACAACACCCCTTGGTAAGACTAGTTGTCAGACACTTTCAGCATTCTGGCAACCCATAACGACTGTCAAAAATCTACGAATGACAGCCGGGACCATAATAATATTCAAGATGATAATAATAGCTTACCCACATAAGTAGTGTATTTTTAGCATTTTATTCACCATCCCCACATACTGCTGTCTGCATCATTCACTACTGGTTGATGAATGTCATACAAAGCACAGCTGACAGCACGTTGGTTGATTCCTTCTTATTTCAGAATTTGGCAAAGTGCACACCTACTGAAATGTAAAGAAAAGAATGTTAGTCACTCTTAATTATTAGTTTTATAGCACTAACTAGCTGCGCTCTGCGGTTTCACATGCATGACTGGGATAAAAAGTATTGTTTATTAATCCAGGGTATAAGCTATCTACATAGCAAATTTCATCCATACATATAGGTCCAGCCGTTTGAGCTCGAAGAAATAACAAACACACACACAAACTTTCGCCTTTATAATATTAGTGTAATTAATTCACATTCCATCATATCATGTGTACACACAGCTGACCTCTCATTGTAAGGAAATCCTATACAATGCAAGATCAGCTTACACTGGAAATGTATAGCTTGATCTGTAGCCATGCGTATATAATTATATAATAACATCTTACAACTGCAATATGTAGTATCAGTAATAATATGGATTATGTGGCATGAAAATAACATTACAGTAATTTCATATTAATCAATTCAATTTGACATCCATTTTTGAATTTATTTGGTAAGTAGTGGCTACTCGGACATCATGAAATAGGCCCATAAAATAAAATCAATGAAAGATGTTTGGATTCTCTAACACAGAAAAAAAGAGTTTGGGCTCAAACTCAAACTCAAAGCATTTATTTCAAATAAACCAATTACAGGCACTTTTGAATTGTCAAAGGGTCGGTCTTGGGTCGGTCAGTCAGAAAAATGAAGCTAGATTGCCCATTCCAAAGCGTAGATCCTATGGAGAAGAACGGGCAAGAAACTCCACGGACACTCTTTTAAAATCAAATATTTTACAAAATATTGGTTACATCGTTCATATTGAAAATATACATGTGAGAACAATGTAGAAATACGTGCACGTTAAAAGCGTCCGTAGTAAAAATAAAAAAAAAGATAAAAACTAAAAACAACTAAATAAAAAAATAATAAAAAATTAAAATAAGCCGTGGCAGCTAAGAGACGACCAGTCCCAACTGACGGCGCCCGTTCACGAACATGACGCATGGATCAGCACCAATTAGCTCAACCATTTTGAAGGGAACTTAATGATCCAACACACACGCCACCACCAGCGAGACATTTGAGTGAGCATGACATACTCTCAACCGCCAGGGCACATTCAAGTCAGTGAAAGACGAAACCAGTAAAAGGTGGCTTTATATTAACTACATAGTGCTCACACATGTGCTATGCATTTATACAATACTAAGAGATTGAATTTAAACAATGCAAAGAAAAATTTTGTTTCTTTTTAATCTTCAGCAGCTCCAACAATATTTTTGAATGCTAATCAATTAGTTTAAGCGTCCTTGTGGAGCAGGACCAGCATTTAGCCAAGCATTTTTGTCAGCGATGTAATCTCCTAACTTATAATATGCCTGGCTGCATAGTGTGCGTTTTATACATGATTTAAATTTCGTTTCATTCAGCTGTAGTATGTGCGGAGGTATTTTATTATAACATTTTAAACAGTACCCCATGAAGGATGAGTCTACTTTAGCTAGTCTGAAACCTGGTTGATCTAAATGGTCCCTATTTCTAGTCCTATAATTGTGTCTTTCACCTCTTTTTCCGAAAAGATTTAGATTTTTCCTTACGTACATGATGTTTTCGTATATATATTGACAAGGTACCGTCATGATGTTAATATCTTTAAACAGTTCCCTCAGAGAATCGCGCCTGCGGAGGCCATATATTGCTCTGATGGCTCTTTTCTGCAGAATAAAAATAGACTCTATATCTGCAGCCCGTCCCCACAGTAAGATACCGTAAGACATAATACTATGAAAGTAACTGAAATAAACTAGCCTCGCGGTATCTACATCAGTAAATTGACGTATTTTTCTCACAGCATATGCTGCTGAACTTAGCCGTCCCGCAAGAGATGTTAAATGAGGACCCCATTGCAGCCTTGAGTCGAGCGTGATCCCCAAGAAAACCGTTTTATCGACGAATTCTAGTTTCTCTTTATTCAATACTATGTCACAATCAGTACTTTTAACATTTGGTAAAGCAAATCTTATACATTTAGTCTTTTTCCCATTTAATACTAAATTATTAGCAGTGAACCAATTTTGAACCTGCAGTAGGGCGTTATTTACGTCGTCAAGATTTGATGCACGTCTATTTATCTTAAAAATTAAGGATGTATCGTCAGCAAATAACACCATTTGTGGTTGGTTTTTAAATAAATGGGGTAGATCATTAATATATACTAAAAAGAGGAAAGGACCCAATATCGAGCCCTGTGGAACACCCATTTGTACTTTTAGACCGAGTGAATTGACACCATTTATTTGAACTTGCTGTTGTCTATCATTTAAATAAGATTTTACTAAACGGAGCGCAAGTTTACCTAGTCCGTAATGCTCAAGTTTCAAGAGTAAGGTTTCGTGATTTACGCAGTCAAACGCCTTGGAGAGGTCACAAAAGATTCCTATGGCATCTTGGGCCTCCTCCCACGCTGAAAATATGTGTTTTAATAAAGTGACACCCGCGTCAGTCGTGCAACGTCCTTTGGTGAAACCAAATTGCTGATCGTGCAATATTTGGTTGGTGTTAAAATGATTAAGCATTTGATTGAGCATTACCTTTTCGAACACCTTGCTGAATACCGGCAACACGGAAACTGGTCTATAATTGTTGGTGTCTTTACTGTCCCCAGATTTAAAAAGTGGTATAACCTTACTAAATTTCATTAAATCCGGGAAGACTCCTTCATCCACACACAGGTTAAATATTAATGCTAAGTATGGTGCTATAGTTTCAATAATAGATGTACAAACTTTGATAGACATTCCCCATAGATCTTCGGTCAATTTGATTTTAATTTGCCGAAAAGCTTTTATAACTACCATAGGGTTTATATGTTTAAATTGAAATTCAACCGGGCAGCTCGGAACGTTCGCTCTTAATAAATCAATTGAGACATCGGGTGAGGAATTTAAAGCTTCCGTCGTTTTAGATGGTATATTTGTAAAGAAGTGTACAAATTCTTGAGCTACTTCTAAGTTAGAGCTTATGTCACCACGAGAAGTCTCCAATGTATAATCTGTGTTTCGTATTTTTTTCCTATTAGTTTCATTATTTATAACTCTCCACACTGTTTTTACTTTATTTTCAGCTGATTTGATCTTATTGCTAATGTACAAGGCTTTAGCTATTTTACAGGTATTTCTAAAAATTTTGGAATAAGTAGCAACATACTTGTTGAACGTTTCAGTGTTAATGTAAGGCTTAAGGCCATACAGTTCGAATAGTCTTTCCCTACTTATCCTAATACCTCTAGTTGCCCAGTCACTAAATAAAAAGTTTGAGCAAACATTTTTTGTTTTCTTTCCAAAAGTTTTATTGAATTCAGTGTGCACTACTGAAAAGAAATCCTCATACAATTTATTTGCTCCGTCCATATTATGACCCAGAACACTTAACTTATTACATAGGGTACTATTGAATCTATTTAATTTGCCAGTTGTTATTGGTCTAAATTGTATTTGTACTTTTTGCAAAGGTGTTTTAGACTTAAAAGTTACTGTTTGTCCACTATGATCCGACGGTAAATAATTTACGATGGCTTTATCTAAATAATCACAATCGCAGAAAACATTATCGATACATGTAGCAGAAGTGAGAGTTACTCTAGTCGGTTCTGTAAAAATATTAGATAAATTGAATGATTTAAAAAGGCTTAACAATCTACTGCTATTAGAATTATTTTCCAGAATATTAATATTAAAATCACCACAAATAATTGCAGCTTTGTTACCGGATGCAAGTTTCGCTAGTACATCTTCCATTACTGACTCAAATAAAGAAAAGTTCTGACAGTTAGGGGGTCTGTACACGCACACTACGACATGCTTATCTAGCTCAACACAAGACAGTTCGACGCAATGTTCAAGTGATAAACCAACTATGTCATTACGTTGCTTAGATTTTAAACAATTTTTTATCAAGATTAGAGAACCTCCACGCAACATAGAACTACGGTTAAAACAACTGCCCACACTATAGTTCTCATAATTAATTAGCATTTGGTAATCCTTTAACCAATGTTCAGTAAAACAAACAATGTCAAACTTTGTTTTTTCTAAAAACATTTCAATTTCTAATAATTTGGAAGAAATACCTTGAATATTTTGATGGAATAATTTCAAGGCATTCTGCTGATCTCCTTTTCGATTATTATTTATTTTAGAGCAAGAAGGCACCTTGTTGCTGTTAGGTATAAGAATATTCTTACTGGTACCCTCTGTTGTCTTACAAACTAGTTTAAATTACTATCCGGAGTTAACCCCAAGACTTCAATGTCATCACCAGGCAGTGAGCTCATAGTGAGTGTGGGACTTGGAACCTCCTTCGTACAATTTGTATAAATATTTATAGCATTTGAGCTACATTGATTCAGGCTCACCACGTTATTATTAGTATTATTACTAACCAATGTGGTGTTAATAATACAAGACTTCGACATACTACTTATGTCTGAGGTTATACAAAAAGCTAATAGCCTTGCTATTATGTGTCTAAAACTAGCAGGCAGATACACAGTATCCCTAGTCGATTTCAAAGTTTCCAAAAAACTATTGGTGTCAAAAAACACAAGCTTGTCACTGTAATGACTAACTAAAAAGTGCATATGCTTATTAAGCATATGAATATATTTGTTTTGTTTATTTGACAATTTTTCAAAATATGGGAATGCACACAATATTATTTTCCTACAATTTAACTTTAACAATTCAGTTACACAGTCAGTGATTTCATTTTTCCTGACCTGAGAACTATTACCTACAAATACAGTAATGTTGGTTTTATGATTATACACATTACCCATTACTGATGCCATTATTTGTTTGAAGGTTGACCCTGGCATACAATAATTTTGATTAGAATAACCCAGATTGTTGCTAACTAATTTACCTAAACCTCTACCTATACTATCTGAAAACATAACTGAATGATAAGATTCATGACTACTGAAAGATGGAAAACTACCATTCCCAGACTGTACCACTTGAGATAGATCTTGTACTATATCAGGTATATCCTGGTTGAGGGTACAGTCTGGAGACAAACTCTCAGTCTGGGACGGGTCCTCCGTTGCCTCAGGCTGGACAGCATCACGGTCTGAAACCTTCTGACAATTACACTGACACATAACTAACTCATTTGCCGCTAGAATATGTTCTTTAATTTGGTTCTGAGAGCCCACATATTTAATGTAAAGTGAACTAAGTCTGCTCTCAAGTACCTGTATGTCAGACTGTAAGCGCTGTGTATCAATTTCATATATTTTTTTGCTGTCTTCTAATTTGATTTGACAATTAATTAATTTATTGATTAGTTCAACACGTTCTTTTCTTCGTGGAATATTTTTGAAAAAGTGTTTTTGTCGCTTTCTAATTTGATTACATTTTTTAATTATTCTATTCAGTTTTGCATATTGTTTCAGTTTCTTATGACTAGCTGTATAACTATAATTCTGTTTTAGCATGGACTCTTCAGTAAGGTCAATAGTTACTATGGAATGTGGGTTACAATTATTAGTATTTATTAATTCATTATATAAGTTGTTTGTTTCTATAACCTGAGTACATTCTTTTTGTTTCTCTAACTGGATAATACGACTATTTGCATCAATTAATTCATCTTCTAGGTCCCTAACTTTGCTTAAAGCCTCCTCATACAAGTTACTACAGTTGTTGAAACCATCCGTGACCACCTTCAGTTGATCGCGTTCAGCAACAACATTTAGGTATTGGTGATGAAGGTCCACTAGCTCCCGTTTAAGGCTTGAGTTTTTGTTGACCACGTTCTTGACTTCCTCCTCACTTTCATCATTCTCTTGCAACAATTGTTTACAATGGAGTTTCGATGCTTCAAGTTCTTGGAGGGCCGTTCTCAATTTAAGCTCCATATCCTGAGCAGTAGCCTTACGGGTCATCACAGGCATGGTTTCAGGATTTGTTACTGAAATTAGAGTAAAGAAACGGTGAGAACAAGTAGGACAGACAAATAAAATAAAGTTGGAAATTAAAGAGAAAATGGGAGAAGTTAGCGTAGATCAAATGAGAAATGAGGTAGGCTAATGAATTGGCTTGAAGAGCTAGTATCAAAGATATATTATCAAATTGAATGTAAAATTTTGATGCTTTTATTGCCTTAGGATTTTACTTTTCCTTAAGTGGGTAGGTTGCTAAGACTTTAAAGTTTTATTATTTGATACTAATGTTTTATAACGACCATGAAAAATACCAATTATGAACGTTTTTATTGTTGTCTAATAAAGATCAGAATGAGAATTGAGAACATAATCGTCGCTAAGTTTCGTTTTCTACAATGTAAGCAATGCGATTTGGACCCAATGCAGGGTGCTAAATCAGCGAAGTATTTATATTACGAGTTAGCGAGGACATGTATCAGAGTTAAATTGACGAATGTGTGCTAATATAAAGTAAAAATAAAGCAATACTCCCCGTTTAAATCCGCAGTTTGAACGTCAGCTGTTGTTTTTAGGTTACCGGTGTCACGGAGTGTAACCAAACACCGTTTAACTTTATTTATTTACAGGAAAAACAATAATCCTGAGTATTTATGCAATTAAATTACGTTTACACATAAAATTACACCTTAATTTTACTTAATTAACAATTAAAATTAATTTTAAAATACGGAAAAAAAAATTGACATATCACTCGAGCAGTGTTGCCAGTCATCCATCATGGGCATTTATCAGACTCATTTGGTATATTTTTAACAATATCAGTGAAACTATCTTTCTTCAATTAAGCAGTTATTGAACTTACCACAACAAAACCACTATCAACTAGTGATGGATTAATTAGCATTCGCATTCATTGTTAGCATGCGAATGCTTATTTAGCATTTAGCAAATGAAATGTAGTTGCAAATTTCTGTGAAATGTGAAATGAATTATTATTCATCCCTTCGTACTTCATAGGTCGGCAGCGCGTGCAGTGCGCGCTCTCTGTCGCACACACGAAAAGTCGGAACTAATAAATCTATCTGTTTCACATGATACTGACCTCGATCGCAAGTGAAATTATTAGCAATTTAGCAGGTGGTGCGAATAATGAAGTCAAGCAATTATTATCTTCGATTAGCTCGTACTTAGGATCGTATATTGAATGAATGCGTATGATTGTATTGTTAATAATAATTTGTGATTTTGGGGGGAACGTGCGTGGCGCGCGATTATTTTTTAAATTGTTAAAAACACGCTCTAAGACGCTAGCCCGCGAACGCGCTCTTTAATTTACATACTAACAAAATTCACATACTTGACTATTATTAATTATCGTCATATTAGCAAATAGCATAGCAATAGCATTTAGCGTGCTAAGACTCAAGAATTCGCATGCTAATGAAATTTATTCTAAATCGCATTAATTGCCATCACTACTATCAACCGCATGCAGTTTCTCAATGTGAGCCAGATTAGGCAGTTGTTGATACAGCAGTACGATCAGACGGACAGATGGAACCACTGTACAAACGCACCCGGCGCTTTTATATACTAGCTATTTTTTTTTTGGGTACAATAGACCTTTTTTAGTGTATTATTGAAAACAACAAAGTGCGCAAAATAATAGACGCCGAAAAAAAAAAATTACAGTACCTACGAGTACCACATTGACCTTGAAATCAAGGTCAATAACCTTGAGGCTTTCATCGTCTAATATACGAGACATTCACCGCCTCATCTAACCCAAATGATTCACCAAAAATAGAGGGGATGTGGCGCTCGGCGGCCGCTACCGCGGCACCGCTCGCTTCGCTCGCTCGCCGTCGCGCGTTAAGGGTCACTGTTCTAACCTAACCTAACCTAACACAAATGATTCACCAGCAATAGAGGTAATGGTCACTATTCTAACCTAACCCAAATGATTCACCAATGTGAAGTTTCGTACGCGCGGGTGTGATTGTACAGTGGAGCCCTTTATATAGTGTATTATCTACGCCAACAATATCAGTTCAGACACATTTACCCCTTCCAAGTCTTGAGATACCTATTTGAAAATAAATGGATAAGCTATGGAATGAGACCACGCTTGGCATTAATATCTTTCTCCTAAAACAGAATGAAATTAATGACAAGCCACAACAACATACAAGCAGTGACAGTAATTTATTTATTTAAACTTTTCGCACTAAAAACTGTAGCAGACTTAATGCCTACGGCCGAGCGCGCATTGCGGCAGAACAACCGGAAACGCACCGCAGTGCGCGCTCGCTCTTAGACATTCTCTAGCAGTCAACCAAGGGTGGTGAAGAGATATAGGGCAGGTGCTCAGTATGAGAGGAATAATTACAGAAAGAACATAAAAATATATCTATGTATACAAGAACTAAATACGTTATAAACTATTATTACTCATACATACCTACTTACTATAAATATAACTATACTAGTAGTAATTTCTACTTGGTTATTATATTTCTGAGATTTAACCTTTTCACCGCCACTTATAATATAATATTATAATATATAATATAATATTTATTGTCTTTGATAAAGTGTAAGTAGATACAGAATTATTTTTGTACCTACTGTTCTAAAGATTTGGTCAGTGGGTCGTCATAAGGGCTGATCACTGTATTAATTAGTTTGATCTTTGATTTTAAAACTGATGCTGGCAACTTACTTTTTTTAAAGTCTTCTATTGGAGTAACTGTAGACCAAACTTTCTTGATACTGGTTTGTCATAAGAGTATCGCGTTCTGGTTCACTAAATTCACTTTGAACTGTATTCATAGCCGCAGTTAAATCCATGATAACCATGAAAGTTTGCGTAACGAAATCGAAAGGGGGTAATTCCATTAATTGTAGAGATAATAAAAAAACTTATAATGTATTTATAATTTCATTTTGTTCAAACAGCCAGCTTGTGAGCTTTTTTCACTTTTCGATAGTTTCGATTGCTTTGCTTCATCATAGTCTGAATTAATGGAATCAAAGAGTAAAAATAACGGGAGTTCTGTGTCTGTCTGTCTGAATCTGGATTTCGAAATTCTTCTTGCTTATTTTATTTTCCCGTGATTGACATATATTATGACATTGACATTGAAATTCATGACATGCACCATCTTGCCACAGTCTACATATCATAGTATAGACTGTGATCTTGCTATAACGCCTTTGACTATGCCGTATCCCTAAGTAGTAAGTAGTAGTATCCCTAAGTAGTCTGTGGACTATGCTTATATATTTATTATTTATCCCTAATAATAACACTTTGCCAAAAAGGGAAAAAATATATATAAATTCACCGTAAGCGTTGTCAAAACTGACAGTTGTGCTGTTTAGTTTTGACTTGAGTCACATTTTCGAAATTTATTCTTCTGGCTACAGTCGCCACCTAACCAAAGCAGTAGAAGATTTTGGTGAACCACGAAGCCCCGGCGCTAGTTTGACTAGGCAATCCTCAGGTCTGACTTGAAGTCTTAGTCAAAGCCCAAACAAATGAAGTTATTCGGGCTCTGACTAAAGAATTTTCGTTAAACCTAGGAAAAACTAATTTGATCAGGCGACTAACGACTAGCATATACACGCTGAAATTTTAATGGTTGTTTTCCCGCAGCTGAACGATTTGCCCTCAGTAGTACTATCGATTCATAGAGTTAAACTTAAAAATAAAAAGGTTTTTGTTTAAAAATAATTAAAAAAATATGCAATAAAACTCGAAAGCGTGAGAGACAATAGTAGTCAACGGCGACCGCCTCCCGACGGACGCCGCCCCGCGCCGCCCGGCCTTCTTGGTTATCCCTTGACCGTCGTACGCGCAATGCGTTATCGTGATTTGCAAAAATGGACCGACATTACAGATATTCCAATTTGGAGTACGTCACTATGGTGCAACTGTACGCTAGTGCTGATTATAACTCCCACGCTGCCCGACTACTTTACGCAGAACCGCAACACTTGGAGTCGCTCCGTCTTCACGGCATCCTGAACCCCCAAGTCCCACAAGCCCGGACGATCGTAGCGGCAACACAGCGGCTACTCGATCATGGGCAGTTCGTGACACCAGCGCATGCACAGGCCAGAGGTCGATCGGCCGTTCATTCGACAGAGCTCGACGAGCAGATCATCGAGTACTTCGAACGAGATCCTCGACGAAGTACGCGCATGGCTGCGGCTAGGTTTCACGTAAGCCAATATTACGTCTGGAAAGTGCTCAACAGTGAAGGACTGCATCCTTATCATTTTCGTAGAGTTCATGCCCTCCACGAAAACGACGCGCCGCCCGGCCAGAATTGCTTTTTGTCAGTGGTTTATTGAAAATCAGAATCTGAACATTTTGTGGACGGACGAAGCAACGTTTACCCGAGTTGGCCTGTTCAACCAGCGCAACGAACATTTTTGGGCTTTTAATAACCCACATGTGATTCGCGAGTGTGCACATCAAGTGCGTTTTAGTGTTAACGTGTGGGCCGGCGTAATTAATGGCCAACTCATTGGACCGCATTTCGTGACGGGACACTTGACAGGTGCAACTTACTTAGAAATGCTACGTAACGTCATCCCGGACTTTTTAGGCGACGTTCCGCCAGAGGTGCCCGTGGATAATCTGCACTACCAGCATGACGGGTGCCCGGCTCATTATCAGCGTGCCGTGCGAGTGCACCTGGACGCGGTGTTTCCTCAGCGCTGGATCGGACGCGGCGGGCCAGTCCCTTGGCCAGCTAGAAGCCCGGATCTAACTCCGATGGACTTTTACTTGTGGTCTGAGCTCAAGCGCCTGGTGTATCGTGAAGAACACGAAACTCGTGACGCGTTAATAACGGCGATAGTGGACGCTTTTAATACCGTAAGACGTGACAGAGACAGTTTAATAAAATTGAAAGACAATCAAATAAAACGAGGTCGATTGTGTATTGAACGCAGTGGGTTGCACTTCGAACAATTACTTCGTTACCGGGAAGTGTAGTAAACAATACGTGTCCCAAACCCAAAATTCTCCAATATCTGGCAACTTACGCACAATGGTCCACATGAAGGACTAAGTGCGGAAACCAAATCCTTAACATAGAACATGGAACATCTGGCAACTTTCTAAAATGGTTAATTGTGGTATTTTCATAAAACAACATGTATAGGTTAGTTAATAATATCGTTGCAAATAAGTTGATTCCTATTTTTAAGTATGCCGTAAATACTGCATTAACTAATTTAAAAAATATTTATGCATGTTACTAAACGTGTTTTTCAGTTTCGTGTACCTACAGTAAGTTGTAGGTAAAAAAGTATTTATGACGTCCTAAGCCAAGCAAACAAACCAAAAAATTAGCAAGCTAAGTGATGAAGGGAAAATTGGAATAACTTTTAGGTAAGTACTGCGTTTCGTAGCTATCAGCTGTAGCGCGAGGGTCAACCATCGACCGCCCGCCGCGCAAAGTCGGCCGTTTGCGCCTACCATTGGTTCGAGGTAGCTTTCGAGTTTTGTTTTTCACAATTGTAAATCTGCCATTTTTTAATATTTTATTTTTATTTTTTTATATATCGATTCTACTACCATGACAAAGTACCTAATTTCGCTGCGGGAAAACAACCATTAAAATTTCAGCTTGTATACAACGTCCCGACATCAACCGTCAGGCAGTTGCCCACCACACACGACACCCTGGTCGGAGGATCCTCTCTTTTCTTTTTTTCTTTTCCTTTTTTTTTGATAGGTTTTAGGATTTTTATCCTCCACCAATAATTTAGCAATCCGCGCGCCGTTCCTCGAATACTATACATATAAGCAGTGAGAAGACATTGTTTACTTGGATCAACACATAGAGTACTTTTAATCCCGGTAGTACGTTCCCATGGGACAATTTCCGACATCCACGCGGGCGAAGCCGCGGGCAAAAGCTAGTATACATATAGATATCAATCTGCCTAGCCTTTTCCCAAATATGTTGTGGTCGGCTGCCAGTCGAACCGGATTCAGCTGAATAGGTACCAAAACTCAATACTCAATAATTATCAGTATTACCAGTATACCAGTAGACAGAGTTCCTTGCTGACTACGGAACCCTAAAAATGGGCAGGGGGTGACTTGGGGGGCACACTCAATAATGGGCCCCCGGAAACGGTCGCTAGCACATAGTGACGTAGCAACAAGGGGGGCAACATGTCCTGAGGTGCTTGAGGAGTGGAAAGGCATTCCACAGCTATCAGGACAATCCCGGAAGTACGGTGAAGATCCCTACCAGCATCTTACTGGATACTTCCTTCCTCCGAGCACTTTTGCTCTTACAAATCTCCACTCAAGCCAGCCAATTAAGGCAAGAAAGAGGTGGGAGCACTGTTCCTGGTCATCGTTCACTCCAGTCGGCCAATAAAGGCAAGCCAGAGGTGAAGAACAAGACTTCCCCTGGGAAATAGGGTCTGTGGGGTCGCTACTGCCCAACAGCTCGCCACATGCTGCCCTGCGGGTTCATGTATCTCTCTTGGTCTGGCTCCTCAAGTACTCATCCTAGACCCAAAGTACACTCTACCGGTCCGGCGGTCCGGCACAGACCTAAAGTTTGGAGCGCGCAAGCCCTACCACCACGTCAACGTAGAGAAACGGTTAGGCCATACACGATCATATGAAAATCAACGGCTCTGAAGATCTTTTCAGTTTTGGCCCTTTTTGGAAATCTGAAAGTTTTCAAATATTATTCGTTGTCCTATAAAAATGCCGCTCAGTCAGTTATCTTCTTTTTTTACTTTTCACACTGCAGAATGCTTGCTCAAAAACCCTTTCGGCTCCCCTACCAAGAGCTATACAGACCAGACTTTATCTTGTTTGTATCCAAAGAGCCAACTAACCTAACTAACTAACTAAGTAACTATATGTATCCTAGAGCATGGAAACTCGGAACCTTTTCCCAATACCGGTATTCCGGTATTTCGATATTTTTCCGATATTATGGCAAAAAAAATTATTATTACTGTAGCCCGAGGGCTACAGTACAGCTAGTTAATAATAAATATCGTTGATTTACTTTGTAATTGTCTCTTATTTCTAAATTTTTCTATTCCCCTAAGACCCTAACAACGTTAAAAAGAATTTGATCAATTTCATCACTCGCGTGGATGTTATTAATTCCCATATTTTAATCGAATTTTATTCACAGTTTCATCGGTTTTAATTTTTTGCGCGGAACCCTAATTGTTTTTCTGAAATAAAAGTAGCCAAAGTTACTCCTTATAACATCTGCTATTTGCAAGTGAAAGTCCCTTCAAATCGGTTCATCCGTTTTGGAGTTTAGCCGGAACAAACAGACAGAAAAAATAAAAATGTTTTTTTTTTTGTTATAAATAAGTAATCTACTTTCATATGCATTTAGTATAAAGCTGTTATTTTGACATTACAAACCGACACTCCAATTTTTTTTTTAATGTTTCATACGTCTTCCGGTACGTAGCCGTCAGTCCAGAACCTGTCGGTCTCATCGGCAATCTGTTTTGCGAGCAATGTGCCCTTCCCACTGCCACTTAAATTTGGCAATTCTTCGGGCTATGTTGGTTACCTTGGTTCTCCTGCGGATTTCTTCATTTCTGATTCGATCACGTAGGGAAACTCCAAGCATAGCCCACTCCATTGCCCTTTGGGTGACTTTTAGGCTTCTAATAAGACCCATTGTGTCCGACCACGCTTCAGTGCCGTAGGTCATTACTGGCAACACGCACTGGTCAAAGACTTACGTCTTGAGACACTGCGGTATGTGAGAATGATACGTGCGATTCATTGGAAGGCCTCCCTCAAGGTGGACCGATTCCCTTATAAAGACCGCAGGAATCCGCTGGATGCGGGAAGCACAGAACCGGTCGAAGTGGCAGTGCTTGGGGGAGGCCTATGTCCAGCAGTGGACGTCATTCGGCTGAAATGATGATGATGATGATGATGATGATGATGAAGAAATAATTCATTGCAATCTATCTATCTATCTATATAAATAAAAAGAAAAGTCCTGACTGACTGATTGATTGACTGACTCAACGCCCAGCCCAACAAGGACCTAGAAAGCTGAAATTTTGCACAGAGGTTCCCTTTATAATGAAGACAAGGAATAAGGAAGGAATTCCCGGTAGTACGTTCCCGTGGAATATTTTCCAACATCTGACAAAAGCTAGTCTTTAATAATTAGAACTGTAAGTATTAAAATCAAAATCAATGCAAAGAACCGAAAATTTTGTGTTTTTTTTAGTTGCTTAAGGTTGATGCGCCAAGGTTGCCCGCGAAATTCAAAATTTCTTAGGTTTTTTGCAATTTGTGAGCTTGTATGTTGATCAAAATATGATTCGCGGCCGTAGCTAATATGGCTTTACAGAATTATAATCATTAAAATCAGCAATACAACTCCATAAGTTAGCATTTATCTCAAATCTAGCGATTTCATGAAATCATGAGGTTTGAGGTAAATGCTAACTTATGAAGTTTTATTGCTGATTCTAATGATTATAATTCTGTAAAGCCATATTAGCTACGGCCGCGAATCATATTTTAATCAACATACAAGCTCACATTGACCTACAAATTGCAAAAAACGTAAGAAATTTTGAATTTCGCGGGCTAGCCTGGCGCTTTCGCCTTAATAGATAATCTAATAAGCAACTAAAAAAACACAAAAATTTTATTATTCAATCGATAAGTGTTACTTGTTAAGGATGATGCGCCAGGGCAGCCCGCGAAATTTAAAATTTCTTACGTTATTTGCTATTTGTAGGTCAGTGTGAGCTTGTATGTTGATTAAGCATTTATCTCAAATCTTGCGATTTTATGAGCCATCTTCTGTTGCTTGTCAAAAACACATTTCGGATTTTCTAGCTATCTAATCTGTGGACGTTGTTGATGCGCTTCTCGAGTTTATCTCAGCTAATTCTGTTAAAATTGTTTCTTGTTACTGTTATTTGTTTTGTTGTGTTTTTATTCCTATTATTGTTATACTTTTTTTTTCGTTAGCAATGTTCGTTAGTCATTTTACTTTTTAGTCAAGTAAGAAAAAGTTTTATTTAGCCGTATTCTGATATTCATTCATTTCATTCCAATTTCAGTGGCATACGGTGTACCTACCCCTTCACCGGTTGCCAAACCCTGACAACCACCCCAGGGCCCCATCACAGATTACTATATTAGTAGTTTGTTCGCTGCTGTTGGATAGCGACTGTTGGCAGCGAGGTTAGAGAAAGTGATTGTATGAAGATTTTAAGAACAAAAGCAGTGATCACCATTTATTGATCCCACATTCAAGAATGATTGTTTGGTAATAATAAACGGACATTTCCTGAACTGCAAACGTGTTTTTTTAAATTATATTATATCCCCGATTGCCCATAATTTACAAACTCTTACGAGAGTTATATAGATAGGTACCTATAGCTGGTATGTATCTGCATACATACCAGCTATAGGTACCTATCTACTACGCATACTATGCATACTATGAGTACCTACATATAATATTCATAGGTAGGTGTATACATTAGACAATTAGTTCACCCACCAAACGTAAGCTCTAAGGTGGCAGCACTTTCCATACATGCAAAATGCAAATTTTACCACAGAGTTGTCACCATAGATTATACAGTATATTAAAAATGCTAACTTATGGAGTGGTATTGCTGATTCTAATGATTATAATTCTGTAAAGCCATATTAGCTACGGCCGCGAATCATATTTTATTCAACATACAAGCTCACACTGACCTACAAATTGCAAAAAACTTAAGAAATTTTGAATTTCGCGGGCTACCCTGGAGCTTTCGCCTTAAGTTGTCACTCTTTCTCTTTATACTTACTTTACTCTTTTGTCTGAATACTACTTGGTCTGTGTCTGTCAATCTAAGGTGTCTGTGTTGTGTTGATCCGACTTGGCCAAACTCTGTCTACGGACTTGGCAGTGATGCCAGATTGGGGGTATTCCCCCCAAATGTGGTGGTTTTTTATAGTCATGGGGGGGATAGTTGGAGGGAAAAAACTGGGAATGGAGGGAATGGGGGGATTTTTAGTAACCAATCTGTAATCTGAGAAAAGTCAGTCGGTCGCTCGCTTGGTCGGACAAACAGGTTTTTACCGTCAATCGCCATTATGGTCTGTTAGAACCACTTTTTTCTTTACTCTGTGGTTAGAACGAAGTGATTAAATCATAGAAAAGAATAATAGAATAACTTGTAATAACTTGGTCTTTGCGCCTTGGTGTTTGTTAATGGCACTATCACAAAAAAAAGAAACAACAAAGGCATAGAAAGCAGAGAGAAAGTGACCCAATATTAACAGTATAAAGTTATTGTAGTTATTCTAACCTAGATGAAAGCATGTCTCAAGTTTTATTTACTTAATTGTAGCTCTGATTATGGTACCACTTGGAGTTGGACCAACGATTTACACATCATGTAAGTATGTATAGAGAGTTTATTAGTAATGATGTCGGCAATCAATTAAGGAGATGTAGGAAAGGTCATTAGCAACCAAATAATCCCTTATGACAAATATGCAAAAATGCAAATTACAAACGATTTTTTTTTTTTAACCATTTGTGGGGGATTTTTCCTTCAAAATCTGAATTTTGGGGGGATTTCGGAGAAGGTTTGGGGGGAACGCGAGATGGCAACACTGCGACTTGGTCCCCTCCCTCAGCCATCCTGCTTGTTGCTTGGCAGAATACTACTTAATCTGTGCTTGGCAGTTGGCACAGAGCACAATATATATACAGTTGGCTTGGCTGTTGGCTTGGCTTGGTCGTTGTCATTGTCATAAAATAATGGTGTCTTAAAAGTACTCTGTGGGTGTCTTCCTAGATGCATTTCTTGAATTTTGATTGTTACAATTTGCCATGTGGGTTCTCGGTCTGGTTGAAACTACCTTATACTTATAGGCTCTTACAGACATAGGCGATACCGAGTCGCGACGTGTCGCGTAGCGGTGTTGCGATTGCGACGCGATAATATCGCAATATCGCTCGCGATATCGCCTCTGTCTGTAAGAGCCTTATGTCGGTCAGTGGATCGTCTTGTATATCACAGAGCAATATAATAATACTGGTTGTATATTATAGTAGTCTATGGTCGTCTTACGGGCGGTGTTCTTTTATCGGATTATTAAACATGGAACATTATATCAAACAAAATGCGATAAGCCAATTAAAAACTGTGTTCGTCCGCTGTTCTGTTCTGTTCAGCATGTGGAATTTATTGGAAATGTGTTTCTGTTGTATGCTAATCAAATAAGTACCTATTTTAGAAAAAAAAAACGGGTCATCGTAAGTTTTCTTTGGAAGAAAAAAACTACTAGCAAACGAAATCAAGGTTTTCATAAACTTGAGGTGTGTCTAGTGTCTACTTCATAAAATGTTGTCACCAAAATGGTTATATTAAGATTAAATTCAAAGTGAAAAGTGTTTGAGGTCAGAGGGTCGAATTTATCTCCAACTACGCCAATGAGAGAACAATAGATTGAAGTTTTGATAGCCATATTGATAATCATTCTCCAGTGTCATGGAAGGTGTCCATTGTAAAATTATTAGTAGGCTAAACATTGTGTTCTAAAAGTTTTGTTTGTAAAAGGTTTTTGTTGCAAAGTGGCTCTTGGAGCATAAATTCACATGTCAGAACCATGTCATGTGGTATTTGTGTGCTTACCTACTGGTATCATCTGTTGTCTTTGTAGTCTGCATGAGTATCCGGAGTGATCCTCAAGACTTCAATGCCAACCAGGCTCTGAGAAAAGAATTTTCTATTTTGGTACATGGTTCCTCCTTCAATCAATAATATTTACATTTATATTTATTTAGCTAGTTATCTTTTGGGCATGTTGCTGGGGGATTTTGTTAGACTTAGTCAGATTGTGCTTTATTAACCCTTACTATTTAATGGTTTGTGAGTTCTCTTAACTTGAAAACAACATGAAATATAGCCAAACATCTATTGGGATTTATGAAAAAAAAATTACCATCTATTGAATGTAGCACTTATTGTTTTAGGTGTAAAATGATTTGGAAAATATAGTTTTTATAACTATAAAAAAAAAGAATCACAAGAAGCTTATTATCGGTTGGAGTGTAGCCTTAACCCGTTGCACGCCAATTAGCAGACACAATAGATTTTATATTGTGGGTGTGCAATCGACATTCAAAGAGTTACGGGCACTATGGAGCGAGGCTTTTTTTCCAGAAATTTCATTGCAGAATCTGGTTGACCGGGACCATAAGTAAACCTACCCGTGTTCCTTCAGTTGCCTGTGCCAGGGAACACGGGTGTGTTTTTTTGACTGCTTATTAGTGCATTATGGCAAACATCTCTCTCACCAGCTTTTAGACTGGTTATTACTGCATTGTGGCAAACATCTTTCTCAAGTCTTTGTATGAGTGCCATAAAACTTCCTAGTGGGACAGTAAAAAGTTATCTTAACTAAATGAACAAGAACGCAGATACCACAGCCTCGCAAATTATCTGCCATTCAGTTGGCTACTGCTTCAAATATCCAGGGCACTGAAGAAATGTCAGAAGGGTGTTCTGTCAGTTCCCATATTAATTTTGGTTCTAAGACTCCGGAGTTGTTGTGTGAGCTATTTCCCTTCATTAGCATTTCATTCCTTCCGTTTTACTTTTTAGTAATAACAGAGTGTAAACAATAGGCTATTTGATTATAATCATAATCTTAAAAATCCGCATCAATTATTATGGGTTTAATAGAAATTTGTATTAATTATTTTATCTAGTAGTTTTACTACCTACATAATATCTCAGAATTAAATTGTCTTGAATGTTAATATTTTCTGTATTTGACTTCCTGTTATGATCTTCAGTATGAACAGAAACAGGTTTGCAGTCTTTCATTCCTTAGACAGCCTGAATCTTGTCAAAATTGTTATTTTTGCTATGATCCTCATTTATCATGTTTTTACCCGACTGCGCCAGAAGGAGGGTTATGTTTTTGGAGAGTATGTATGTATGTATGTATAATTGTTTGGCACGCTCTGCGGCCTGAACGGCTCGATGGAATTTAGCTTGAGAGGTGTCGTTAGATTCGTATTTACTGTGAGAGGGGTGTATCAAAATAAAAAAAAACAAAATGGCGGATTTTTGGCGCCAAATTATGTATTAAAAAAAAAATTTAAATTTCTCAAAACCTGTCGAGTGGAGTATCAAAATAAAGAGTTTTAAAAGGTGATTTTTAAAAAAAATATACAACTAAAATATATATATATATTTAGGTTAATAATAACTAAAAAATAAAAAAAGTAATTAAAAAAGTTAAGTTAAAAAAACTGAAAAGCTACAAACAAGCCCATTTTAAATTAAATAAATGTTGGAAGCAGGCGGGACCCATACCATTTTTATTATATTTTGAAATAGCTCCCGCCTGCTTCCAACATTTATTTAATTTAAAATGGGCTTGTTTGTAGCTTTTCAGTTTTTTTAACTTAAGTTTTTTACCGCAGTCGGGTTTTTTTATTTTTTTATTAAAATAACAAAAGAACTACTTATTTCTTATGCCACATTAGTTTTTGTTTACACTAAACCCGAAAAGGGGTCATTGTACTCATAATTTTGAACAATTTTTTCTATGTGACCAACCTTGAAATTGCGAAAAAAAAATTAGCTGTTCCATATATTTTGTCGATATAAGTGAACACAAGTGTATGGAACAGCAGATTTTTTTTTTGCGATTTAAAGGTTGGTCCCATAGAAAAATTTGTTCAAAATGATGAGTACAATGACCCCTTTTCGGGTTTAGTGTAAACAAAAACTAATGTTGTATAACTAGCTTAACTAGCTTTAAATATTACCTTGCATATAAGATTTCCATATCTGTGGTGTCTGGGAGAAACCTGTTAAGTCCAAAAACGTAATTTTTCAGTATAAGACTTTTAAGGTTCAAGTTTAATTATAAATCAGTTAGGTAAAGTAGAAAAGCCAACCACTGCTGCAGTAACTATTTATTAATCAGGTGTTTTAAAATATATTAACTAAAACTAAAAACACAGCCGTTTAATTTTTAATGGCACTTATCATTTTTTAACCAAATTAACATTAACTAATTAAATCGAAAACAATGGAGTTAACTAGCATATTGAAATCAAAAGTTAGTAGAACATTAGTGATATAATTTATTCGTAATTTTCGTCACTGTCGCTTACAGAGTCAGGATTCGTGTTTGAAGTTTTCAAATTTTTATAAAAATTATGATAAACACGATCTATAAAAGGTAGTGTTAAATATATGAGGGGTTGTTTGGAAAAATAGCCAATATCAATTTATGGAATTTTTACAGTAGGTATAAAAAACTGTTTACAGTACGTACAATCAATTCATTAATAGCATAATTGGTCTTTTTCTGTAGATACTGATACTGTTACATACAATGGCTTGTAATAGATTTTCAGGTTTAAAGTTTTCTAGAATTTCAGTAAAACTGAAAAATAAGTTTGACATTGCTTGGTTTTCCATTAAAATCAGAATATGAAAGAAAGAAAAAATGCATTTTTCATAGTAAAAGCCTTATACTTCCAACAATACACACATTATGCTTATACAAATGTTTAATTACTCATCACATCCTTCGCTGTTGTCATCATCTTCTATTTCTACATCATTACCATCTGCATGACCTTAAAAAACGAAATTTTTGGTACCTATTAAATCGATCAATAAAGAATGCATGTCATGTGTACCTGCAGTCTTCTCCGACTATAGATCCACTTATTGGATGTCCTGCATGGTTGAGGTGAGGTTTGCCAATAATTTTCGGAAAAAAAACCAATGTCAATTGACTTATGCAGTTTTTCCAAAAACGCATACGACATTGGTTGTTTTTCGCCATACCTACCATTGATTTTTTTTCCGTCAATATCTATGGACATAGGTCGTTTTGTCTAAAACAAGATATTGGATCTTGTTAGAGATGTTATATTAGGGTCATTTTTAGGTAATCATATTATTGAATATATTAGTTAACGTATAATATGATACCATACCTATTACTGGGTATTAGTCAAATATTAGTGAACTGATTCATTATTAGCTACTTAGTCTAATATTGATACCTGCTTTTATTATCCATTAGTGAATGTGAAATTATGTACAAGATTCTCGTGAATATGCACTTTCATTATATTATTCACGTATGCCTATTACAGAAGTAAAATGGTGATTAAATTTTCCTTCATACTTTAACAGGCTTAGGACTGTCAACGTTGATTATGTTGGCGTATTTAAAAAGTTAATCACATATGTACAATAATTATTGTTTTTTTTTCTGTATTTTTCTTAAAACATATTATTTTTTTTGTTTTTTCGTTTTTTTTTTTATTTTTAGTTTTTTTCATAAGTTTACTATGTACAATTTTTACTCGTTTACGAGTATGTACCTATACAGTCAATACATATATTACATATTTACATTTAGAAACATCAATTGTTTGACCTTTTCCGATTTCAGCCTCGTTCGGCGCTCTGTAATAATATTTCCCGATATAGAAAATATGCGCTCGCAAGACACCGAAGTACTCATTGCGCAGCATTTACTGCGATATAATTGTGCCAAGTTTGGGTACACAAATTGGTGGTTCCTCCACCAATCGGAAGGATCGAGTAATTTGCCGTGTTCGTCCTTTATCGGCAACAACCTATCTGCAAGATATCGCTGCACTTCTGTTATTGCAGATGCTTGCGGAGAAAATTGTGTTTGCTCGACATCCCCAAACATTTCATTAATGTTATCCCATATTGATAAGCTGTCTTTAGGTTCGCTGGATGTGCTTGCACTTGTGGATGGTTGAGGTGACGCTGACCTGATGCCATGAGATTTCTTGTTGATTTCGGCAGTGACGAGTTCTATCAGGGTTTTTTTGGCTTTCTCAGCAGCAGACTTGTCTTTGAAGCAGTGCATTTTGTATCTGGGATCCAACAATGAGCAAATTGAAAAAGTGCCGCTGTATTCTATTTGCCCCAATCTTCTTTTCAGTTGTCCCACAATGATCTCAACGGATGTGGCTACATCGGGGTCGACTGTAGTTGGAATTTTATTTTCATAGACTGTTAAAAGGACTCTTGTAAATACAATAATGAGGCTCCCAGTCACATATTCCTCACCACTCATTTGTTGAGTGACTTCTTGTAAGGGTTTCAGAATGGTACATAGGTCCTTGCATATTTTCCATTCTTCAACAGATAACATTGGTACGTATCTGTCCAACAAGCCCGCTGTACTTCGCAGTGCATCTTGCAATTCCAAGAAACGTTCTAACATAAAGAACACAGAGTTCCACCGCGTAGGAACTGCTTGAAGAAGCCTCTTGGGTTGCGCGACGCCAGTTTGAATTTGGTATCTGAGTAGCTTTTCCATAGCTATATTGCTACGTTTGTAATGCGCAACAGCAGCTTTGACTTTTTCAATAGTCGATTTTACCGTGTCAACCTCCAAGGCTTTATCCACCACAAGATTTAATGTGTGGGCAAAACAACCAAAATGTTTTAAGCCCAAATGCTGTTTGACAGCATTTTGCATATTCGTTGCATTGTCGGTTGTTATAATGAGAATTTGTTTTTTGTCAATGCCAAGATCATCGATTGTGCGAGATATTTCCTCTGCGATATTTACGGCTGTATGAGAGCCGGGCAACGGTGCACATTCCAGTAATACCTTTTTGAACTTAAAATCTATGTCAACATAGTGCGCTAATATGGCAATGTAGCTCTCTTGAGACGCCGATGTCCACAAATCAGTAGTTAAACTAAGCGAAGTGATGTTTTTTATTTCACTTGTACGAACTCTGTTTACACATTTTTCGTATAGTGCCGGCAAAAGCGTATTAGAAATATGTTGCCTAGTCGGTAGTTGGTAAGCAATATTTAAAGCATTTGTATAGGCCCTAAATCCTGTATCCTCGACAATGGAGAACGGTTGAAAATCTTTAATAAAAAGAAGCATCAACTGTTCGTCAATTTTTTCTCGTTGAGTTGCAGTCATTTTTTTAACTGGTAAATTAATTTTACTCTGCACCAGTTGTCTTGAATACGCCTGATAATTCTCAACTGTGTTGGATGTGCTAGCAACCGATGAGGATGACCCAGCCACAGGTTGTACATTTTCTGATGTATTGGTGGAGCCGGTTTCATTTTCAGGGATTTGCCGCATTTGTTTGCTTGACGATGACGATAATACTGCAACATGCTTGCTTTTCATATGTTTATTCAAGTTCGAAATCGTTGTTTTAAATGAGCACTTTTGTTGACATATTTTGCAAATGGCAATTTTGTTTTCTTCTGAATCAACAGTAGAATGTGTCCAAACTTCACTGGTTCGTGCCCGCTTCATAATCAAAACTAAATTCCTCAATAACTACAAAAAAAAACCACCACCAAACCAAAACCTCCACCAAAAATAAATACAAAATAGGTACTAACTTAAATTAGGTAAATATTATCACTGCGTGCACGTGCTATCTGAATACAATATGGAGTCGCTGTGAGCTTCCAAATATTATAACTAATATTCGTATTAGATTAGCGAATAAACAGTGAGACAGAAACAAGTGACCAAATTTGAAAAACGGTTTTCATTGCTTACTTACTTTGTTCCCATCTCATGCAGCTTTCATACAAAGCCCGACGTATATATCTGTCTTTACAATTACAATTCACACATTACGTGCATAATATTCGACAAGCAAGCGGCCAGATACTATTCATACAATACAATATTCATCTCGCTCACTCGCCCGCCTCGGATCGGTTTAGGCGAGTCTTCTCATCTCGCTCACTCGTCGGCGAGCGAGTGAGTGAGATGACGGCGGTCGGCAAATAGTAGGTAATAGACTAGCGAGGTGAGTCGCCTCGCCTCGCTATTACGCGTCCCTATTATTCGACTAATACCTGGTAACCTATTACTTTTTACTCGCATATCCTAATATTAATATACATGACTTGTATTATAATACCTGTACCTATTATGAATATATTAGTTACACCTCTAGATCTTGTAAGGAAAGTACGATGCTAAACAAAATCTCATTTTGATTTTTTTTTGACATTGGCTGTTTTTCCAAATAACCTCTCATATATGTGCGTAGATCACTAACTTTACTATTAACTGAAACCACTTTATAGTTTTAACTATATAATAACTTCAGACATTAAAATAAAGACAAAGGTGTATTCACAGATTTAAATCACGAAACGACTGCCTCTTACAGAGGTCTCCGAAAAGGTTCCCCCATAAAGTCTTAATATAACAATGGACGTAACGCTGCTCTCGTTTATGTTCCCATGCTGAATCTTGACCCTATCTTATCGATGTTTACGTCGGGCACGGGATACATTACCGCACGCACTTCGTCTCGCCGTGGGCGACCATACCGCTCCGGTGATGGCACTCTTAACTTTGTAAAGAGAGCGCAGCGATCGCCAACAAGGCCGTCCTACCAGGTGCCTGTCCCATCAGGTACCCTACGAGTTCAGATAAAGTGCTGAAACACTAATTATTGATCATTTACCAGTTTGCCAGTTACACATGCTTTGATTGTCTATTATAGAATGTTCTCGATTATAACAGCTATCCTCTTTCATTACACATTTTTTCATCAGTGTATCCGAGGGTAGGCTTCAATAATAATAAGTCATGTGCGCTTAAAGCGACATTGTATTAAAAATCGGATTTGACCACTTGCACTCAAAGGGTACTCACGTAAGCGTACCAAGTTCGTCTTATCGTCACTTGTGCTCAAAGGGCATTTAGGCACACTTAAGCGTATGAAGTTCGTCTCATTTCGACTTGCACTCAAAGGGACTTTAGCCACACTTAAGCGTACCTAGTTCGTCCTAGAACCACTTGCACTCAAAGGGCCACACTTAAGCGTACCAAGTTCGTCCCAGAACCACTTTCACTCAAAGGGCCTTTAACCACACTTAAGCGTACCAAGTTCGTCCCAGAACCACTTGCAAGTCAGGCCATAAATCTCTGGAAACGATTGTGTTAATTAATACAGTACTTGTTAAATTTATTAACTAGGTACAATTTTTTCACCAGAAGAAACAGATTGCAGGACCACACCAATTCTTCGCACTAAATCAACGTCAAGTCCAGTTATATCAGCAGTCTTTTCTGGATCTTGAAAGAATCTTCTAGCCGAGTTCCCATTGTTTTATGTCCCACTGCCTTGTTTTACAACGTCTACTAACAAACCAGTTTCTTTTCTGAATCTGTCTTGAATTTTCTTTTTTCTTTCGTCTACTGAATGTTTTGCATCGTCTCCTCTTGATTGTCAGGATTTAATGTCTAATCTCTATGTTGTATGAAGCAAACATTCCATCGCACGAATCCATGCATGAAGGCTGATTAATCCATATTTGTACATATCATCATTCACTGTTTTTTCTGTATTATTTCTATGTTATTCATTTCCTTCAAAGATCCGATAACAGAATTTACGGCACCAGTCTTTTACTTCTTTATCAACACTGTCACTTAACTGAACATTACAGTTTGTTCTTAAATATGTATATAATAGATAATAGTCCCGGAGATGACCACCATCACGTAGAGAAACGTAAAGGTCGAGGTAAGTAACGAAACCAGGGAAAGACATAATGACAACACTCGGATGAGGATGAAATTACAACTGATGCACTTCAAGTAATGCACCTATTTATATGGTTTAAAAATTGGTACTAATGAGAAGGATAATTATAACAAAAGTATAATTATCAATTAGCTATTGATCGATTCTTTGAAAATGACGGTTATGTTCGACATTAAAGAAACATACCTTTTAGAGAGATTAGCTAGTGATACAACGAAAAGGTCATTAATACACAAAAGGTGTCAAATCAGTAATTATAAGGGGGTCTCAGGTAATGACCTCATTAGGTGTAATAAAAATCGATTTACAGAATTTAACAAGAATCGATGGTTAGGTGGTCAACAACACAATCGTTTCCAGAGATTGGGTGCAATAAAACGTTTTCTGGTAATCTATTATCTGTGCACCGATGATTTTTGACCTGACCAATTTATCAGTAAATCACCAGTGAAGTGAGATTTGGAGATAAAATAATATTTCGAAATAATAACTTATGAATCAATTTGTAGATAATAAGGAAAAAATCGGTCAACGCTTGTACCTCATAAGGGGTGCGAGTGGCGCACCATGTTTGTTTGGAGAAAATGTAGCAAATATATGTCTTATTACCATATAAAAAAATCAAGTCGAAACACGAAGGTATACTATTTTTTATGCCATTTCCCATACAAAAAAATCACGTTTGGTTCCATAGCTCTCAATATAAGATTCCGATAAGAAAATGCTTCATAGGTTTTTTACAGCTTCTAAGTAGAGGCCTATACGATGTAATGATTTGCTTTTCATAAACTGACACAAATGTATTTTTGAGTTGCCTATGTCCCTTTGCTATATGCGTGTGGTGTGAGGGCCACTTTATTGAAACTCTTTGAAAATATGCTTAGGATTTAGTGAACATTCCCAAAGAATTGTGAAAGTTGGAATCAGATTTTGTGAAAGTCAACTTTGCGAGATATGGACTGTAAAGTGGGGCCCTCAGTTCTCACATAGAGGATTGAGGGCCCATCTGTACCTGATAAACTATGGACACTACAGATAAAGTCTTTATGCCAAAATCTAAGCTTATACCTAACAAAATTTGTGAAAACAAGATATTATCGCAAAACACTGTCCTACTTGGTATATCTTCGTTTAAAATGGGCCCTCAATCCTCACACACGTAAAAGTTTATCACGCAAATAAAATGAAACCATTAACTTAAGGCTACTGTTTGTAATCCTATAAGATACTAAATAAATTGTGAAAATTTGTGAAAGCAAGAGCAGGTCACCATTTCTTGTTGTTTGAAAGTTATGACCTTGACAAAATTCGGGCCCTCAATCCTCCATTTATTTTGTTTTCCGTTTTAATACGCCTATCGTATGAAAGATTAGACAAATACAAAATAGTCTCTTTTTATGAAAAAAATTGTGCAACAAATTCGATACTAGAAAGAAATTAAAAGGCCCTTTATTGTAAATAAAAATCGAGTTTTATTTTTGTTCCCTGAATTAGGAAATAGGGTGACCACATTACGGTATTTTACTCTATATGAGAAAAATCTAAAAATATATTATTTAGATAGATTAAACCAAAAGCAGTCGGAAAATATTAGTTTTAGTTCAATAACAATATAAATATTAAAATTAAATTCAAAGTTTTCAGGTTTTTTAATGTTTTCTCAAACCATGAAATAGTAGCCGCCATTTTATGACGTCATTCGGCTGTGTAAATTAAAAAAGTGTTAAATATTAATTGATCAGCGTATCTCTTACAGTAGGTATAGCTTTCACTTAAAAATCAAAATCTTTACCGTCCATACGTATTGTGTGTATAGAGTCATGAGGAACAGAGTGTAAAGTTCACTCATCCTCTATTGAAAAGGGAGGACCCCCCGACCAGATGGGTGTTGTGTCTGGTGGGCAACTGCCCCACGGTTAATGTCGGGTTGTTGTATACCTATATGCTAGTCGCGCGGTAAACTCTCATTGCGCAATGCAGGTTGCGGGACGTCATGTCCTTGTGATGCGTAGTTTGTATGTGGCGATGTAGATGCCACCACATGTGTATTACAAGAAGTAACAGGCTAGAATGGAGATGTTACAAGTATTAAAACAACAAATGTGAAAAAGAAACTTTTTAATCACTATTTATAAATTACCAGATAAAAACAAATTAAAATCCTAAAACCCTAATAAAAAAATAACATTCTTTTTTTGGGCACTCGTGGTAACACGTAAATTCATATTTTCTTACGTTTTTTACAATTTACAGGTCAGTGTAAGGTTGTATCTTAATCAAAATATGATTCGCGACATTAATAATTATGTATTTACATAATTTTAACAATAAAATCATTAATTACCTATGTAACGCGGCCTTTTATAATGTGTGAGTACGTGCCCTTAAGCGCGGCAACGGGAGTATACACGCCCGCCCACGCCTGAGGACCTGCGTCAAGCGGAATGTGAGGACGTCTTGGCGCCTCTCTAACCACTCCTCAAAGAGGGGACTTATCGTCGCAATTGTGGCGTGCTCAGCGCTGGGTTGCGACAGTCGCACTCTCCATGTCGCCATGTCGCCATGATCCCGCCGGAGCTCTGTCCGCTGTGCCGTGATTTCTCGCGGCAGCGGAGTTACGCCCCGCCGTTTCGCCTCCTCGCACCACTCCCACACGGCACGGCAGTGCGCGCAGGGTCTTACCGGTGTCTGCAGTAAAATCTAGGGTTTACCGACTGAATGCGGGTAAAAGTCCGAAATTAAAGACAGTTTTAGAATAATTCGGGGTTTTACCGGTGAGATTTGGTAAATATTAGAATTTACGGGTAAATCCTAATATTTACCGCAGTTCGGGCTTTTACAGTAACATATAGGTAGATGAGTATGTATCAAAACAAACTTACATGTACTTATTTGTATGACTATAATAATATTTCAGTAACTATTTTCGTAGTTTTCTCAATCAATTGACATGACATATCTATATATATAAAACAAAGACGGGTTTGTTACAACACTTATAACTCGAGATCGGCTGGATCAATTTTCATGGTTTTTGTTTCGTTGGATTTGTCTTCGCCCTGAATAGCAGAGTACATTTTAAAAACAATGAAACTACATTTTAAAAACAATGAAAACTTAACGAATACATAATTATGAAAATGAATCATTTTCCATTTAGCTAAGTTCCTTTGTTTCGTACCCGTCAAACATTTCTTTTCCTCCTGTCATCCTGTCAAATACTGTGATTGACATTTATGCATGCATTCAGAAATGTATTTTGTGTAAACTATTTAAAAAGGGTGAATAAACTTTTGTCTGTATTTTTTTTAAAGAATTAAAAAGGCTGAAAAATGTATTAAGCAAATTTGAATAGAAGTTCCTCAAATATTTATGCGTGCGTTCAGAAATAATGACAAATGGTTAACATTTACGTGTGCGTTCTTAACTTTATTTTGCGTAAATTAAATTTTCTATTTTCGATGGGGATTTTTGGTGGGGAGGTAGCTTAGAACCAGGAGACGGACATAGGATACTTAAAAAAACGGATAAAACGTGGTAGGTATAACAACGGCTGGACCGATTTAGATGAAATTTTGTGTGTATATTTGAATGGATTCCTGGATGGTTTGAAAACTCAATTGGACCCGGTAGGTCGCGCTGCAGTCGGGTTCTAGGATCGTTCAGACAGGACAACGTCTGTCGGGGCCGCTAGTTATTGTAATACAAAGAACATCACTGTACTTTTTCTTTGTAGTAGTCGCATAGACAAACTAATGAGGTTGAACTCCAAAACTCCTCCTCGATTTTATGTGAAAATGTTTGGAACATAATAATTGTTAAATAAAATTAATTATCAACATTCACTACTCCAAGATAATTACCCATACAACTATGTGTATTATAATATATGCTTTACATTGTTCTCTGAGCACCTTATGTCAAAAATTATTGTCACCCTACCCTACTACACAATTCAAAAATAGTCGATTTCGGTATCTATTAAGATTTTTAGTTTAATCGTTATTCTTATTAGTAACAAATAACACCAATTTGTTGCACAATTTTTTTCACAAAAAGAGACTATTTTGTATTTGTCTAATCTTTCATACGATAGGCGTATTAAAACGGAAAACAAAATAAATGGAGGATTGAGGGCCCGAATTTTGTCAAGGTCATAACTTTCAAACAACAAGAAATGGTGACCTGCTCTTGCTTTCACAAATTTTCACAATTTATTTAGTATCTTATAGGATTACAAACAGTAGCTATAAGTTAATGGTTTCATTTTATTTGCGTGATAAACTTTTACGTGTGTGAGGATTGAGGGCCCATTTTGAACGAAGATATACCAAGTAGGACAGTGTTTTGCGATAATATCTTGTTTTCACAAATTTTGTTTGTTATAAGCTTAGATTTTGGCATAAAGACTTTATCTGTAGTGTCCATAGTTTATCAGGTACAGGTGGGCCCTCAATCCTCTATGTGAGAACTGAGGGCCCCACTTTACAGTCCATATCTCGCAAAGTTGACTTTCACAAAATCTGATTCCAACTTTCACAATTCTTTGGGAATGTTCACTAAATCCTAAGCATATTTTCAAAGAGTTTTAATAAAGTGGCCCTCACACCACACGCAAATCCTTTGCTTGTATGGCGTCGATCCACTGTGCGACACCAGAGAAACATGAAACTTAATAAAGAAATATTTTTTTTTTTGCGCATGATGAAGTGCCTTGGTAAAGATGAATTGATGAATTTATACAGAAAGCATGTATGGTATGGGATTACAGGGTATGCAGAGCTTATTTGCATGTATGGAGTGCACGCCACTGAGGGTGGGTCATCGGGTTCAGATTACTTCCACCAGTACGAAGTTTAGCTAAATAACGGGAATTTTTTTTAGAGGTATAGGTACTAATTCAAAATGAAATAAAACACCTAAAAATAAATTTCATTATTATGGCATTGGTTTTATTTAATAGTAGATTATGCACCGAGGGGCTAAAGTTGTGTCTTATGTCACGGGCGTCATATTGAATCTCGAGCGCAATGAAGGATTCGGGATTTAAGAGCGTTGGCTCGGTACGGCATTTCATACAAACTTTCAAGTCCTTTTTTATCGAAATGAATGAACCGATTTTAATGAAATTTCTTACGCATAAGTAGGATACATAGGTCTAAAAAGTTAGTAAAGAACATTTTCTAAATGTCTTATTTAAAAAAAGATAAATGGAAATCTCTGTTTCTATGGAATATTTAAAATCGGTCTAATTTAGCTGCAACACTATTTTTCGAAAATGTTCTTTACTAACTTTTTAGACCTATGTATCCTGCTTATACGTATGAAGTTTCATTAAAATCGGTTCATTCATTTCGAAAAAAAAGGACTTGAAAGTTTGTATGAAATGCCGTACCGAGCCAACGCTCTTAACTAAACTAAAAGATTAGTCAGTACCTACGCTGCCATGCATGCCACATCTAGTAACACATCTACTTTTACTTTAGATCCGTGTTTACTTGGTTGGTGATTAGTAGATATTTTTTATAACTACCTTCCTATTAATTGTATAAATTTACTTTTGACGTCGTTTTTGTACGCTCGTAAATATTTTTATGTAAACATAGTTTCTCAGTAAGTGAATTATTGTTAATTCTTAATGAGGAATAATAAAGTTCTGAAACCATAACTCCCGAGCGCAGCGAGGGAGTTAATACAAGAATCCTGAATGCAGCGAGGGATTCAAGCTAGCCCAAGGCAAAGACACCTTTAGCCCAGAGGAGGATACTCAACTTTTTACACCTACTGTGAGAAAATAATAGCCATAGTACGAAAAACAAAGTATTTATTAAATAAACAAACAGTAAGAATAACATATCAGAACTAGTTAGTTATATGTGGTAACATTTGAGACATTAGTCTAGTTGTGCAAAGATAAAGTTAAGTTTTTATTTGGTACGTTTATAGATGTTGATGTGGAATTAAAGAAAAAAAAAATGGTTCGTAGTTATCTAATTATTCTACTTATTATTATTGTGGTGTCTTGGTTTTGGTTAGGTTTAGGTATCACAATAAAACACTGTTTGCAATATCACTGCGTTAGGCGTGTTGTCATAACGGCCGCTCGGACCAGACTGAGTGTGGCGCACCACTCCACAATCCGCCCACTGCGCAACCCCTACCACAGCACGCATAACTTGTTTATTGAACGTCACATCCGCATAACTTGTTTATTAAACGTCACATCTCTTCTTTACAAAATGTAAAAAAACAATAATAAAATCATTTGCTTATAAAATAAATGGCTGACAATATTTCAATTAATCTTGCCTGTAATTAATCAGAAAGCTAGTCGTTCGTTCACAAATCTACGTCTTCCTGGAGAATAAGTACAAGAAACTTCATGGAAACAGTATTAAAGTATTCTATCAACACATTTCTTACATTTCCATAACTTATCGTTAACTTCAAAACAGTTCTATCTCTTGGACCATTACTCAGAATAATAGCAACAATAGAACTTGAATATTGCATTATACAATTTCAACACATTAGCAATATAATATACCTTACACAAAGACATAATCATAATAAACAATAATTACGGTATAATATATGTAAATAGTTAGTTTGTGAATCAAATTCATTACTGGAATCACCAGTTTCTGATTTATGGACCGTCCATTTACTTTCTAATTTCTTTAATTGAATAATGTTTCTACGTGACGTCTGTTCTGTAATATCATCCTGTTCTTCATCACCAACTCTTTTTTTTTTTAATGAGATTGATCATTAAATTGTTAAGTTAATACATTTCCTTTAATCATTTTTGTTGTTTTCTTTGATCATAATATTGCTATTTTACTTTACTTTCAAGTAATTTGACATTTTTGCTAGTCTAGCAAAGATTTCAAATTTCAGATTTCAAATTAGCTAGCTTTGTTATTTTACTTTCAAGTAATTTGAAATTTTTGCTAGTCATACTGCTAGTGTTGTGAAAGACATAAATCCTTTAGTCTTTATTTCTAGGCCAAAATAGATTTACAAGACTTGGGGACTATTAGTCAAAAGTCACGACTCCTTTGAGTCTTTTAAGTCCCGAGTTCTTTGACTCTTTGAATCCTATGTCCTCTAAGTATTATATTTTAAACACACATCTAATTTCAATTATTTTTTCCTTGGCTTAACTTTAGATAAGGAGTCAGGCGACTAAACCCAAATTCTTTGAGACATACTCGAGCAAGTAGCTATCATAGGCAGGTTTGGGTAGTACCTGAATTTCTTGTTATTTGAAATACAACTACCTATTTGTTTTCAAACTACTATTACAAACGTAATTTGTAATTAATATTTCAAATACCTGACGCTGAATTGTTTTATAACTAGTATTTCAAACACTTATGACTTCAAAATACATTTTTACTTAAATACATTTAGTGATCTTATTAATGAAAACGAAAAATATGCTGCCTTATACATACACTAGCATCTGCACTAGAAGCAGTATATATGTTAATGTTTAGAGTTGGCAACACTACGTGTACCGACTGAATTGTTCAATTTTCTATTGAAATAGTTATGAATTTTGTCTATTTGTATGCTTGTATAAATTTGAGTTATAGGGCTCTATAACTACCTATCACTTGTACCATAAGTATTCCAAAATTATATAAGCATTATTAGCAAGTTCAAGTGTGGAAGTTGAAATCGTTCTTACATTAGGGCACTTACGACAGTTATAAGGCTCTGATCGTATTTTAAATAAACAGAGTCAAAATATTTTGTATTTCAATCGAAGCAAAGCATATTATATTTTGCCCAGCCCTGATCACAGGTAAAATTAGCTTACGAATCTATTTACATAAATTCCCAGTTTGGCAATAAAAATGCTACCACTGGTAAGCAAAACGATTCTGTTTTGTTTGTAAGAACCAAGCATTAGTTGCCCAGGCACTAAATATAACTTGATAGTTTTTTTTTTTAGTTTTATTGAACTCGAAAGAATTAATTAAACAAAATACTCAAAATATTAATTGCAAGATTTTGATCACTTACTTTACAAATTAAAGTGCTTTTAATTTTATTTAAATAAACAGATGTGGTCTGATTGTATCTGCACTTTTTATATTGGTAAGTTAAAACATTGTCAATTTGAAGTATTTAAACAAAGTAATACCATCTGCCTAGCCTTCTCCCAATCATGTTGGGGTCGACTTCCAGTCCAACTGGATGCAGTCAAACACCAGTATTTTACATGAAGCGACTGCTATCTCACCTTCAGTTACTGGGTAATACAATACCCTTTGGTTAGACTGGTTGTCAGACTTTCGGGCTTCTGACGACCCGTAACGACTGTCAAAGTTTCACGAATTACAGCCGGGATCAACGGCTTAGCGTTTTTTTTTTTTTTTAATATTGAAGTCACCACACATAATTACTTCTTTATTTACAGTTTCAAGTTTTGCCAAAACATTCAGTTTCAAGTTTTGCCAAAACATTAATTGCTGACTCATTTATAGAGTACCTATATTTAATAATTTGGGGGTCTGTCAACGCACATGGTATATTATGACGTGCTTAACTAGCACAACACAAGAAAGTTCACAGGTATGTTCAACAGATAATTCAACTGTCTTTACGAGTTTTTGATTGAATACAACTTTTGATTAGGATTAGTGAACCAGCACACACAATATTATTTTCATGCAATTTAACTGCAATGGTTCGTGTCACTAAAATGACTTGACCTTGTGTTCACGTTCTGTGTCCAAACAGTTTATTCTTTCATTACTTCTTTTTTGTTTTGATATCACCTTTTGTCATTTAAAAACTATTAGAGTAATAATGGCATTAGGGTCATAAATGTATTCATAACTGATGAAATTATGTATTTGTAGGAAGCCTGTGGCATACAATAATTTTGAGAAGAATGACTCAGTTTGTTGCAAAGTAATTTCCATAACCCCTTTTCCAAAACTATCAGAAAACATAATGGAGCAGTAAAACTTTACTACTTACAAGGAAGAGAACTAGTTTTTAACTGAGCTACTTGCAATGGACCTTGTTCAATGCCTGGTGTATCCTGATTGGGGATACAGACCCAAACACTTCCTAACTGGGACGGGTTCTCCGTTGCCTCAGTTTGGAGAGTGGCAAGTTTGGATTTCCTTAGCAAAGAACAATGAGAGCTGCTGAGAGTTGGTGAGTCCACTTGTCTGCATTAGATTTGCACATGTCCACTAACTCATTTGCAGCAAGGATATGCTTCTGAATTAGTTTTTTTCCAGACCTCACATACCTAGTATAAAGTGACTGCATTGACTCTTCTACCTGAATTTCAGAGTAAGCGTTGAGTGTCAATCTCATAGATGTTCTTACTGTCTTCTCATTTAATTTGGTAGTTATTGGATTTATTTAGTAGCAAAGCAAGTTTTTTCATTATATTTGAACCGCGTTTTTTTTTTATTCCTTATTGCATCTTTTTATGATTTTATTTAGTTTTGCATATTTTTTCATTTTATTTTGAGCTACCTACTTTATAACTATTATTATTATGTTTTAATTTTCAATATAGAAACTTCAGTAAGGTCTATGTTTAGTAAGGAAGAAATGTTGAAATTGGTTTTATATTATTCAATATATGTTACTAGTTTTCATAGCCAGAGTACATTCTTTTTGTTTTGTTTCAGTAATTTAGTAACTTGTATTTTTGCATGAATTAATTGTGCTACTTACATGTATAGCTACTTACATGTTTTCCTATTTATCTGGTACCATTCAGACTTAACTGAATTACCACATTAACAATAACTCATTTAAAATGCAACGAAAGACATTCAAAAACAACTGTTCCATTTCAAACAGAACAACAAATTTATAGTATTATTATTACAGCGTAACTATAGTGAAAACCATTAAAATTGACTGTATTTAACTGATAATTAATCTTATAAGATCAATGAAATAATATTGCTTGGAAAGTAGACCAAACAAATATTGTTATTTTCACTCGAAATATTTTACTTTGCAATCTTTAAAGTGTTTATTATAAATATGAAACTTTAAAAATTATATTCAAATTATAAGTTTCTTGTAACACTAAAAGGTGTTATGATAATGTTTAAATTTCGAGATAATTATTTTGATAAAACCTAATTGGTTTTTATTTTCACTAGCGCTGACCCAATTTCTGTTGAAATCTCGTTCTTGGGGATTAATAACGTATTTGGATTTTGTAGTCTATATTTGCAAAAATGTATATATGATTATCTACCAATGTCCGTGGTTTGTCGACCACAGGTATAGCGTGATTAAATAGGTAACTCACTTGATATTTTCACATTGCAAATTGTGAAAATGTAAGAAATGTTTTCAAGATTACTTTGGGCTATCTGCTACTATTGTCTTTTGTTTGTTGTTTGACATTGCTTATAATAGTTTTGTTTTTATTTACTGATTTTAGCAGTTCACTATTTAATTCATACCAATATGTTTTTTCTAGCACTAACAACTTAGCTAGTTTGTTTTTTATCCACTAAGGTACCAGGTATCCAGGTAAGGTACCCATTGGATTTATTTAAGCTTATTTAGCTTAAAGGTACCCACTATTCATTTGATAGTTTACCTTTTCAAATTACTTCGTAATGTTATGATATCGATTAACCAAATAATCTATCAGTTTAGGTACCCACTATTCATTTAATAGTTTACCTTTCCAAATTACGTGTAATGTTTTGATACCGATTAACCACATAATCTATCAGTTTCGCACTTTCCACGACTCATTTGCCTTTTTGGCAATTTCGTTATAGTTTAGTTGGCACATATCAACAAATGAGGTCATTATTATTTTGTTTTTTTTTAGATGTTTAAAGTGAAATGTAGGTAGGTAAGTAAACATTTTTTTTATTCGTGACTAGATATTCACGGTAAATAAACAAAGAAAATTAAATGCCACTCACGAATGATTGACGATTTGATTTGATTTGACGATGATGATGATGCATAAAATGACATTCACGGTTTTCACGATTATTTACTGTCATTTCATGTGTATTTTCTTAAGAGCACTAGGTACACTCTTAGGTATTGGTAGTTTCATGAATATATGCTATGTTTTACCACAAATTATTCAGGGGAAACTTAAACTACATGAAACCTCATTCGTTAACTTGCCAACATATCTCGCAACCATTAGGATGTTTTAATTTTAAATTTTATGCACGACATACCTTAATCCTCGTCGCCACTTGTGGTGTCTTGGTTTTGGTTAGGTTTAGGTATCACAATAAAACACTGTTTGCAATATCACTGCGTTAGGCGTGTTGTCATAACGGCCGCTCGGACCAGACTGAGTGTGGCGCACCACTCCACAATCCGCCCACTGCGCAACCCCTACCACAGCACGCATAACTTGTTTATTGAACGTCACATCCGCATAACTTGTTTATTAAACGTCACAATTATGTCTTCGAAAACATGGCAACGTTATGAAGAAGCCGTCGTTATGATTTTGTAGGAAATCGAGAATATCATCCACGCGTAGTAAGGGTTTCGAGAATAGCTTTCCTCTTTCTGGCACCAAAGGGTATTTGTTAGTACTATACTGCCAATTTAGCTGAGCATGTGAGATTCCAAATTCAAATCACATTATTGACCAGCGGGTCATAATGAAATCCAGTACAACATAATTGACCGGCTGTGCCCCCGGCCACTAATGACTCACTTTAGGTTAAGGTTGCTTGACATACAGGGTGGCCGGAACATTGACGTCCAAAAATAAAATTTCGGTCCCTCGTATCGTGGGGTATTCGAATCACCCCCATGTATGTTCCGCGACTTTTCATAGTTTTCGAGTTATGAATTTTTTTCTGAATGTTTGAAAATTTTCGACCTGACCAACCTAAAAAAATTCTAAAAAAAAAAGTAGAGGGTTTTATCGAGTTTCTTTTTTTGCAACTGAATTTTCATAAGTAGTACTTTTATGCATAAAATAACTGTGATGAAAGTTATGAAAATGTTGATCTAAAGTGAAAAATTTACGTTCGGTAAATTATGACTCAAAGGAGAATGCTACCGAAGTATGAAAAAAAAACCCAGGCTTGGCGCAAATGAAACGTATCTCAGATTTTTAGTTTAGGCGTGTTATAAAATGTCACATATGTGGCATCATCGAAATCGATGGCTAAATGTATGAAATTGCTATTTCTTTAGTGGTAGGGTTAACATTCAGGTATTTCAAAATGTAACTAAAATAAACTCCTTTGCAAAAAAAACGGGCACCTTACAGTCATTGGCTTTTCGATGGATAATATTAATATTTTTGGTATGTGATTAGCATAAATGACTAGAAATTTCTTATTATAACTGAGAATATAGTTTTAACCCTTAAATCCTGGAATCGGTGTTTTAGTCAATGTAAACAGAGAGTCGTGTTAAAATGGAAATTTTTAGGGTATAATTAAATTAAGACTACGAGTATTTTTATGGTATTTTAATAACAAAAGACATTAAAAAATAAAAATTAATAACGAGTATGACCTCTCCTTGCAGCGATTACGGCATGTAATCGTCTTGGCATGCTTTCCACCAGGCTTTTGATGGTTTCCTGTGGAATGTGTTCCCACTCAGCCGAAATCACACGTTTAAGCTCCCTGATGTTTTGTGGAAGGGGTTGGACAGATCGTACTCGCCTTTTTAGGAGGTCCCAGACGTGCTCAATGGGGTTAAAGTCGGGTCTCTGCGCTAGCCAATCCAGACGACGAATACCGACCTCTTGCATATAAGCATCTACGTCGCCAGAACGGTGTTCCCGAGCATTATCGTCCATGTAAATGTCATCTTCACCAATTACAGTCAGTGCGGGCTGTGCATGTTGAAAAATTGTTCCTGTTATGTACCTTTGCGCATTTAGTGAGCCATTTTCAATTAACACTATCTCGGTACGATAGCTGGAAGTTATGCCCGCCCGAAACACAACGGACCTTCCACCATAAGGGGTGATTTCTTCAAAACACACGTCGGCATAGCGTTCCCTTGGTCTTCGTAACACTCGCCGACGTCGGTCCTTACCATTCAGACAAATTCGAGCCTCATCGGAGAAGAGTACGTTACTCCAGTTACCTAGTGTCCAAGATTGACAATTTCTAGTGAACCTCAGTCGAGCAATCCGTTGCTCACGGAGTAACTTGGGGGCCCGCGCTGGTCGTCGACTGCGTATATCAACCGCTAAAAGGTTCCTCCTCACTGTCCATAGGCTAACTTGTGCTCCTCTTACCTCTTCAAGGTTTCTTTTGAGGTCTATGTAACTGCATTTGCGGTTCCTCAGCGCCTGAGTCACTAAAAAGCGGTCGTCTCGTGGTTGTGTGCAACGTTTTCTCCCAGAACCTTGCCTTCTTTGAACGGAACCTGTCTCTTGGTATCGAGTCCAGGTTCTTTGGATGGTTGAACGACTCACGTTTAACCGCTGTGAGCCGTAACATTGGCTACACCCCTCTTGAAGCAGCGCTATAATTTTACTAGCTCTTATTGCTTTTTCTGCCATTACAATCGACACAAAGATATCTGTTTTAAGTCACCATAATGCAGTATTATGCGACAAACACAAATTATTCTAATAAAAATAACGAGAAGTTAGTTTTAGTTGCCTGATAAACTTTTAACCGCAAACCCGCGAATAGTAAGTAAAAAGTCATAAACTGTAAAATGGATTACTATTTTTAAAAACAACAGTTTAGAACTTGATATTAACTTTTTTTTCATACCCAGACTCTTTATTAAGTGCCAGTAACATAGTTTGGCTATTAAAAACTCTTTAGAACTAAATGATTACCAATAATGTAGAAAAAACCAAACCGCCCGTTTTTTTTGCAAAGGAGTGTATTTACAATTTGCATATACTAGATAACATAAAGAAACGCTTTACATTGAAACTGATGGCTGAATGTGAAAAATTGCTATTTATTTTTGGCAGGGATAACTTTAAGGTACCTAAAAATAGTTACAACTGGCATACTTATTGGATACTAGTTTTTAGTACTATTCAACTTCATGGGCACCAGGAAAAAATAATGTTAAGTTCTTACTGAGAGTAAAAAATAAACAGAATCGAAAAAACATTTATTAGTTTTCTATATCTAATAAAATGTTTTCCAATGAAAGCGCAGGGTGTTCAAAATCGTCTTGGTATCTAGCCCATCCTAGGTAATATATCACTGACATCACATGGGCGCAACTGCCCAACGTTCTCTTTCCATGAATGCAAGAGCAATAATGCTCCGATATGCCATTCCTGCCACTTTCTCTTCTAAATAAAATATACGTATGATACGTTTTTCTCCTTACATGTCTTGATTGTATGCGACATCTAATTAAATCGCAGTTTTCACCATTTAAATCGACGGGCACTGGGTCTCTAAAAACTTCAATTTCATACACGCCCGTCCTCTTGATGTGCTCGCTACAATACGAGCTAGCTATTTTGAAGTGATATGTACCCACTGCAAACAAAATCAGTTCTTCTTGCGTAAATCTCGGGAAGTCCACCAATTCTGGGTTGTTTGCTTCCAAACGCACAAATGTCGTCCTTATTCGGTTTAAGTTATGCTGCAGCACGTAATCCGCTAAAAGATTTGGCGTATGCATCTTTGTGTTTATTGTTTCTATAAACTGTTCTGTGTATCTGCTGTCTTCATACGGTTCTTGGAAACAGTTTATAATTGCTGCGGCTATTTTGTAGTCCGTCATTGTACTCGGCAATGTACGATTAAAAACTCTGTACCGGAATATTTTAAAATCTCTCTTAAATCTTCCATTGATTGTTTCAATGACCCATCTACATAATGTTACCAATCTTGATTTATTGGCCTCTTCGCAAGTTAACTGAGTTTGACCGCGCCTTCTAGATGGTGGCATATGGACCCTATAGCCGCAAGTTTCAAGAATAGGAACGGCATCACGGAATCCTCTGTCGACTATAAATGCATCGTCCTGTACTAGGAAGTAATGAATAACAGCTTCTTCCATCGGACCATCATGGTTTTGTAGAATTTGTTCCATAATAACAGCGTCTGAGGTTGTTGCTGCATACGGTCCTGTCACGTCCAAAATATATCCATCCGCGCAGATCAGCAGAAATGGTTTAATTAAATTGGAATACTTGTGTAGACTGTAGCTTAGTGTTTGAAAAAAGAAATTCGAACTTTTTTGAATAAAAATGTAGCTGCCATCGCATATTAAAATGGCTCTTGGTGATTCATTACTTCCAAATATATAGTTTGGTAGAATCCTATTTCTCTGTATCACTTCTTCTCTGGTGAGGTGATCAAACCCCAAATGCAGAGGAACAAACTCGTTAAAAAGACAACGTCTGGCCAAGTGAATTTTACTGTCTATAGATTGCCTAGACTTATTGAAAACGGTACCTAATCGTACACTAGGTTCTCCAGTTCTTATTTTACTCAGATAAATACCCAGATCTTCTCGCCCAGAACTAGATCTGCGATGCAAGCTCGGTACTTGTTCATATAAATTGTTGAACTGCTCGTGACTCAAACCAATCCAGAAATGTAGGTCTTCCGCTGTTATTTCATTGATATTGTTAAAATCGATTAAGCATCTATGTTCTAGCGCCAAGGTATACATATTTACAATATCTGGAATGCTGTCAGCATTAAAATCTGATTGACGGCGTGTCACGCTGTGAGGCATATTTTCCAAGGAGGTGCTCATTAAATGATGCTGACAAATCCTTGCAAGCTGGGGTATGTGCAATCGGTGGTAGCTCAAAAGATAGACCTTAATGCTATTAGGAATTTGTCGGAGATGTGCGTTATTACAACCGTCCATCATACAACGCCGTGATGTATTAGCTACCCGAGTGAATCCTGGAACAGGAAATGAGATGGGACCTTGAGGGACGCGGGGGGCTTGACGTTCACCACGACGTAATGCCTGGTCGACCCTGTGCCAACAGACGTGGCATATTGAACTCGAACCATTAAAGGCTATCTGTAACAATACAAGATTATAAAAATGAACAACTGCATAGCATTGTTGCAGTTGCGTGTTAAAGAAATAGACATACCCATAACCATACACCCGAAAAACATCACCCTCCTTTCTGTTTCTATCTACAATTAAAAAAATAAAAAGTACGTACCTCTTGGTTCGGTATTAAGTTCAGTAGAATGTACTCCACGAAATCTCGGTGAGATTCAAAAAAACTCTGAGAAAGAACATGTCTCCGAACCCGTCGTAATGGACGATGACACGTAACACAATTATTCATTTTAAACAAATACCATTTGCAATGCAAAATCCGTAGTTCAAAGTAATGCTGAAGTCTTAATAAAAATCGGTTAAACAAGGAAAGCACAGATCGCAATAAAGGTTATCGAGGAACTGCACGGACATTGACATTCATTTGATGGACTTTGACAAAACAAATAATTCAAAATAATGCCTGTCATTAATTGACATTTACATCAATTTGATTGATTGACAAAAAAAGAAACAATTTAACATAATCCCTGCCACTAAAAAAATAGGATTTTTTTATATTTAGCCATCGATTTTGATGATGCCACCTAGGTGGCTTTTCACTTAACATTTATACAAAAAAATTGAGATACATTTCGTTTACGCCAAGCCTGGGTTTTTTTTTAGCATTGTCTTTTTCAACTTTAAATTAAAAATCTTAACAGGTGACTTCATAATTCCTAAGTAGGCTTCAAGAATGCGCCAGACTCTCAGCTTTCATAATCATAAAAAAATGAAGTACTTAATAGGGCTACTTTGTTTAAAATCGGCCTTCAAAGACAGCGAGGTGGAAAAATTCTTAAAATTACCCATCTGAGTAATTATTTTTTTTTGGCTATTTTCTCGTTCCTAAGGTTAATTAATGATAAGAATACTGAAAACTAACCAACAAATAGTTTCAGAGTTGGGTAAGAAAAGTTTTACGTAAAAAGTGGTTTTGAATAAAACACAGATGATAATGTGAAAAAAGTACTTAATTTATTTTTAACATTTACGAAAGGTTTTCAAAGTGGCCACCACCAGCAGCAATACACATTCTACACCTACGTAAGAAATTGTCTGGCAATCGTCTAAAAGCGTCTCTGTTCTCTCTCACAACACGTTCAGCTTCTGCAATCAACTGCCTCAGCTCTTGTTCACTTGAACAGTCTCGGGCGTATGCTATTTCCTTGTAATAGCCCCAAATAAAGAAATCGATGGGGTTGAGATCAGGTGAGCGTGGAGGCCACCTAATTGGTCCGCTGCGTCCGATCCATCTGTTGGGGTATGTTTCATCTAAGTAATTTCGGACCTGGGTTGCATAGTGACACGGGGCGCCGTCATTTTGCAACACCATGGTTCGTCTGAGTTCGAGATTCACATCTGCCAGCAACAATGGAAGTTCATTTTCCAAAAAGTTTTTGTATGTTTCTCCATCAAGTCTGGACGGCAGTTCAAACGGACCAATTAGTTCGCCATTGAGGATACCAGACCACAAGTTAACGCTGAAGCGATGTTGAAATGTCGAAGCTCTCACTTCGAGTGGATTTTCATTCGCCCACGTGTGGTAATTATGAATATTGAATATTCCGGATCGCTCAAATCGTGACTCATCTGACCATAAAACTTTATTGAAAAATCCAGGATCCTCTTGCTCTTTTCGTAACATGGTTTGGCAAAAATCAACGCGCAATTGGTGATCTGTAGGCAGTAAAGCTTGGACTCGTCGGATGTGGAACGCGTGGTATTCTTCATCGTGAAGAATGTCTTGGATAGAAGTCCTTGGGATGTTCAGAGCACGAGCCATACTTCTCGTACTCGTAGACGGATTTCGCTGAACTTCTTCCAGCACCATTTCTCTGCGATCCGGGTTAGCTCTAGGGATTCCTTCATGACTGCCGCGTCGACCAGGAATGCGGCCTGCCATCAAAGTGTTGTGCGTGTTAATAAAAACACGATGGTCGGGATATCGCTCAGGTTGCGGGGCCCACCACGACGTTGAAGTTGTTCGCGATACAGTCGCGCTGCTTCATGGCCGTTTCCTTGTGCAACTCCATAAAAATAATGCATTTCTGCATATTCACTTAACGTGTAACTCATTTTTTACACTTCCACGTAAAAAAAGTCCAAATCAGAATGCAAAGCACAGTCCAATAAACGAGCAAAGTAGTCAAACAAGTAGGCAGCGGAGTCCGTGGGCAAAGCGAGTGTGGTAAAGACAAAATGGCGACACGCGTATAGCAGTAAACACAATGTGAGTACGACTGAGGTACTTGTTTTGCGTTGGCTTCGGTTGCGCGCCTTGCGTGAGAGAGATAGCAATAATTCGGTCTCTTTTCCTCTCGGTCCATTGTTATTGCAGGTAAAAGAGTTGCACCCTCGTTTACAACCCATAGTCCACGAGAACGGATCGCGCAAAATTCATTAAACTAACATTTAAAAAAATCTCCGTGTTTAAATCTTAGCTTTCCTGCAGTCATTTTTGGTTAGCAAACTAAATAACCTTAGGAGCGAGAAAATGGAAAAAAAAAATTTATTAATCAGATAGCTAATTTTAAGAATTTTCCACCTCGCAGTCTTTGAAGGCCGATTAAGGCCAAAGTTAGCCCCATTAAGTCCTACGTTTTTTAATGATTATGAAAGCTGAGAGTCTGGCGCATTCTTGAAGCCTACTTGAGAACCATGAAGTCACCTGTTTAGATTTTTAATTTGAAGTTGAAAATTTAAGTCTTAATTTACCGAACGTAAATTTTTCACTTTAGATCAACATTTTCATAACTTTCATCACAGTTACGAAGCTGATTATTTTATGCATAAAAGTACTACTTATGAAAATTCAGTTGCAAAAAAAGAAACTCGATAAAACCCTCTACTTTTTTTTTTAGAATTTTTTTAGGTTGGTCAGGTCGAAAATTTTCAAACATTCAGAAAAAAATTCATAACTCGAAAACTATGAAAAGTCGCGGAACATACATGGGGGTGATTCGAATACCCCACGATACGAGGGACCGAAATTTTATTTTTGGACGTCAATGTTCCGGCCACCCTGTATAATTTGAAATTTTCGAGCAGGTAGTGTGAAAAATATATTATTATGCCATTAGTACTTAAAAATGATTTCGGGTATATGGGCGCCACGGCTGGCTCGAATGAAGCGTAATCGGGAAGTCCAATTTTCGACCACTTTTTCGAGCAATATATCGGCAATAACGCGGCAAATGTTGGCTTCCAAGTGGTCCAACGTCTTTGGTTTATCTGCGTAGACGTGTGACTTCACATATCCCCAAAGAAAGTAATCCATAGGTGTGAGATCACACGATCGTGGAGGCCAGCTCACAGGTCCATTACGCGAAATTATGCGCTCTTCGAATGTTTCCCGCAATAAATTGATGGTGTTGCGCGAGTTAGGTACGTTATATCAACTGGATTAATATATAATATAATAATAATAATAATATATAATATAATTTATGATGCGTACATGTTAACTCTTCTGATTACAAGTAAAGAGTGCGAAGGATACAGTGTTCTTAGGTCTATTTATAGTCTAAGATAACCTACAGTCTGATTTTTAATTCGACGGAATTCTGACATTTGAGATGTGTTGCCAATAATAAAACGGTCCTATTAAAAGCGGAACGCATTTAAGTGAAATAAAAAAAAATCTTTCTTGAATTTCTTCGTTTCAATTAGAAAAACTAAAACTAAAAAATTTACTGATAATTTTAAAATGGTAATCATATTTTTTATTATCAAATTAATGAAGTTATAATAATTAGTAAGGTAATTATTTTTCTTTCACAGGAATCCCTGTCCACTAATTAAGTTATAATAATTAGTAAGGTTTGATTTATTTTTACTGTTTCTAGCATAACAATAAGATTGTGGTTTAATGTGTTCCCATTCTTCTAAATTTATTTCAAAAGAAACAAAATCTTTGTCATTGTCATTACTAAAATGACTACTGTCACTGCTTCTATCATCAATATTAGAATGATCACTACTACTGCTTCGACTGGAATTGTCTTGAATACTTATCTGTTTCTTCTGGTTTCTTTCTTCATTTACATTTCCAGGGCCGAAAAAATATTTGAAATTCCTTTTAGCCGAGAAATACAGAGCATAAGCAGACATTCGCGAACACAATGTTTTACTTAACTCCTTGTAAACCACACTGCACGAAGACGGTAACTCAGATTCACTTTTAAAATGAGCCTGATATTGAATGAAAACACTTTTTTGTTCTTCCAAACTCACAGATAGTCTCTTTCCACGCTTCATGGTAAGGTTTTTGCAGATCACATACAACAAATCAACTGGTCTACGTGTTTTACTCGCAATATAAAAAATGTAGGTACATGTATTTCTTAATAACACTTACCTACCCTCTTTAGATCATCAATCAAAAACATTAATAAGTAATAAAGCGTAAATCAGACTACGAATATTTATTATGATGACATGTGCATTGCACATTACAGGAAAATAGTTGTTCAAACAGATATAAAGAAGTACGTATAAACGTAACATACATACTTACTACACCAGTGAAACGTCCAGGGAACAAATAAAAAAATCTTTCTAAGGAATATACGAGATGGCAGTGTATTAAATTCCGCGTCTTTTCATGGGTAGCTGTTTGTGTGCAGCATAGAGATAAACAAAATTAAAATTTAATTAATAATTATAAATTAATTGTAGATGTTGTTATCTTGATATAGGTACAATTTATTTATCGTAAAGAAATATATTAATCTTGTTATTTGCTATCCATTATGACGTTCCTAACTCTCACTCGTGATGTAGTATTTAAGTTAACCTGTACTCAAAGTTGTGAAAATAAAGATTTTATTTATTTATTTATTATTTATTATTATGCTAAGAAATTCATAGCAGGCGCTTTCCGGTAAAACATTTATATGTTACTAAAAATCAGTAAGTATTTATCTAAAATTGTAGATGTTATCTTGATATACAATAAATATACATTTGTTTATATTATGACCTGTGCATAATCAGCGTGAAATAACCGTTATTTTAAAGTGGTCCTGCTGGAGAGTATGCTCTGTAGCATGACCACTTTTAATTGATATTTTCCAAGAAACTAACAATATACAATTTTTGATATTAAGCTACAAAAATATAGACATTATCTACATTTTATCCTGTACTTTGTACATAATGTAGTCAAAGTGGTTCTGCTGCGGAGCATGACATAAATATTAACTTCTTGTAACTACAGGCAGACAACGATGATGATATTAGTGATAATGCTATCTAAATAAATACTTAAACTTAAAAAATATGTTCTTTTACTCTTTTTTTCCATTTAGCCATATAAAATTAATATTTTAGTTAGTGTGCATTGAATGCACAGAACAAACACTGTTTACATTGTCTTATAGTTTACTTGATTTCATTCTCTTTCATATTTTTATTTTATATCCAAAAAATTCTAGTCATTTAAATAACATAGAAAAAGGACAAAACAGAAAAGGTTTATGATATCTGAAGTGTCAAAAAATTACAGCTGTCAGAATTCCGTCGAATTAAAAATCAGACTGTAATAGTATGTGGACTCGATATCGGAATGAACTTTGATTTGGTTTCTTCAACTGTTATTGTGGTAGGTTCATTATGTTGACAGATGTCCTCGGTAATTGGCTTCGACGTGGATTCTTCCATTGATACTGTTGTAGACTCATGATGTTGACAGCCCCCTCCCAGTCTTGAGTACTTCTGTCTTGCCTGCCAGAGTACGAATATGACGACGATGATAAATATCATGGAAACTGAAGAATACAGTCCTATCTTTAATTGTCCTGTTTCATGAGTAGTCAGCTGATGTCTTCGTAACATTTCAATCTGCTTTGTTACATCATCTTGTGTAGTGACTACTGCTAGAGGATAGTCATTGATTGATTCCTCCTGTAGTCCTTGGTATATTTTGACCTCGGTTCTTTCTTCTTTTATAAGTCATTTAGTGTTGTCTTCTATAAATGAGCCTTGTAATACAAAATCCTTTTGACCGCATCGGTCCTTGACTGAAGTTTAATATAATACCCATCGGTAATAGGTATTTGTCTAAATTCTTCGATCTTCTGTATGAATTATCGAACACACATGCTCCCGTCAAACCTCGGTTTGTTGCCTTGACAAATGACAGTTATGGTTATGTTTGGTGGTGGTAGGGTTGGGTGCACTTGCCTCTGCCTGTTGATTGCTGCTAGTGCTGGCAACCATGCTGGGACTATATTTACTTTGTAATGTTTTGTACTGTGTGCCTAGGCTGAGAAATAGTGTATCCAAATCCTTCTTTAGCTTGATATCTGATGGCCAATTCTCGTACCTAAAAACGTTCACAATCTCATGCCAGCGTCAATCAAATGTCAAAAATGTAGGTAAACGCTATACAATTTTTGACAGATTGAGACTGAGATGAGATTGCGAACGTTGTTAAAAATACGAGAATTGCCCCTCTGGTGTTATTGGTGTTATTCTGGCTAACCGGTAGTGAATGTGGTTCTTATATGACTGTGCGATCTGAGTTAACTGTTGTTAAGTAGTTTTTGTAATCAGTTATTGTCTGACTCACATCGTTTAGATCATCCACCTCATCCAATCCAGAGTGTAAGATGTCATCACTTGCGTATTTTCGGGCTAAATTATTTATTTGTTTTCTTAGGTCTATAATCGTTCCTAATTCGCCACCCCTTATTGTGACCTCATACTCTAATTCTGCCTTTCTCAGGTGAATAAAATTGATTTATTTATTTATTTAATCTTTTCGCACAAAAAACAGTACAAAGGCGGACTTAATGCCTTAGGCATTCTCTACCAGTCAACCAAGGGTGGTGAAGAGATTGATGGCAGGTGCTCAGTAAGACAGGAACAGGACAGGACAGGGACAGGAGGAGGTTGATTGGGTGAGAACTCATTGTGCACGTTTGAAGTTATCGGAACTTCACAAGAAATACAGAGAGTTAAATAGTGTTATTGGTTAGCAGCAGAATTGACACAAAATAAGTTGTTTAGTATTCAGCACTGTGATGGCAATTCTACAGATTAAGCTTGATGTTTTTACAATTTTAAATTACAATGTTTTAATATTATTTAGTAGTAGGTAGCTGTAAATTTTAACTTATATTCTTTACAATTATCAAATAGTTTACCGCCACGATGCTGAGTAGGTATAGGAGAAAAGAAAGTAAGAAAGGCCAATGAGAGAACCAAGAGAACCGAATTGGGCGCCACTGTGACGTAGTGGTTGAGTAGGTAGCTAGGGTGGATGTAATTAAAGATGATTCCACTTAAATACAAGTTTAATGGTCTTCAACACGCTAACATGAAATTTGAAAGTAGATAGATACGTAGGTTCTTATTAGTCTATTGGTTTTCTAAAGGGCGGAAAGAGGAAAGCTACTGCCCTGGGCTTAGTCCATTAGGGACACCGCAGTTGCTGCATGCAGACCCAGGCAGGAACAGGCAGGATGTAGCTAATCGATGACAGGAAAACAGCGGCAGGCCGGAGGCACTCCGTTTGAGCAGGCGCGAGACGCCAGGTAGCAGCGCCGCCGACAGGCTACGGCAGCAGATGGCAGTGGCCACGTGGCACAGGGCCTCAGAGAAGGCGCCTACGTCCTGGGCTCCGCAGCGCTTGCCCAGGCTCCGTCAAGGCAAACAGTGCGGTGCGCCAGCGGCCACGTGGCTCCGGGCAGCAGTAGGTCAGGAACGCCGTCGTTCCCGCGACACCAGCTAAGGCTCCGTCAGAGTGGTGACGCGGTGATAAGGCAGTCGTGACCTAGGTATTATATCCTAGCGCATATAGTTAAGGCCCCAACAGACGCCGTGACGTAGAAACCTGAAAGATAGCGCAAAGGGTGCGCCCGTGAGTTCCAGGAAGGATCCCTGCAAACCCATGCGATGCGTGCAGCATTTCCCAGCCAGGCAGAATGTATTAAAGCCCAAGGCAGAACATGGGAAGGTGGTAGATGAGGAAAAGTCACACATCGCAGCGATCATGTGATTACATGATTATCATTTATTGGTTAATTTATATCGAGAGTCACCCTCACGAATTCCGCCAATGTACAGTTAAAGATGTCAAATCCTTTGCGAGACGCTGTTTATTAACCGTATGGCTCTTGCAACCGGTGCGAATTTGCCTACGTTAGTGCGAGCCACCGGGACGTCGAAAAGCCGTGCCCTCGGCGCCTGCCGCAGCCTGGTGTTTGGAACGAGCAGCCTCAATGAGTCTAATATATTAGGATTATTTAATCCACCACGAAACACTTCAAATATATATTTTGCTAACGCTAACTTACGCTTTACCTCCAACTTATAGTATCCAACCATCCCTATAACAAAGAGCGTTGGATACATTAGCGGATAATAAGGGTAAACTCCATATTGTTTAAGGTACAAATACCGGATAAATTTGTTCTGCAGTTTTAGCCTGGTGCCGATGAGATCCACTAATTGGAGGACAGTCTGCTTCGATAGCCTATACCTACCTGGCTTTGATCTCATCATTGTAATTGTTTCATTGGATACATTCTTTGGCGATAAACTCTAGACCTGATATCTGTTTGCTCATCTTCACTGCTACTAGACAAAGACAAAGACGACAGGGAGGATTCCATTATCTATAACAAAAATATGTACCGTAATTAAAGTACCTATAGACAAGTAAATGATAAGAAGATAATTGTTAACCATTGCTACTTACATGTGTATTTCTGATTTGTGTACTAACAAAACGTGAACTCCGGCGTAAGTGCCTCATGGTTTCGTTTGTTCGTAGGAAATATAATTGTCTGGTTATCAAATCTTTAGCAGAAAAGCAATCAATCTCGAGTCCGTTATGGGTAGCAGAAGTTGTTTTAATAATTTTAACTAGAAGGTATCCAAAGAAAACAGAAAATCACGGGGAACGCAAAGATTTGAGCTTAATCGTTTGTTCAGAAACCCAAATACTGAATTAACAAGAGATTTTTGTACTAATTTTGATTGTTGTGTTAAGTGATCAAAGATTTAAATCAAAGTACTTAATCAACGTTCGTGCAACTCGTTTTCGACTTAACAAGAGATTTTACACATGAATAGTTAATTTTAGATTTGAATAGCCGTCGAGAAACCGGGCGTTAGTATTTGAGTTGCACTCTCAGTGATCAGGATAATTTGTGAGTGTTGATCAGCTAACACCCTTACGCCCGGTTTCTCGACGGCTATTCAAATCTAAAATCAACTAACAAACTGATTAAATTAACAGACCAGTCAAATCAAATTGGGTTGCTGATTCGGCGATTACGATAAAATTAATTAACCAACGATTAATGTCAACTGATTAAAGAAAATAGATTGTGTATGGCAACATCGTATTCTTCATTCATTTTGACAAAAAATTCGTTCAATTGAATGTCAAGTTGACACTGTTGACCAAGGCGGCATTTTATTGGAAATTTGAATGTTTGGTTTTTTTTTTCTTTTCCTTATATCTCGAAAACGGTGTGTCCTATCGAAAAAATAATGAAAATTTGGCCCCCTTTATAAAGCCCTTAAACCCCTAAACCTCAACACGTAGGTATCAAAAAAAAAAAATGTACCGCAGTTAAAGTACCTACCTATAGAATTTTTATTGTTTGGTTTTAGATTTTTAGGAGGAGCTCGTGGCTAAGTAATAGCCGCACGAGTCGATCTATCAGGTTAAGCTACGCTTGCCGGGGTTGGTAAGTGGATGGGTGACCATCTTTACATACCGAGACTCCTCCGTGCCTCCGTGCAGAAGTTGTTTTATTAATATTGTAACTAGAAAATATCCAAAGAAAACAGAAAATCACAGGGAACGCAAAGATAATCGCCCAAACTCGACAGATTAGCTAACACAACATTTGACAGTGACTTGACATGATATTCGAGCTTAATCGTTTGTTTAGAAACCCAAATTCTGAATTAACAAGAGATTTTTGTACTAATTTGATTGTTGTGTCAAGTGATCAAAGATTCAAATCTTAATCAACTTACTTACAGTACTTAATCAACGTTCGTGCAACTCGTTTTCGACTTAACAAGAGATTTTACACATGGTTAGTTAATTTTAGATTTGAATAGCCGTCGAGAAACCGGGCGTTAGTTTGATGTAATCGCCATCAGCTGTTGCTAGTTGCTACTTGCAGTACTGCAGTGGCTACCAGTATCTCGACATCATTATTTGTTGCGAAGTTGTTTTGTATGCTTTTAGATGACCTATTTGTAGTTGACGGTTTAGGCACATTTTGTGTTGCTGAGGGAACTTGCGCTGACTTGACGATGTCGTTGTGTCGTAAGTCGTGTTATGTGGATCATTGCACTCTCTAAATTTTTTTGTAAGGCACACTATCCCTTACTATGCACATACAGACAATTCTTGCAAATATTGTTGTTCACGATGAATCCTAATTTTTCCGAACTTGCCATGTCACTATGTCAGTGAATTTGGAGCACTGGAACAATGCGTGATTAGTATTGCATATTCTATTTTCCAGGATTGTAGGCATGAACGTTTCGAGAGTTTTCTGGTTTGTGGTTTTTGCTGAAGGGATGAGGCGCGTTGGATTGTGATTTTGCAGGATGCTTGATATTCTGGCTTTTTTATGTGTAAGGGTTTTAATGCCATAAACTTGTTCTCAATAAAATCCATAAACTGGTTGAACGTAGTATCTCTCGCAGGTCCGACCTATAGACTGCACGTATTCCGCGTACGTTTCGGAATCTAGCTTCTCGGATAACACGTAGACTAGGATCCCAGTGTCACATACGACAAAAACAATTTCCATTTGATTTTACGCGGTTAAATTGTTTTTGCAGGTGTGGTTGTCGCATGAAACTCTGGAAATTCTTGGTGAAACTTGTTGTTGTTCCTATGGTTCAAGATTTCCCAACACATGTCGTAGTTTTCAGGTGCGATGTGTAGATGCTGGACGAGTTTCTATTTCTACGCTTCGACGCGCAAACTCCCCTTTAGATGCTGCATTTTTTGTGCCTTTGCTATCACAGGATTATTGTGTATTGCTTCCACGAACAGATCCATGAACGTAGACCATAACGAATAGTTACCGTTGAAATTGTGTATTAATAAAGATTAAAGTTTATTAATGATGACACTTACCGAATAACTCCTTGGAGGTAATTAGGTTGCAACTCACTTACTAAATACTGTAGGTATTACCAGTTACGCCTCCCGCTTCCACCGTCTTCTTCCACGCCTTGGCCCTCACTCACTTCCCAGTTAACTAGCATGGATTCCCGTGTGTATCGACTATCAACTCATACAGTCTCAATGTAACCTAAATATAACCTCTTAGCATTTAACTTATCTAACTAAATTCGCTTCAACTATCGACTATCACTCAGAACGGTCAAAACTCAACTTCACCGTCAGCCCAGGATAATTATTATAGTGAAAGTCTCGCTCAGTGGCTCCAATAAAGACACACACACACACACACACACACACACACACACACACACACATACTACATTAAGTACTCAATTAGTCTAATCTGGGCTTTAACCTTTAACTTAATAACTAATACAGCGAGTATTAGTTACAGTATTTTAAAGTCCTGCGACAGCTCACTCCAACATGGCCTCTTGGTATTCACTTTGTATCCTAACTTAACTAGCCTAGATCGGACGTCCGTCTCTTATAGCGGTCTAAAACCCGCTTAAGTCAACATATGTGGCGATTTGCAATGTTCTTAGAATTAGAAACAAGATATTGTTCTAAATTCTTTAGAACTTAGTTAAATTATTGCATCCGACTTGTCAGCCGTTAGTTTTAGGACCCTTCCTCTTATTAAATAGACAATTTATGCCTCCAAGTGACTCGATAGATGCGCTGGTTTAAAACAATAATATAATATTTTGTAATGTGATTATACTTATTGAATATTAATGATGTGAAGACAAGGGGTTACGTGGGTAAAAGGAATATAAAATAAGATTCGGAATTCGTCGCGTCTCTTCTTAGAGCGTGCTTGATTTCTTGACGATCGGCCACGCCCGCGGTGATATTGCTCCGGCGCTGGGGCATCGTAGAAGGGGTTTTGATGTTGGTTGGAGGGGGGAGGAAGGGAGGGGGACCACAATGACCTCGGAAATTATAGTTTCCTCTAGGCATGGTAAAGAACACAATTGTCTGCGGATTCACCAGCAGAAATTTCCAATTGATTGTTTGTAGTAATTCATAGTGAAAAGCAATGTTGCCAGTGCCACCTGTTGGTTGTAATCGCTTCCAGTTAGCGATAGCTTGAGATGCTTAGTTCGATGTTAACTCGCTTTGCCTGATAGGGTCGCTTTGATGAGTAATACCGGAAGCTACGCGACGTGAAAGGAAATTCTTTAATGTTGCAGCTCGAACGGTTGCAGCCTCTTCATCCTGTAATCGCTTTGATGAGTAATACCGGAAGCACCGCTACGTGACAGGAAATTCTTTAATGTTGCAGCTCGAACGGGTGCAGCCTCTTCATCCTGTAATCGCTTTGATGAGTAATACCGGAAGCTACGCGACGTGACAGGAAATTTTTTAATGTTGCAGCTCGAACGGGTGCAGCCTCTTCATCCTGTAATCGCTTTGATGAGTAATACCGGAAGCTACGCGACGTGACAGGAAATTATTTAATGTTGCAGCTCGAACGGGTGCAGCCTCTTCATCCTGTAATCGCTTTGATGAGTAACACCGGAAGCTACGCGACGTGACAGGAAATTATTTAATGTTGCAGCTCGAACGGGTGCAGCCTCTTCATCCTGTAATCGCTTTGATGAGTAATACCGGAAGCTACGCGACGTGACAGGAAATTCTTTAATGTTGCAGCTCGAACGGGTGCAGCCTCTTCATCCTGTAATCGCTTTGATGAGTAATACCGGAAGCTACGCGACGTGACAGGAAATTCTTTAATGTTGCAGCTCGAACGGGTGCAACCTCTTCATCCTAATATCCAAAAATAAGTTACTTCAATCGTAATACAGGGTGTCTCAAAAGAAAGTTTATATTTAGTGGATCGATTAAAAAAAAATTTGGGAATTTATTTCTTAAAAATAATATCGTCTAAATGTAGACCCTCGCGTAGTAAAATTACTTATCGACAGAACAGACTGATTAACACTCTTCACGTTTTCTACCGTTCTTGATGACCTTGGTCGCCCGGATTTTGGTTTTTCCAGCGGTATACATGTCTCATCAAATTTTTGGACCCATTTTCGAATAAGAGGAATTCTTGGCGCATCATTTAAGTAGCGAAAACCTCGAACACTGCAGAATCTTCTACGCTACAGTCGCCAAATCACCGTTCTTGTAAACCTCTCGCACGCACAACGCGCCGTCTGCTCCCGAGAAACACTCCATAGCGACTGAATTCTCAAGAGCCAGGCTACCGATGGACATAACCCCCGCGCCCCTCGGATTCGTTGCGTTCACGCAGTGAGCTAATTAAATATAAACTGTTACGGACTCTTTGGTTTTTTATATTTTTTCTTTTTATAGATTCTTGCCTTCCCGAAATGCACAGAAAACACACCAGGCACGCGCATAACAGTAGTCCAATCTTATTTATATTATTATTTTGCCTGTTGAAGACTTAATACTCTTCGACGGGATAAGCAGGCTCTGCTGCTGTAGAAATGGAGCCTCTCGGTGTCACGAACCCGTCAATAGATGAAGAAGCGGCAGAAAGCGCCTCTTGTGGACTGGCACTTCCGAAACTTCTATCAAGTAGAGCGGTAACCTCGCGTACACTCGTTTCCTCAAGTACGTCAATCGGATCCGTAGTTTCGATGACATGAGATGTACTGGCCATCGATGTCTCGCCTTGCTCTTCATCAGAACATTCAATTTCTGATTCGGTCCCCGAAGGGCTCGTCTTCACTGAAGGTGAAGGCTGTCGCCATGAGGTGGTGCCGGTTCTAGAACCAGAAGCGCCACCCGTATAACGAGCTATTAGCTCGGCGTCGGCTGGATCGATGTCTTCAATTGACGGAATAACGGTTTGGATGCTGGAACTCTCGTACAGCTGCTCGTCCCCATCGAAACCATCATCGTCGATCGCGTCTTTCTCAACGTTCGTGATTCCCCATGTGACAGATAAATTCACGTCATCGCGTTCCAGCTTCAACCTCTTGCATGGAGGAGCGGTAGGAACGACTTCACGTAGGGCTCTTTTTATCCCTTCCGGCTTACTCACCAGCTGGTTCAATAGATGGTCGGAGAGGGCTTGCTCGTCAGGTGTCGGAGCCCTTGTGAACACGTACCGTACGAGGAATGAGTGTACATCCTCGTTAGCCTTTCTACTGGCGAATAGTGCCGTAATCATCGAAACAGACAGTTTCTTAGTCAGTAACAATACCACCAAATGCCCAATGGTAGTGGATAGGCTTCCGTTGCATACCGTAATATGTTGTAAGTCGTTAGCAAAGACGTGGGTTAAATCGTCATTCCGGGCTGATAAGTTGATTCTCCGTTCATGTAACCATGAATCATATATCTCTGACTCCGTATGCCAAAGGTATCCCTTTAGCACACGAGCGTGTAATTCAAGTACGCTTAGAAGGCTCTGAGCCTGACGTTCGGTCATCTTGTAGGATATGAAACGGGCTTTTTCATGAGTACGCACCTCGACGCATATGAAAGAAAGAAAGAAAGAAAGAAAGAAAAAATGTTTATTTGCGGTAAACATGACGCAAACTACAACAGAGTAAAATAATTATTTAAAAACAAATTGGGAGAAAATATGCGTCACATCTACGCAAAACGGCCACCGCTCAGCATAATGCCGCGACCCCATGCAAAATGGAGCCCCAGCGCTGGTTTTCAGCGATAGCCGGCGTTGACGCAATAACGTCGACCGGTGCAGCATGTAACAAATAATATGCAAATATAAAATAAATAAAAATATGTGTATAAATAAAATAATTAAAAATATGTGTATGAATATACGCTTCTAAAAGTATGGACCAAATATACCGAGAATGGCAAACATTCGAGCATTCCGTTCCGCGACAGCACCGACTCCCACGCCGCAGAATGCGTTATCTGTGCGCGCAGCTGTCAGCGGAAATATTAGACTTTATTGACATAATAATACTACTTAATCTGTGGACATAATATTTTAAACATGGCGTAGCAATTATTATGCAATTAATGTTTTGATTTTGAATGGAATTATGTAACAACGGGTGTATTGGGTGAGTGAGTAGGCATTTCCTACGTACAGTGAATTTGAGTTAGATGTGAATGATGACAAAAACTCGGACACACAAATGAAATCATTACGAAGTGAAATGGTAAGTGCGAAATTACTTGGTTAAAATAAAATAAAATACTCTTGGTTAAATTAAAATAAAGGATTCAAGCATCGAGACTCTGTTGAATTATATTAGTAATAGATAAATTAAATTAGATTGGATAAATATAAATTAGGGAGACTATTGAATGATATTACCAATAAATATATTAAATTAAAATTGAATTAATATAAATTAGGATATGAATACAAACAAGGGACGGTACCTGACAAACCGTAGTGTGCCAGTTGAATAATTATATTAAACTGAAAATTACAGAAACAAATGTAGCGTTCCTAAGCATAAAAGGATGATTGAAATGGCGAAACACAAAACCCCAGCACAGCCACACGGAGAGACGAGCGCGCCACCAAGCAGCCCACGCTCTGAAAGATCCCAAACCAAAGCCTGCAGGCCATGACACCTGAGGTAAGTAGGTATTTACAGTGAAGCAATACTAGAGAGACATTTGTTCATGTATGAGTAACTTTTTGTGTTGGAATTTGAAAGATTGTATTGTTTTCAGGCGACGCATTGGTGGTGGGAGATCATTCCAACAGCGTGTGGCTGCAAACTTGAAAGACCCCCTGAATGCTGCAGTTCTGTGCATTGGCACCAACAGTGGACATACCATGGAGCGAAGACTATTCTTTAGATAGTTTTGTTTCCAAGTAAGCTTTACATAGAGATAGTGAGGTTTTTTAGTTGCTACAATACCAAATAACAGGCTGGCTAAATGAAGCTTCCTCCTGGCAGCCATCTTCAATAATTTTAGATTATTAATGAAAGGAGTAACATGACTTCTTCGCGGGACATTGACACAAAAACGAACACAGGCATTCTGGATACGTTGGATTACACATTCTGTTCTAGAAAGCAAACATGGTCCATAGACTGTGTCACAGTAATTTAATTTGGATAGGATGAGGCTGTCAACAAGTTGTTTCCGCACTGGTATGCTTAGGTATTTCCGTATACCATATAAGACCTTTAGCCTGTAAAAACAATTTCGGAGAACATTTGACACATGGGCCTCAAAGCGCAGCTCTGGATCCATAATTAGCCCCAGATTGCATGTCTGCTCCACTCTCTCAATTTTCTCTCCCATGATAACTATCTCAGGGTTGGCAGACAGTATTGTACTAACCTGTTTCTTAGAGCCCAGAACCATAAATTTAGATTTGAGCGGGTTCAGAACCAGAGAGTTCTCCTCCGACCACACAACCACTCTATGCAAATCTTCATTTATTCTCTGCACTGCCAAAGATGTTTCATCCCCCTTGAAGGATATGTACAGCTGGATATCATCAGCATACATATGGTATTTGCAGTTAACAAAAGATTTTATGATATCCGCACTGTACAGAATGTACAACAAAGGGCCCAGAATCGATCCCTGAGGGACACCTCTTGACACTTGGAGGAGGGAGGATGACACTGTTGACCCATCCTCCATATGCATCTCAACATATTGAGATCTATTTGTAAGATAGCTTTTAAACCACTCCACTGCATCACTGTCGAAGCCATAGAAAGCTAATTTTGACAGCAGTAGAGCAGTATTAATAGCATCAAAAGCCCGGGAAAAGTCCAGCAGAGCCAGAATTGTACCCTCCCCCCGGTCACGTGCCTCAAGGATATTACCCACGACATCAGCCAGAGCCGTTGCAGTACCTCTACCCTTTCTGAAACCAGACTGAAGGTCAGGAAGAATGTTGTTAGTTTCGAGATATTCGATAACCTGCAAGTAAACCACACGTTCCAGGATCTTCGACAAACAGGGTAAAACACTGATAGGCCTCAAGTCCTTCATGTTAACCGGGTTATTGTTTTTAGGGATAGGGCGTACAATAGCGCATCGCCAGAGTTCGGGGAACGTACGCGTGGCTATGGACCGGTTAATGATGTCTGTAATGGCTTGCAAAGTAGTTGGCAACGTGAGAGACAACATATCCAGACCTATACCGTCAACACCCTGTGCGTTTGAACTTAGACTCTGGATAATCTTCAGGATTGACTCAGGATTGGTTGTTGAGAGTGAAAAGGAGGCTGGGCCAAACCTATGAGACTCAAAGTAGGATAGCTGTGTGATGTTGTGACAACAATCACCTGGGACGTCCAGAAATGCCGCATTAATGTCATCAGGGTTGTTAAAGTGACTTGACAGCAATCTATGTTTATGGTCCGGAAGCACATCTGATTTTAAATTGCGCCACAATAGTTTCGGGTCCTTAATGTGGTTATTGATGCTTTTGGCGAAATATGCCGTCTTCTCGTTAACTAGTGCCGCGACTGCTAGGCGCTTCAGATCCAGATAATATTCCTTATGACAGGGTAGTTTAGATTTACGAAATCTGTCCCTAGCTTCATCTCTCAAGGACGACATAAGTCTGATGTTTTCAGTTATCCATGGAGTGGGGCGGGTTTTAAATGTCTTCCCTTTGAGAGGAGCGTGGAGATCAAATAAATTAATCATAAAAGAGTTAAATGTTTGCACCATAGAGTTGACATCACTCATATCACCAATAATCGACCATGGTATAATTTTTAAATCAATTTTAAAATAGTCCTCTAATATGCTTGTGAGCGGACGAAAAACTACAGATCTTGGTTTAGCCTTATGCTTCTTAAAAATGGTCTCGCATGTGATGAACGAGTGATGACCGAGTTCACTAATATGATTCACCACAACGTTACGGATTGAAGCATCAGTGCAAATTATGTCAATAAGCGAACTACTATCACCTACAAAGTGTGTGGGTGTATCAACTAATTGATTTAGGTTTAAGTAGCTGAAAAATTCTAAAAGTTCTTTAGTTTTTGGGTTATTGACATCTAACATATTAACATTAAAGTCCCCTAATAATATTACATTATCGTAGGGGGCCAAACCACTAATACTAGCAGTCAAGCCCTCTAGAAAAAGCTCCAAGTTTAACCATGGCGGACGATATGCAGTGCCAATGAGTAACTTTTTTTTGTTAATATTAAGGGTTAACCAGAGCTGTTCAACATTGGGATGATCAGGATGGGCTCTTACCCGCGCAGTAACCCCATTTTTAATATAGAATGCAACGCCTCCCCCGCGCCCACCACGTACAGACGTAGGTCGCGGTATGTGCTTAAGCTTGTACCCAGGTACACTAGGCGCTCGGTCCTCTTCACCCACACGTAACCAAGTTTCGTTGATGGCCATGATGTCCACATCATGGTTACCCATAGCCATCAAAAATTCATCGTGATTAGTTCCTAGAGAGCCCGCATTCAATAGACCAAACTTGATACATTTACTCGGAGTCATTTGAATTTGTCATCTGTGAAATATATGTATGTATTGTGTATCTGCATGCTTATGTTGAATATGTGTAAGTATATATATATGTGGAGGTAGGAACTGTGTTCAACAATGTACTGCAATAAGCTTAAATGATGACGAGTTAATGTACTGTAGTTGACTTTATATAAATTTTTAATAATATTAGTGTTTGTTGAAAAGAGTGTCTTTAGTGTATAGATAAAAAGAACCAATATATAAAGTATTAATATTAAATGCGTCTCACTACACACACCTGCCGAGTTGTGACCACTGTGGTCAAGTACCTGATAGAAACAGTTGCGACGCATATCCTCCCAAGTAGAAAAAAATAACAAGAACTTAAAATAAATTAAAATAAAGAAAAACAAAAATAAAGTGAAGAGAAAACCAAAGTAATCAGGCCGTTTCATTGACAGATCCAAGTATCCGAGATATGTCCTCATCAGAACGGATTCTTTGTGTGGGATCACCTGGCTTCCTCCTGGCAAGAATGCGGCCGCGCTTGGTCCACACAAATCTCCAGTCGAAGCGACTAGCAGCGTCCCGTGCCTTCCGAAACAACTGCCGGTTTGTTTTTGTAAGGCGCTCATTGAGGAAGAAACGCTGGGCTGGGCCGGGCATGTCAAGGTCCGCTGTCGTCGCTCCACGCCGCACTCGCGCGCTCGCCAGCAGTTCATCGCGCAGATCACGACGCGCCAGGCGCACGACAATGGCGCGCGGACGAGTTTCTGTCGCACCCGCAGAGCTCGTCACGTTGAGCTGCCTCCCGCCGACCCGCTCTGCGCTAACAATGTCGCGTTCCTCAAGGATGACCCCCAACTTTAAGCTTATGACCTTGGTGACATGGATCGGGTTATCAACCTTGGCCTCGGGTATATTTGTTATCTCGATGTCATTCGCCAAGAGATCCTGATCCCTATCGTTGAGCTCGCGTCTTAAATCTTCCACGATCTTGTCCACTGCCCCAGTATTCGCTGGGCCCGAAGAAACCCGTCGCTCCAAGGCGTCCACCCTGGCTTCCAGTCCATCGATGCGCGTGTTGCAGGTACTCATCGAAGTTTTAAGCACTAACATCTCCTTCTCCATTTCCTTACGAAAGCCTTGGATCTCCGCACGCACCGCCCCCAGTTCCTCCATGATCAATTTCATGTCGGAGCCGGTGATCAGCGATATTTCCCGAGCCGAGACATCGACTATAGTGGGATTGTACGGCGGGGGAGTGGCAACAATAGAAGGGCTCGCAGTCTGCTTAGGTGCCGGTTTCGAACTGACGTCCGAAGTATTTGGCGTACTGGTTTCTAGCGTGCAAGCCTGTTCTACGGAGGTTATTGCTGGAGAACTTTCCGGAGCGCCTCTGACTGGAGTCTCTGCCCTGTTATCCCTAACGAGGTCCTTCTTACATTGACAGCACGATCCAAAATGCAGCCGCACTAGTCCACTGTTAAAGCGAAGGTATTCGCTGAAGCTGTCATTCCTGTGAAATTTATAAGCAAATATTGCATCTGTTCTAGTGTGCATTAATGTCTTCACCATGCAATCGTCGCAAGTCGAAGACACAATCCAGGCATAAATCGTCACTGCACTGGAGTGAATACAGAGGGTATCCTCTTCCTGCAAAGCTCGCGCTATCCAGCTGGTAGCGAAGAGCAAGTTTTTCAGGGAGATACCGTTCTCTTCACGTGAGCGGATCCGAATAGCAATGGCCCCTAAGAACCACTGCCCAAGAGTCGTCGGGACGAGCGTCGTCCCTTTTAAGGGGTTGAAGAGAGAAACATGCTTGGAAAACATGCTAGTGGAATTAATAACTTCTTCAATTCGCCCGAGAGAAGGGGAAAAGCGCGGGAGCCACCGCTCGCGCACCGGAGTTTTGACAGCTATTTTCCCCATCAATTTACCAATCAATAGGCTCTCATTGTAGTAACGGTCTACCTCCTCCGATGTCATACATTGGAGAATCACGTCCAAGATGCTCGGGGTGGGAAGACGTCTCTCGAATCCCACGTGCAGATTTCCGAAGTTCTCGTTCGACATGATGGAAATCGTTCTTTCTTTCGCTATGGCCCTGAACTTCCCTGTAAATTCAATATTCGAAGAAGGCCCGTTAATTTCGAACAGGGCATGGCAAATCATGGCCTCGTCGGTCATTTCCGAAAATCCGTTCCATGGCGAGGAGCGCAGGGGACGTAAATATTTGCGCGCCTTTTCGACACGCTTCTCCGCTAGGTTGGCTACCGAGGGGGCCTGCGGATTCATTCGAACGGTAGATGAAACTCTTGCTTGTAAAGCACGTGACTTAAGTAAGCCTGACATTCCAGTTTTCGTTCCTGATTTTACAAAGAAGGCTGAGAGATGAACTAACGCCGCTCTTCTGTCCCAATGTAAAAGATGAGGAAATGGGCTGTTATCCGTAAATGAATTATTTACCTTGAAAATTAATGTATTTTATTATTATAATGGATATGAAGAAAAACACACTGTTTGACAGACAATACTAAGTAAGCAACTGACAAAGTAAAAAGAACAAAAACGATTTTAAATTTGAAATAGTAAAGAAAAAATATAAAAAACCAAAGAGTCCGTAACATAAACTTTCTTTTGAGACACCCTGTATAACATATATCACATTATGAATTTACTTTAACGCTAACTAAATAGTAAGTTTAAAAGCGCCAAACAGATAGTCAGTTACAAAAACACATTGTGCGATTCCGTAGAATGGCTTACAATAATTGAATGCAAGTTTTGCCATTCAATAAAATCGCATGCGACTTACACCAGGCAATAAAATTGACAGGCGAGTATTGCATGCAAGTTTTGCCTAGAAATGATATTTCATTAAATTATAAAATTTAATGAAATATCATTTCTAGGCAAAACTTGATGATCGTCTTCTCAAAATATTTTTTAAGTTCTTCCGTTCGTGTGTTTCCAAGCACTTTCTGGTATGCGATTGAGTAAATAGCTTGAAGTACCTCAACCAAGAAAGTACTTATTGTACACTTACGTACTCTGAATAATTGTGACAATGTACATAATGAATCTCCCGTTGCCAAATATTTTAATGTTACTTCCAATTTCGTCTGTGCAGGAATATCATTATGCATTGTTGCGTTTTGCGTTTGTATAGACGAACCTACTCTGTCCAGCAAATAATAAAACTGGTTTCTGTTTACACGAAACATGTTTTTAAAATCTTCTTCATTTTCTGTTTGTAGCTCCACAGAAAGGTTGTTAGATGCTCCGAGAACATCTCTTCTTGATACTCAGTTTTTGACCCAACACCTTATTACTATACTATGGATCTATGGATACTGGACTTATTTATACTATGGATCTCCTGGTCTGAAAATAAAGATTTATTTATTTTTTATTTTTTTTATTCTTTTATTTTTCAGGATTTCTTGTCTCAAAAGAGCAGCAAGGATTACCACACCCTCACTCACCGCACTCATATTTAAATGATAGCACAAATGTCATATCATGCCAGAATTGAATACAATCGCGCGAGTTAGTGAAACTGATCAACCAGGAGTGTATAAATGCAGTTTAATGATTTATAAGTATACAAGTTGTTATATGGCTAATGTCAGGTAGGTAATGAACACTATTCCATGGCACGCAGGCCTTTTATACTCTTACAATCAGTGTCTAACAGGAAGATTCATTATATTTACATAAGAAGTTACATTCAATATTTGTACTTGCAATATATTATCTTAATTAGTTATAAATAATTCTATTTTCCTGTTGTGGACTTTGTTCGGGTACTGTTATCAGCAGCGGAGGATTCCGGTGAGATAAGTGTTCTTGACTCTCCTCTCCCAGCGTTGAGCGTTTTCGTGCGAGTCTTCGAAAAGCGTGATAAGCGATGAGTAAGAGACTTAGGATGCCTAGAGTGGTATATATTCCAATTGAAACGTTAGTCACTTTGTTATCAGTGAGCTGATGTTTTTTAAGCATTTTTAGTTGCTGTTCAATATCTTCATCTGTTGTTGGAATATTAACAGGATACTCGTTAATTATATTGTCAGTCTTTGTTTTATATATTTCAAGTTCCGTCGCTTTTTCTTGATGGATACACTCTGTATTATCTTCTAAATAGGATCCTTTGATTATCTTCTCACTTGATGTACATTGGTCGATGACACTTTCTTCTAGATCCCAATATTGGTAGTGGATTGTACTGGATATTTTAAGAGAATATCTGAGAGGGCAGTAGATGAGCAGAGTATTACATTGATTACTTTGTTTTAACACAGTTTGTTTTAAACATTCACATACTGGTTCTGCTTTACAAATTTGTTGGGAACAGCTAAGAGCTTTATACACTTGATCGTTACGAGTGAGATATTGGCTTGTTATAATATTTGGTAGATAACAATGTTCCGTTTTCTTTTCAATAGGTGCTAGTAAATATACTAACTGATATTCATTCTTAGATATAATGGGTATAGGCAGTTGGAATATCATAATATTATCACTAATGGCTACATGGGGTATTAGGATAGATTCTAACTTTAAAGGATCTTTTAGGATATTAATTGAATTTGGAATCTTCTTAATACTTTCTAATAAGTGAAGTTGATCTACAATAGAAGGATGCAGTATGTCATGTTGTGCAAAGACATATGCTTCTGTTAGTTGAATACACATATCTTTTAAGCTTTCTAATCCAAATAATAATTCTGAGGCTAGCTTTTCTTCTATATTTTTACTGGAATATTTATTAATTAAAATATTAATATGTTGAGAGATATTTTTTAACTTCATGTTCATATTATCTAATATGTTGGTAGTAATACTGAATTTTTTATCGATATTAATTAAATCGTTATTATCGAGGTTTCCAGTGATTGCTTTTACTATTGAGCCTAATCCGTCGATTAATCCTCGTTTATTTCGATTTGTGTTTTGCATTTTATTGATGCAGTGATATAACTTACTTTGAACATATTTGATACGGTAATTAAAGAGAGTTTCGTTTGTATTGAGATTATGTTGAAGTATTTCTAATTTATAATATTCATCATAGAGTGGTTGTAAGTTGATTGGATGAATAAGAGTCCATTCATCTTCTTGAATACTTGCTTTTCCTTGTTTTATACTGACGAGTCCTCCGTCTAGTGTAGTGAGACGTCCAAAACATCTGGAATACGCATATGACTTAAGTGAGTTCGTCTAATTATATTTGTTGTTTTATATGTAACTACGTTCCGTGGTTTGACTTCTATTACTTCGAAAGGTCCTCTAAATGCATTTACATTTTTACTACGGTCATGTCTTTTCATATAAAATTTTAATCCAGGTTTTAATTCAGGTATTTTAGGTTTTCTCATTTTATTTGCATGGCACCATGAATAGTCTTTGGTTAACTGTATTTGGTTTTTTAATCTATTTAAATAATCTGTCGTGATTACGTTTTGTGTATCTAGATCAATTTCCCGTAAGAAGTGTACTTCGTTAGGTGTTTTATTAGTCGTACTATGTATAGTTGAATTATATCCTAACATAATAAGTTTAGGGCAAATTTCTCCGAGTGTTTGTTTCTGTGCTCTCAATCGTTAAATTAAGGTCGAATGTAATCTTTCAATATCTCCATGAGAGGTATGATGTTGTGGCGTAGGAATATAGTATTCGATTTTAACTAAATAATCATTTACTTTATTATTCTTTGTTTCTATGTTTACATTATACTTTCCTTGGGTTACATATATTCTATGCATTCTACGCGGTGGATGTTCGTGTTTGATTATGAAACCGTTACTATCGTCATCATAGTTGCTGTGTACTGTAGCAGCATTTGATTGATTAAAGTTTAATTCGATTCGTGATAGTGCGTCAGCTACGTAGTTTGTTGATCCTTTTTTATGTTTAATTTCATAGTCATACTCCTGCATTTTTAGTCGCCATCGTGTTAGCTTAGCGTTAGGTTCTTTTAGCTTGGCTATCCAAGTTAATGGTTGGTGGTCGGTTTCTAAAGTAAATCGTCGTCCATAAATATAGGGTCTAAATTGAGTTAACGCATATAATATTCCTAAAAGTTCGCGTTCAGTGACATTATATTTCTGTTCGGTATCATTTAAAGTTCGTGAAGCGAATGCTATTGGGTGCTCGTCTTGAGATAATACTGCTCCTAGTGCCTTATCGCTTGCGTCAGTGGTGACAACAAATGTTTTGTTAAAGTCTGGATAAGCTAATATTGGTGGATTTGAGATTAATTCCTTTGTTCTGTTAAATGCTTCTAAAAATGTTTCATTATGGATAATAATTTTGTTCTTTTTTGTACATTCCGTTATTGGTTTAACAATTTTTGAAAGGTTTGGAATAAATTTTCTATAGTATGAAACAAGACCAAGAAAAGATTTTATTTCTTTAATAGTTTTTGGTGGAGGGAATTTTTTAATTGCCTCAATTTTGTCTGGACATGGTTGCAGTCCTTGTTCAGTTAAAATGTGTCCTAGAAATTTAACTTTAGTTTGGAAGAAATGACATTTCTCTTTATTAATGCGTAGTTTATATTTGCGTAATGTTTCAAAAACTTTTATGAGTCGTTTATGGTGTTCCTCTTGATTGGGGGCGAATACAATAACGTCATCTAAATAGACAAGACAGATACCTGCCTCTAAATGTGGTCGTAGTACATTATTCATCATACGTTGGAATGTAGCTGGTGCTGTTTTTAAACCGAATGGCATTCGTGTATATTCATAGTGTCCATCTGGTGTTGAAAAAGCTGTTAAGGGGATAGAGTCAGAGTCCATTTTAATTTGATGATAGCCAGCAGTTAAATCTAATGTGGAAAAGTATTTTGAGTTTTTTAATTTTGAAAAGATGTCCTCAATATTTGGTAAAGGGAATTTATCATCTCGTGTTTGTTCATTCAATTTTCTAAAATCTATGACTAGTCTCCATTTTTTTTTTTTCCAGGTTCTGTATGTTTTTCAACCAAATGTACAGGACTTGACCAAGGGGAATCCGATGGTTGAATTATTTTATTGTTAATCATTTCTTTTATTTGTCGTGTTACTTCTTGTATTTGTATTTCAGGTAGTCGATACGATCGTTGATAAACTGGTTCATTTTTTAATAATATAACTCTATGTTTAATATGGTCAAAGGAAGTATCGGCTGCTGTTTCCGCAAAGGTTTCGTCATACTTTGATAAGATTTGTTCTAAAGTTTGGTTATCTTCCAAATAGAACAAAGGAATGGAATTTTTCTTTGTTGTTAGTGTATTTGTTCCGGGTGATATAGATAATTGAAGCTGAGTCATAGCGTCCCATCCTAATAGATAATCATAATTATTTGAAAAAGGAAGTAAGTAGAATTCTAGTTCTACATTATTTGGGCCAAAAATATGTTGCAATGGGGGAAGGATTATTTTTCCTGTATGTCGTGTTATTTGATGTGTAGTCTGTACAGTAAAGGGTTCAGGTACATATTTTGCATAACCCTGGTCTAAATAATCTTGTGCTATACGCGGGTTGATAAAAGAACGTGCACTACCTGTGTCTATTAGCATTTTTTCGTCATATTCCGGTATTAATATGTAGGGAAGTTGGTTTCCTATTTGATGAAAGTTTATGTGGGTAATTTGGTTACTTGATCCGGAGGAAAATCCTCATTTGGATCTTCAGAAACTGTAGGTTCTTCTGAAAAATATGTCTGTTGATACATATTTTCACAAAATTGCATAAAATTATCATATTCATCTTCTTCGGTTGATTCTATGTTAAACATATTTTCACGTGAACGTTTTAATGGTGGTCTGTCAGTTACAGTTCGCATGGTGACATCTTCATTTCTTTGAGGTGGAAAATGTTGGGGATAATTTGGTTTTGTCTGTTGGGGCTTAAAGTCATTTTGTAGTCTTTGTCTAAATGAGAACGGTGAAGGTGGATATGCGTGTCTTTGAGGTGGTCTCCATTGTTTAAATGGTTGTTGATTCCACGGGTGTTTTGATTGTTGTTCATTAAACGGGTGTTTAGGTTGTTGTTGATTAAACGATTGTTTAGGTTGTTGTTGGTTTATTTGGTTACGTTGTGAAGGCCAATTTGAAGTTGAAAGTTTATGAGATTCTTGAACGACCTTTTGTTTTCTTGTAATTCGATATCCTTCTCTATCTAGTCTTCTAGCTTTATCACAAACGTCAAGGTATTTATCCATTTTACACAAATCCTCATATAAAGGTGGTAAGAATTTTAAAATTGTTTGTCTAGCCAAAGGTTCTAAAATAACCGATGCTCCTTTAAATTCCGTCTCCTTCGTTAACTATCTCGTCTAGTTCGTGTATTAGTGGTACAAGTCGATCAGTAGAGGGTTGAATATTTTGGATTTCCGCAATTATATCTTCAATTTTAACTTGCCATCTACCATATCGTTGTAATAATAAAGTTTTTATTTCTTTCCAAGAAAAATCATGCTTTCCGCGGTATACGGTATTTGCTGCTTCTCCTGATAATCTAGATAAAACTAAATTAACCTTAGTTGTTTCATCTCCAGTATTAGTTTGAAAAAATCTCTCACATGCCCTAATAAATCCGTTCAAATCTCGTTCACTACCTATTCCACAGAATATAGGGATAGGAATGTGTCGGGTTTCTACTTGGGGTGAGGTAGGTAATACAAGAGGGTTCATTTTTTGTTGTTTGATTAAAGGTTTGCCTGAAGGTGTTAATGCCAGTTTTCTCACTTGTAAAAATCAAAGTGTACTTACATTTGTATGATGGTGAAGAGGGTTACTACTCCTAGCTTCATGGGATATATTTGGGGTCGAGTCGGCTTGAAGCTTCGTCGTACGTCCGCTTTATTCCAATGAGCTTCCAAACTGCTGCGTGATTCTCTGTTGCTCGTAGTAGATGTCTTGAAGATCCGCTTGTCAGGGGCAGTCTTGATCGAAGGGTTTCGATAGGCTGACCAAACTGCTGCGTGATTCTCCGTTGCTCGTACAGTAGATGCCTTGAGGATCCGCTTGTCAGGGGAAGTCTTGATCGAAGGGTTCGATAGGCTGCTGCGTATACTTTGATGTGGTCAAGGTCACGATCAGCCTCTCACTTGGGCGCCAGTTAATGAAACTGATCAACCAGGAGTGTATAAATGCAGTTTAATGATTTATAAGTATACAAGTTGTTATATGGCTAATGTCAGGTAGGTAATGAACACTATTCCATGGCACGCAGGCCTTTTATACTCTTACAATCAGTGTCTAACAGGAAGATTCATTATATTTACATAAGAAGTTACATTCAATATTTGTACTTGCAATATATTATCTTAATTAGTTATAAATAATTCTATTTTCCTGTTGTGGACTTTGTTCGGGTACTGTTATCAGCAGCGGAGGATTCCGGTGAGATAAGTGTTCTTGACTCGCGGGTGCCGCGCTTCTGTTTAAACTATGAAAATTCTGACAGCGCGCCAGTCGCGCGACTGTCGCGCTGCTAAAGTCGCTTAGATGTGAAAGCGGTCTTAGAGCTTTTGTTATCGCAACTAGTTGCGAGATAAGCGCTTGGCCAATATTCCGTGCCGCTGAGTGTAATATTCACCATTTTGTAGTCCATCCATACAATGATGGATACCTCTCCGCAATGGCGAGATATTATTGTCCCCTTTTTCACTTTCTTCGGTACTTAGGAAATGTCACTAGGTACAGTAGCAGCCAGAAGTCGACTAGCAATCTCACAAAACTATGGCATAGCAATATAAGCGCCGCATCCCGTATAGCGCAGGCGATAATTTTCATTGCGGTGTTAGTGGACTTCTGGCCGTTGACTGTACGTTTCAACGATATACACGACGTCTCCGCAATGGCGAGATATTATTGTCCCCTTTTTCACTTTCTTCGGTACTTAGGAAATGTCACTAGGTACGTTTCGACGGTATACACGAAGTGTTGCTCAGCAATCAAAGCCCAAACTCTTGAGATATCTTGAAATTTCAATGATATATATGTGTGTGAAGTGAGAGATAGGAGCATAACAAGCTACGCACGTTTGCCGGGCGACTCCGAAACGTTCTTTTGGTTTTTGAAATTATAGGTGACATTTAAAATGTCACCTATAAATTACAACTTATAAACAACTTATAAAATAAATTTAAATAGCTAGTATAAAAACTAAAACCCGTCTACTGATGAATCAACGTTATCCATTTCCCTGCATATCTCAATCCTATACATACCAATAGCGTCTATACTCGCACATATACATCGCTATACAGGGTTTAAGGGATAGCCCTCCGCAAACTAACAGGGTGCATTCAGCTCCTCATTTTGAATCATATTCCACCGGAAATTTTCTCAGGAAAATTTTCATTTTTTCAAATTTTTTTTCAGTCACATTTTCATTATTTCAATGTAAAATTGCATTGTGTGTTCGCAGCACTCCATTTATGTAAAAAAAACTGCAAAAAAAAACACAAAAAAAAACTAGCAATGGATGTTGAAATACTCTAACCAACGACGCGTGAAATCAGCTGTTCACTTTCTGTCTAGCTACAGAGTTCATCGAACTCACCGCATACCCATTACCTACCCCTCCCAACCAGTAATAGACGCTCCGATTTCTGCACAAAAACACAAACAAATCAGGTTTATTAGATTCCCTTAACGTTCCTGAAGAAAATTCATGTACCGGTCATCTTAGTACGACATACTGAATTCACCCTATCAGTTTGCAGAGGGCTGTCCCTTACACCCTGTATATTTATTTATTTAGAATAAAAATACATTGTAGACTATAATAAAAATTATTTTGTTCTTTCACAACCATAAACAAAAAAAATATATCGATTCAAAGGCGAGATTTTGGGTAATTCAAAGAAAGAACAAAAAAAAAACATATCTCAATTACCGTCACACTTAGGACATGGAGGTCTTTAGGTGAAACCTAGCAAATGACCCCCCCAATCCCCCAAAAAATTGTGTCGGTCCATGCGCCGAACATCCTGTATACATAGCACAGAACATATAAAGGAGGTTAGAAAGGAAATAGTTCCTGATTTGTATCAGAACGCGTGTCGCCGTTAATCTCCCACTCTTTAACTTCACTACAAGCAAGAGACCAATGCCTACGCGCATTACGCACACAAATAAACAACACGCACTTAGATCGTGAGTTTGCTATTGGTTGTCACACTAACGCAATCACTGCGTTTCACGTACACTTATACATGCGTAAAAGCTCATGTATGCTAGGGCGACCAAAAGGTCGATTATTGATATCGATAAAATTAATGTAATCTTGTTTCTTACTTTGCAAGTATTGTGGACTATGTGGACTTCTGTAAAGCATGTTGTGAACATACGATATACGATTAAACTTAGAACTAAGATTGATTATTTACAGATTGAGTTTGTACAGGTCATGATTGTGGTTAGGACTGATGGATGTGCAATTTGATTTAGAATAGCATGGATAGGGTTGGGAGAGAAGTGGGAGTGCTAGAAGTTGTCCGGCTGATGCACCCATTGATCATCTCGATCTGGAATTGTACCAAATGTCTTAGTGAGAAGCTCGATTTTTTCAGCCCTTTCTGAGATATTGTTAAACTCCTCTATGAATGTAGGATAGATAATTAATTTTGACAAGATTAGGGTTAAATCCTGATTTGAGATTTTCAGGAGGCCTTTTTGGGATATCTTTAAACTTATAAGAGATGCAAGAGCTTTTGCTCTTGTAGTCATGGGGAACAGAGTAATATCCCCATGAACTCCGAAGGAAACATTCAGGAGCTCAGATCTAAATGTTGAGTTTGGAATAGCAGTGATTTTCCCGGCAACACTGATCTGATGAGAACTCAGAGAATCCACAGTTGGAGATGCCATGGGAGTGGAAGCCCTTCTAGATTGGGGCCTGGACATTTCTAAGGTCTTAGACTCTAACTTCTCAGAGAATTCAGCTATGCTTCGGGCCACACTGGTGATTTGACATGTAAGATCCTCCTGGAAAGTCTTATCCATCTCGGATTGCTTTTTCAGTGTGTTGGTGTAAATCTTGAACTGATCTACAAGAGTCCCCAAAGTCCCTACAGTGGAATTAAGAGCTTTGGCATGCTGGAGTTGGTAGACTGTGTTCATACCGGACATAGTGTGAAAGAGTACATTGTATCCCTGGAGACAAGCGGTTTCTAACTTCCGTTTAATTAACGCCCAGTCAAGAGTAGCCATTCTTACCAACATCCTGAACTCATTTACTAATAAGGTTTTATCATTTAAATTGATTTTACTGGCAGCGGTTAATTTAGCCATAAGAACATCTGACAGGGGATCTTCCTCCTCTTTGATAGTTTGAGCCAGGTGAACATGTATTCATGTGAATATAGAAACAAATAAATAAAAGTTAAACAAATAAAAAATACATAACTGAATTTTAAAACCAATTTTATTATTAACATTAGGATTTAATATGGAATATTTACCATGTTTATTATTTGTTTATTAGAGAAAATCGGTTGCCTCTCAACCTTACATTTCCGGTGCTTATCACCAGTTCAAAAATAAAAAAAATATTGTCCCTGAAATAATACGTATTTATTAAGTAGCATACGCTTGCTCTCTTTTAAATTGGAGTTTTTCAAAATGAAATGCAATCTAACACTAATATACTTTTCTATGATAGCCTTAGTTAGGTCTGTCACATGGCTCGCACTAGGATATAAGCCAACCTGATGATGACTTATGTTGTTAAATAAAACAGTCCCAACGAAGCTGCGCATAATCTTTGCTGTTAACAAATGCTTGTTAATATTCCGAAGGTTTTCGGTGTACTTTTTTATAACTGCTTCAGATGTTTTGCAGATTAGTAGCAGTTCTTTCGAAGGGTACAAGAGACCACCTTTATCTTTTGCTACTATAAATTTATGGTCGGAATTTATTTCACTTGATAATAGTGCTCCAACACAAATGTCACAATCAATTTTTTTCATTAAAATGTGTGCTATGTATCCCGCAATGTGACTTATAATTTGTTGACTAAAATCCGAAATATTTTGGAAAAATAAATTTATGTCTTCATCATCATTATTTTCGGAGACCATATCGTCTTCTATTAATCCATTATTAGTTGTTCTATTGATGCTTTCTATAGGCGATGATGCGCAATTCAGAATAGAAATATGTTCCAGAGCCAAGCAATTTCCACTTTCGAGAGCCTTTAACTCGATATGCACCAGTAGTTTCTTATATGCTGCCTTAAACTGGCGCGCCGTAGGGTTGTTATTGGCTCCGCCATGTGACCTTATATTGCCAAAGAGCATCTCGAGGTGGTCTTGGCTAATTTTATACATTGGCATATAAACAAGTACTTGAGTACGTATTATATGATTATAAATATGTTTTACTGCTTCGGCGCAACCAATGAACCCAATAAAGCCTGTTTTTCGCGGGCTTTGTAATAACAGTCTGTCGTCTAGACATTTTAAGGTAGTCGACTGCTGTGTCTAAGAATCCTAAAAGCGCCATTGAATTAATTTCCGTAAGCGCTTTCTTAAATTTAAATTGAAAAGAGCTTCGGGAATTGAATATGTCAAACATATTATTAATTATCCGCAAAAATTTCGATGTTGCTTCACTATTTATAAATGCAGGTAGTTTAAGTTCATTGCAACAAAAGTCTATAGCATCCGCTACACTAAGGCTGAATAGCTGTGTTGCGAGCTTAACCTTCATTTTTTGATTTTGAAAATGTATGTGACGGTAACGTAGCTTGTTAGCTAAATGAAAATTTTCTCTTTCTTGAAGCTTATTTAGTTCTTCCAAAAATTTCCACTGTATTTTATTGCCATCTAGATCTATAAAAGTTTTATAGCTTTGAAAAGCGTTCCGCAACAGTTTGATCATGTGAGATGGATCCAAAATTACCAAAATTGGGTCTTTAGTTACAGGATGGTTGAAAGTAATTCTTCGATCTTCTATAGAACAACCCAAACATTTCACCATTGCTATACAGGGTGTCCGTAATTAATGGATAATCTCTTAAGGGGTCATTGTACTCACCATTATGAACAACTTTTACTATGGGACCGAACCCAAAATCGCGAAAAAAAATCAGCTGCTCCCTACATTTATGTTCGCATAACTCGTCAAAATGTAGGGAGCAACTGATTTTTTTTTCGCGATTTTGTGTTCGGTCCCATAGTAAAAGTTGTTCATAATGGTGAGTACAATGACCCCTTAAGAGATTATCCATTACTTACGGGACACCCTGTATTCGCAGCGCATCCATCAAAAGTCAACGATATAATTCTTATACCGGTTTCTTGGATAAGTTCTAAACATTGTAAAATTAAGTCAGAACGCTGACTTCCTGTTATACCATCTACAAGGAAATAACCAACGGGAACTTTAAAGTTACAGTTTACGCTTGTATCTAAAAAAACTAGAGCCTCTTTAGCTTCTAACACATGATCTCCTTCAACGCCAGTACCGATATCAACGTGTCCCACTAATTTTTCACCGTCATATTCTATACGTCGGCGAATAGCCATTTCGTCAATAGTTAATCCCGCAATGATGGTGTAATTTGTGTTTTTAGCTTTTTGTTTCAACGCTTCCAAGGATTCTTTAGTAAAACCTGGGTCTCCTCCGATTTTTTCGTACCACTTTCTAAGTGTACGTCTTTCTGGCAGACAAGTATCGAACGTTTTACGTACGTAATCGTAGGCCTTCGGTGAATAATAATGTAGCGTCAACGCAAAAGTACGAAGCGCTGGGCTATATTTTTGTTTGCATTTTCCTTCAGACTTTTTTGTAACCATGCGCCGTGTCAGTTCTTGAGCCTGTTAATAAAGAAGAGTAGTAACGCTTTTTAATATTGAAAGAAAGCAAGAAAACAATCGACATCAGCATACAAAATACGAACACGGATAGTGTAAGAGTCTGATATACCTGTAAATTAATATTTTTCAGAATATTCGTGTCTTCATCTTTCAAACAAAACTTTTCTTGAATATTAATTAAAATGTCTTGGTGACATCGGCAATTATGAATCTCCAAGTAAACGCGCGGCGAAGTCCAAGGTCTAATGTGAGAGGAAGAAAACCGTATGTGCTGATGACTCGTATTTCGTCTTCATGCGTGACTCCCGAACAGCGGATCGCGGATAACATTTTTTGTTGTTAAATAATAATAATTTATTAAATCAAAATAACAATGTTAACATTAAAATGTATCACTAATAGGTACACTCGACTTATGCAAGTTAACGACATAGATAGGTGTTGCAACCAGCACCCTTACTAAGTTGTAAAATAACTTGTATTAAGGGCAGTGGTACAAACTGTTATAATCATTAATTGATATTGTATCTTGATGCGGCGATCCGTAATGAAAAGGCGGCTTGATATTGCATGGCAGTCGTAAACTGCCTTTACTGGCGGCCTTGGTTGTTTAACGGCTTCTTTGTATACGCACACGGTGTTGTGCATCTGCGGGCGTTACCATCAAATCGGTTATGGTAGTAACAGTACCGGTTGTCCCTGGAGCGGGATTGCGATCGGCGGCGGTTTTGGCCGTACCTGCCTCTAGACCTAGTACGTGATGACCTATGACGTAACTGCGCGTCCATAACCTCCAGCTTCCGTGTCAGCTCAGCCTCAGTCTGGGTCAATGCTTCAATAGTGCTGCCATGTTGAGCCGTTGCAGGCTGTGAGCTAGCTGCTTGCCCGGGCACTAGCATGCCAGTAGCAGCAAGTTGCGTGGTTACTGATACGATGTCGTTGATACGGTCCACCAATATATTCCAACAAGTGTGAGGAGCAGATTATGATATGTTCCAACAATAATTACAACAAGCTCCTTTCTCAATCGACTTCACCGAATAGCCCATTTGGTAGAATAAGGTTTCTTTATGCAATTTGTTCTCTTGTTATTTGTCCAACTCCAAGGTTCATAGGAACAAAATCTTGATGCCGTTTTTCCCTTGCTTCAGCCATTAGATGTTCCAGTGTACTTCTCTGTATTTGTAGAAGAGATGATATTTTTTCATCGGAATTCTTAATTTCATCAGGTAGCCCATTTGGTAGAATTTATTTATTTATTTAAAACACACATACAACTATCATCACAGGCTTACCTAATACGATAGTGTAGTTATAATAGCTTAAGTATAAAGATTACAAAGAAAGACTTTAAATATGTATTATGTAAATAATGTTCTTACAACTTGACAAAACATAAGGTTTCTATAGGTATATTGTATAAATAAGTTAAATATAAATATAATAAGGTTTCTTTATGCAATTTGTCCAACTCCAAGGTTCATAGGAACAAAATCTTGATGCCGTTTTTCCCTTGCTTCAGCCATTAGATGTTCCAGTGTACTTCTCCGTATTTGTAGAAGAGATGATATTTTTTCATCGGAATTCTTAATTTTATCAGGTAAGCTCCAAGGGCAGTAAAAGCTCTTTGCATTTGCGCCAAAAGGGGCCCCTAAAAATAAAACAACAACATTTCTACTGATTCCTATTATAAAAACGTGTTGTTCTGCTCTTAGAACTTAGATACTTCGCGTATTTACTAATGAAATCGGGTTCTTACTGATTTCGGATATTCTAAGATGATACAAGTTTTTGATACTATATATCGACTGTATCCGCTACAATACAAAGTGCGTAAAGACCATTTTGGGCCAAATTCACTTTTTGATGTAGTCTTACTTAGTTGACTGATACATAAAAGACTGCATCAAAGAGTGAATTTGGCCCAAAATGGTCATCTCAGCTCACCAACAGGTGTACAACAAAAAGATCAACTAATTATGAATTATTGTCACATGTTGCGACTTCTTCATTAAGCAGTTCAGTTTTTAATGTACTCTTTAGTGTTACCTTACTAATTTACACAATGATCTTTTCTTAGTACTCGTAATTCTGGCGTTTTTTTTTCAAGGTGTAAGCAACATTATAACAGCTTCAATAATGAATATTGAGCATCAGAAACGCTGTTTACATACCTTTTTATATGACAGAATAGAAACATTTACAAAAAAAAGTCCCATTTTTTTATTTTGTCATTTTTGATATAATAACTTTACAGTAACTAAGAAGTTATAAAACTTCTTAGTTACTTTCATTTTGAGGAACATTTAATTGTCTATTAAACTATATTTCATTAAGCTAGCATTCTTAGATTCCGAGAATTTCAGGTATCTTTATGTGACCTTAATTCATTGCTCTCTAGTGTATTTGTATTGCGTCGTCCCTATTCCTATACCGAAGATGAAACCTATTAATTAAAGAAGCAGCTACAGAAAAGCTTACCATTAAATGACGCGAAGCTCTGTTGAAAAAAGTTTGACGTAATAATTTAAACGATTTTTTGAAAATTCCGTTAGTTATTTCAATTGCCCGTGCCGGTAGGCAATTGAAATATCGTTACTAGTAGCGAAATTTATGGGTATTTGAGTAAGAAAGCTTTCACAGTCCAATTAAGGGCTCCTGCAGACGATCCGCGAACGAGTTTCCTATTAATTATAGGAGCAGCTACAGAAAACTTTACCATTACATGGCGTGAAACTCTGTTGAAAAAAGTTTGACGAAATAATTTAAACGATTTTTTTAAAATTCCGTTAGTTATTTCAACTACCCACACATCGTTATTATTCTATATTTATTGGCAGTAATGGTAGATAGCTGTGTTTTTCTCGGTCGTAGGGATAGGCGTACATGTACACTATAATTACATCTCTTTAATAATGAAATGGAATCCCTAAAGCCCCTATCTAGTATAAACACATCTCCACTTTGTAAAAACGTGTCTATATGAACCATTTACATTAGAAAATTCATTTCGTATAGTATAAACAAGTAAAAATGGATTCACCAAGTTTCGATATTTATGTAGAGAATAGGTGATTTTTTTGGTATATTATAATTAGAGCTTTTTTCGATATAAATGTAAGTTCCAATAACAATTGGATGACGTTTCTCTGGTCCAAATAGACCATTTGGTATTAATAAGTTTCTCTGAGAGATATCTGTCCTCGTCTAGTGATGTAACCCCTGGTTTTGGTCTCAAAAACTTGGGAGTACTATCTCTCGGGATATGTTCATTAAACGTTCTAATGTACTTCGCGGTACACTTAGCAAAGACGAAATACGTTAGTCACTTTCCCCAGATCTTAATTTGATAAAATATGCCGCTAGGGCAAACCTTCTTATATACTTGTTTGACAGGCTGGGGAGGTCAGCATGTAATTGGTTAAATTGTGCTTTTGCTTTTGTTACATACCAAAATAATAGTGCACTATGTTCTGGTATTTCATACATATTTTGAAAATCTAAATGTGCATAGGGGAGGTCAGCTCAAAGCGGCCACCTTAACTTTGAGTTAAAAAAAACCTAGTAAACGATGGACTTTTAAAGAGAATTTTATACTTACACCCAGAGAATTTATTAAATTTTCACAATGTGAAATTAAAATTCGCGCCAATTTAAAAATAACCATGTGATTTGTAAATTAACTTGTCACAAAACCGCTTTGCCCAAGTGGGGGTAGGAGCAACGTGGCCACCCCAAAAGTAAACACTAAATGTATTTGTTTTTTGTTGAAAAATAGTGTTCTTGTGACAAAATAAAAATACCAAAAATATTTTAAAATGTTATTTATTATTATTTAACATATTTGTAAAATAATCAGCATTAATACTTTACTTTCATTACAATCTGTCTTGAGGGTGATTTAACTTAACTAAATTGTTATATTTAGTTTAAAAACTTCTATTAAACTATTAGGAACTTACTCGTATAATCAGTTTTAGTTTTTGATAATATTTAACAATTATATTAATCAACAGTAAGTCTTACCAGTCTTATTATATCTTCTAAGAAAATAAATGCTCTAAAATTTAAAAACTTTCTTAAAAAACAAGTAAAATTTAATTAATTTCTTTAATTGCACGGGCCATGATATCTTCATTCTATGACGCCTGGGTAGTCTTCCTTTTATAGTTCTTAACCATCTAAACAAAATAATTAAGAATTAAATTATCTATCGGATCATAATAATTTTACAAAGGGCAAAGCGGTCAGTTGGCCACTTTTCCCGAGCCGTTTTGCCTTTTTCGGCCATTTTGTTTTAATAATGAACTGCTCTCACATTATTTATTATACATATTTCAGAGAGAATAGAACACAAACAAAGCCAAATAGATAAGTAACAATACACGTTCAATAATTTAAAAGCATTGAAATATAAAGAGGTTTGACCAAAGCAGATTGAACTTACCTTGCATTTTTCTTAACCAAACACGCAAATAAATATATTTCGTCACTGCAACCACGCGCTCGGCCCCACTGCTACCGAATGATTGCACGGGCCGGGCGGGAGGTTGGTTCTGCGGACAGAACTACCACATCGCTATCATTTCACCGCGCTATCTGCTTTGCCTCCTATGGCCACTTTGAGCTGACTTCCCGTACATATTCTGCTGCAGCTGAGAAGCAGCCTCTTGGATGTGGGATGGACTAGTTCCAAGATTTGCTTGTTAAATGATAATTGCAAATTCTGCATTTTACGGCATAATATTTATAATCACAGAAAAGTCTCAAACTCAAAGCATTTATTTCAAATAACCCAATTACAGGCACTTTTGAATTGTCAAGGGGTCGGTCTTGGGTCGGTCAGTCAGAAAAATGAAGCTAGTTGCTAGCTAGCTCACTCTTAGTGATGCCGGAACGGTAATGCCCGGTTTACATTATTCCAGTCCAGTGATCTAGCGAAATTCCAGTCCAGTGCTGGACTGGATCTGTAACGTCTACATTATTCCAGTTATTTAGAAGCCGTTGAAGTGTGAACACTATAGTGACAATGATTTCAAGAAGAGATCAGTTTCGAAAATGTTTCAAACGTGCTCAATCACTCTTGCTACAAGAAGTTATTAATGAGGTTGATAAGGAACTAAAAAAAAAGGAACGGATTTGGGTGAGAAATTGGATCAGCGAAAGAGATCAAAAAGGAGGGTCAGCAATACTTTTGCAACAACTGAAGATAGAAGATCCCAATGAATATAGACTGGCACTGAGAATGACAGCAGAAAACTTTGAAGAACTGTTATCATTAGTTTCGATTAATATCCAGCGTAAGAATACGTTGTTCAGAGATGCTATACCCGCAAAATTAAAATTAGAAGTCACTCTTTCTTTTTTAAGTACTGGAGATAGTTACAGAAGCCTCAGTCGTATGTTTCGATTGCCAAAACCAACTATTTCAAAAATTATACCAGAAGTCTGTCAAGAAATTAAAAGGGCATTAAAAGACCACATCAAGGTAATATTTTTTTTATTAAGTATCATATCTATGACAAATTAAGCATTATTGAAAGCATTAATGATTATATTAATGTATTCTGGGTCATCGCTTACTACATTTAACGAGTCCTCGGTGGTTTGTGTATCTACAGACGCTGGACTATTCAATGGCATATAAGTACTACTACTCGTGCTTGGTCTTGACGCATAATTGTAATTTGGTCTATTCGGTTTTATAGGACTATTCAAATCGTGTAGTCGACATCTTGTTATCACACTCTGTATTTCTTCTTGGCCTAGGATAGCCTGTTCTGTAGAAAGGGTTCTTAATTGCTTCGCAATGTGTTTCCCGAAGATGTCGAATTCATCTTCCACTGTTTCTGATTTGGATAAATCGTATTGCATATCTTTCATGCTACTGACTATTGTAGACAGCTGTGAAATTTTACTTCTTTTCTTTCGCGGTTCTGATAGACTTACTTCTGGGTTTGTATGGGTAGGGTTGGTCCCACATTGGTCACTAGGTTGAGTATTGTCAGTATTTTCTTTATTTTGAGCATCATCAGTATTTTCCTGAAAATAAAATATTTTTACTTTCTTTTTGCAGATACCCACTGCGGAACAATGGAAACAAGTCGAGGAAGGCTTTCGGAATAAGTGGAACTTTCCTTTGTGCTACGGAGCGTTAGACGGAAAACACATAAAAATTACTGGCTCCTATGAATATGGAAGTACGAACTTTAATTATAAAAAAGAAAACAGCATAGTATTGATGGCTCTTGTTGACCATGATTACTGTTTTAAGTATATCAATGTGGGCGCAAATGGAAGCGCTTCGGATGGTGGTATTTTCAAAAACTGTTCCATTTTTACTGAATTAGAAAATGGCAGTTTTATTCCAGAAGATGGAGTGATTGTGGCTGATGCAGCATTTCCACTAAAAACATACTTAATGAAACCATATCCTGGGGCTAATTTAACTTTTGAACAAAAAATATATAATTACAGGCTGTCCCGTGCTAGACGCATTGTAGAAAACGCTTTTGGAATATTAGTAAGTCGATTCAGAATTTTCGAAAAGCTATTTCAACTAAGTTACATACTGTGGATCACATTGTGTATGCAGCTTGCTCTCTACACAATTGGTTGAGAAAAAAGTCAAGCAATTATATGACTACTTCTTGTGTAGACCATGACGATCACAACGACCATCATTTGATTAATGGAACATGGAGATCCGAAATAACCTCTTTAGATAGTATCATACAGCAGGGCAGTAACAACTCAGCAACACATGCCAGGGAAAAAAGAACTCAATTTACTAATTATTTTGTGAACGAAGGAAAAGTACCATGGCAAAATCATATGATACATTGATAAATTTGTGTGTTTTAACAAATAATATGCTACTAAAATAAAAATAAATAAAAATCTTAAAATAAATACCTGTGTTTTACGCTTCACCATCACATTTTTAATAAATGAATTGAATTCGGCGAACCATTTCACTTTGGGTTGGTAAACATTGCCACTAGCACCAGATGTGGATGATTTCTTAATCTTGTCTAGTTCAAGGTAGTATGTCAAACGAATGCTTTTTATTTTGTTTTTCACATCTTCCGGTGTGAATCCTTCAATTTCCATACCAATGCACAGATTTTGCAAAGCAGTTTGGCGCATAGGTTTGTTTTTATAATGTTCTGATGTTATATCCCATAAACACGGATTTTCTCTGTATATAGTGACAAACTTTACAGTTTCGTCTTCAGATAACTTCTTCACCATTGTTAAATCCTTTTTCTTTGCAAAAAAGTCCGCAAAAACAACCAACACGTGTGTACTTCGTCAGCACTGGAATGGCACTGGATTGGCCGTCTACATTATTCCAGTTGCACTGGATTGGTCGCACTGGATTCAAAAGTAGACCGCGAATCCAGTTACTGGACTGGAATGCTTACTGGATTCAGTTCATTCCAGTGCCGGTTTACATTTTTCCAGTAAGCAATCCAGTACTGGACTAGATCGCTGGACTGGAATAATGTAAACCGGGCATAAGGCGAGGGCGATTAGTACCTGTACATCCAGGGAAAAAGCAGCAGCGCTGTGTATCAGGTGCTCCTACATAGCATAATCAGGCTATTTGTGTAGACTTATTTGTTTCAATACTGTCAATGTCTACAGTCTCTTCATCTAAATCCACAGACCGGTTTACTAGAACTGATATAATGTGAACGCGTAATTTGCTCCATCACTTCTCTGCCAGCAAGGGTGGCAGATGCGAGGCGAGCTCAGCAACTGAAAGAAACTAATAAAAGTATTTTACTTTTACTTTTTTATAACATTTTTTACTTTTTCAATAGTAATGTTTGTCCAGGGACGGAATCTAGTAAGTAAATCTAAATATTTCACACCATAAACTGAAATATAAGAATTTATATTTGAAACCTTACCTGACGTGGAGCAATTTGTCTAGAATTTTTTCCCTTATATGGTTTTCTCGTGGAGAATCCTGAGGCAACAGGTGATTTCTTTGTCAACGTAGGGAGCGACCACAGCCAACACAAATGAGGCGAGCAGCGGAAGTGACACGTTCTGCTGGATGTCTGATTTCATTCCATGCTGCAGTGCAACATGAATGACAACAAAATCATTGCTTGAGATATGCACCTGAAAATGCTATTGATATTATTCAACTAGCTTTAGCCCGCGGCGTCGCCCGCGCTAATGTCGGCGCGGCGGTCGCAGAGATGCGCGCCGGTGCGGTGTCGCGCGCGGGTGTGGTGGTGCCGCGGCGCGCAGCCTTTTTTTTTTTTTTTTGAGGGTGGGAAATCATCAAATAACTTCTCCCGCTCTGGGTGGAGCGGAAGGGCGTGTCAGACTTTTACTGACTAAAACCCATCCGTGTTCCTTCAGTTGCCTATGCCAGGGCCGCGGTATCTTCTTCAAACAACCCGCGACCCCAGCGGCGTCGGCCCTATTGGACCCCGTCACTTGCTGACATATCTGAGGCGCGCGTGGAACACAACGCGCCGTCGACTCGGGCCTGGTCCTTACCGGACGGCGTGCTTCACGCTGCTCACCGTCCGCAGGCCCGCGCCTACGGTGGCCGGAAATCGCCCCGCGATTCCCGCCGCCCGGGGCGTCTCCTGCGGCGACTTAGGGCGTGAGGCTGCCTCTCCCTCACGCGTTCCGCCTCCTCCTTCGCGAGCATCACTGCTTCGCAGAAGGAGGTGACGGCCTCCCATGCACTCTCGCTCCGCACCATGGCCTGGACCAGGCTCGGACGTGAGAGATCGCCGCCGCCGATCGCCTCCGTGAGAACACGGCGGTGCTCTGCCCAAGCCGGGCAGACCTCCACTGTATGCTCCACCGTGTCCTCCGGGCGATCCGCACAATGGTAACACCCGGGCGTTTCCTCCCGCCTTATGCGAAACAGGAACCTCCCGAAACAACCGTGTGACCGGTGAGGACCTGCGTCAGGCGGACGCCGTGGCGCCTCTCTAACCACTCCTCAAAGAGGGGACTTATCGCCGCAATTGTGGCGTGCCCAGCGGCGCGCAGCCTGAATTCGCGATAGGCCTCGGGGCCTGTATTGGCATTGGCACCGGCCGGAACGCGGCGGCGCGGATATGTACCGCTTGATGTCGGCTCGACATACCATTTTCTAATACACACCGCATTACTTAATGCAAAATTCATTTTATGGTTCATACAATTAAAATCAGTTTTATTTTTACAGAACTTTTTTTTAATGCGATAATTTTGTTCCACGGTATCACTTCGACGTCTCACTATAGAATGAAATACAATGTTCAATCTGTATTGCAAATTGTACGATATGCACTTGATGACCTACACTAGTAGCGATGCAACTAATCGATTATATTTCAAAATATGGCAACAGTATCCTTTGACATACGCGTGAAGTCTCGGCATTATCGCTTTTAGCGATAAGACCGCCCATTGAGTCGCCCTATGTAAAATTTCAACATTTATATCTGTATTTTTTATGGTGTGCACAATAAAGAGTATTCTATGTCTAAGTCATGCCGAACCTTTGACCTTTCCATTTCTTCCACAGCAAGCTTTGTTTGTACTTCTATAGCTTCAATTTTCTTCCTATGCAGTTGTTCTAGTGAACAGGATGTATTTGAGTGGGTTGGTCTTCTCCTAGAAACCCAGGTCCGATGAGTTGTCGGATTGTCAGTTGGAACTGTATTTTTGAGGCCACTCACACAGAGGTGTGTAATCTCCCCAATCCTATAATAGAAAAATAATGAAATTATGGTAAAGTAGTTACTTGACATAAGTAATTCGTTTAGTTTAATTTATCCTATAATAATATACAATCGGTTGCCCGCAGTTTCACCCGCGTGGAATTCAAGTTTGTGCCATCCTGCGGAAATTTTGCAAAATATTTTCTTAGCGAGCTTCTAGATAACTTATGGAATACACTTGCCAAGTTCAATCAAAATTGCTCCACTGGTTGGGGCTGTGCATTGATAGCCCAATCAGTCAGTAAGAGTTTCCTTTTATGTATACAGATTAATTACATTTGTCACGAATTCTTGATTTTCACGTACATCTGTGTCACTTGTCTGGTCATTTATAACTGATGTTGTAGGCATTGACATATCTGCAAATAAAAGTAAACATTGTTTAGAACTATGACATAGGGCAAACATAGTTTAATAAATAAAGTGATTGACTGAAACTGAGATTCTTTATCAATACACAGCCCAAACTTTTTCTCAGTGAAAATAATTGTAAGGGTTAAACTAACCTATGTATTCTATCTGTGGTGCTTCTGGGAAATCTTCCTTTTGTAGCCTAGCCATTGCCTCTTGGTCTTGCACCGCAGGAACATTGGAGTCATTGTCATATGGGTTAAATAACCCAATGGCACTAGCTTAAGATCCGCTGTTGAAAAGGATCCTCCTTCTTAGGTGGTATGGTGGTCCACCACCTAAAACATAAAATATTTGTAAATAAGTAGGTAAAGTAAATATTAGCTGATAAAGTTAAGCATATCCATTCAAGTGTCTCATTATCATCATTCAGCCACTGTTGAATATAGGCCTTCCCCAAAGATTTTCAGAGCAACCGGTTGGAGGTGCCCTGCATCCAGCAACTTTCTGAGTTTTATCAGGTCATCTTTCCACCTGGTGGGGGGACGTGCTACTCTACGCTTGCCAGTACGGGGTGTCTAACCATCTTTTTATATCCTTATCAGCTATTGTCATGTAGGTACCTATTTTCAGTGGCACATAAAAATAACACATGGTGCTTTTCTCCAACAGATTATAAGCGACAACAAAGTTTGCATTTTAGCATAGCTGTACTGACATAACATAATAAATAATACTGATCTCTCTGATGAGATCACAAGGCGATCAAGGGAGCGATCTAGGGCGCTCCCCACCACTTCCCTGATATTGCCTCTGATTTTAGGGCCGTGTGTAGACGCTTTTATCCAAGTATAGCTATACGTTAGATTGCATGGAAAAACGACTGTTGGTTTACTCGAAAATAAAATCATGGAATAGATTATTCCTGGTATAGTTATTCGAGTATAAATTCGAGTTTTGTCGAATCCGCCCTAAGGCGAAAAAAAAGGAGTATACATATTCGTTTCTATGTCCCTTAAACTACTGACCTGATTTTAACAAGGGTGAATATAGAAATGAGCGGAATCTAATACTGTAATCGACTAAATCATTGGAATCGGTATCCAATCCCTAGTGTGGAAGCAATAAGGATTACAGTCCGACCATCCGACCAAAAAGAGGCGTGGGACTTTTCCTTACCAAGAGCGTTTCGCGGCGTTTTTTTGCAGGTTAGAAAAAGTCCCATGAGCGCTCAAGCTTATCAGAAACAAATCAGCGTTCAAAGATTTTCGAAAATTCGCTTGCCATACTCGGGAATCGAACCGAGTAAAATCTGGAAAAATAACATCCTGTACTTATGGCATCAATCGATAAGGTCAACTATAAGGATCAAATCTCTCTAACAAACATTATAAAATTAAACGAAAGGAATACCATGAAATCTTAACATATTTTAATAATTAAAATATGTTAAGATTTCATGGCATTCCCTTTTGTGTATCCAACATTTCGTAAATAATTTACGAAAAGTTGCTCGAAATGAGCTCCATTTTGTTGGATACACAAAAGGGAATGCCTACTCTCCATAATTATTATTATGCCCAACAACTCTTTTCCAACTATTTTTGTTGGACATAATAATAATTATGGAGAGTAGGCATTCCCTTTTGTGTATCATTTCGTAAATAATTTACGAAAAGTTGCTCGAAATGAGCTCCATTTTGTTTCAGCGGAGCAAATTGGCTGTGACAGACGGACAGACAGACACACAAGTGATTCTATAAATAAGGGTTCCGTTTTTTCCTTTGAGGTACGGACCCCTAAAAACTAAATAAAAGCTTGTAATATAAAAAGAAAGACTCACCGTTTGCACCACCTCTTCCTCTATAATTTGACTGTTTTCCTGTGAAAGGAAAATCCAAACATTATTCATATGGCCTAGCTATTATTATAATAAAAAAAACAAACAAAACAAATTATTATTGTAGCAAAAAATAATAAAAGTTTACCATTTAAGATGCAAATCAATCAATCTGCCTAGCCTTTTCCCAACTATGTTGGGGTTGGTTTCCAGTCTAACCGGATGCAGCTGAATACCAGTATTTTACATGCAGCGACTGCCTACCTGACCTCCACAAACCGCAACCCAGCTTCTGGGTAATACAATACCCCTCGGTAGGACTGGTTGTCAAACTTTCGGTTTCTGACTACCCATAACGACTGTCAAAGATCCAAGAATGACAGCCGGGACCAACGGCTTAACGTGCTTTCCGAGGCACGGAGGAGTCTCGGTATGTAAAGATGATCACCCATCCACGAACCTTAACCCGTGCGGCTGTTATTACTTAGCCACAAGCAAGAAAGATTGAAAGATTTTATAAAGAAAGAAAGAAAGAAATACGTTTATTTGCGGTAAACATGACGCAAAGCACAACAAAATAAAAATAACAATTTGTAAAACAAGTTTGGGGAAAATATGCGTCACATCTACGCAAAACGGCTACCGCTCAGCATAATGCCGCGACCCCATGCGAAACGGAGCCCCAGCGCTGGTTTTCAGCGATAGCCGGCGTTGACGCGATGACGTCGACCGGTGCAGCATGTAACAAATAGTATGAAATTAAAAAATAAATAAAAATATAAAGTTAATTCTAAAAGTATAGATCTAAGGTATAGATAAAATATACAGAAAATGACATTCCGTTCCGCGACAGCATCAACTCCCACGCCGCAGAATGCGTTATCTGTGCGCGCAGCTGTCAGCGGAAATACTAGACTAGAACAATATTACATAATATTTTAACATGGCGTATCATTATGCAATTAATGTTTTGACTTGGATGAAATTATGTAAACAAAGGATGTATTGGGTGATTAAGTAGGCATTTCCTACGTAAAGTGAATCTGTGTTAGATGTGAATGATGACAATGACTCGGACACACAGATGAGATCAAGGTGAAATGGTAAGTGAGAATTACTTGGTTAAAATAAAATGTGGATTCATGCATCGAGATTATTGAAATAAATTACTAATAAATTAATTAAATTAGATTGGATAAATATAAATTAGAATATGATACAAACAAGGGACGATACCTGACAAACCGTAGTGTGCCAGTTGAATAATTAGATTAAACTAAAAATTACAGAAACAAATGTGGCGTTCCTATGAATAAAAGGATGAAATGAAATGACGAAACACAAACCCCAGCACAGCCACACGGACAGACGTGCGCACCACCAAGCAGCCCACACTCTGAAAGACCCCACACCAAAGCCTGCAGGCCATGACACCTGAGGTAGGTACTTACATTGAAGCAATACTATAGAGACATTTGATTATGTATGAGTAACTTTTTGTGTTGGAATTTGAACGATTGTATTGATTTCAGGCGTCGCATTGGTGGTGGGAGATCATTCCAACAGCGTGTGGCTGCATACTTGAAACACCCCCTGAATGCTGTAGTTCTGTGCATTGGCACCGACAGAGGGCATACCATGGAGCGAAGACTATTCTTTAGATGGTTTTGTTTCCAAGTAAGCTTTACATAGAGATAGTGAGGTTTTTTAGTTGTTACAATACCAAATAACAGGCTGGCTAAATGAAGCTTCCTCCTGGCAGCCATCTTCAGTAATTTTAAGTCATTAATGAATGGAGTAACATGACTTCTTCGTGGGACATTAACACAAAAACGAACACAGGCATTCTGGATACGTTGGATTACACGTTCCGTTCTAGAAAGCAAACATGGTCCATAGACTGTGTCACAGTAATTTAATTTGGATAGGATGAGACTGTCAACAAGTTGCTTCCGTACAGATATGCTTAGGTATTTCCGTATACCATATAAAACCTTTAGCCTATAAAAACAATTTCGGAGAACATTTGTCACATGGGCCTCAAAACGCAGCTCTGGATCCATAATTAGCCCCAGATTGCATGCCTGCTCCACTCTCTCAATTTTTTCTCCCATGATGACTATCTCAGGGTTGGCAGACAGTATTGCACTAACCTGTTTCTTAGAGCCCAGTACCATAAATTTAGATTTGAGCGGGTTCAGAACCAGAGAGTTCTCCTCCGACCACGCAACCACTCTATGTAAATCCTCATTTATTTTCTGCACTGCCAAAGATGTTTCTTCCCCCTTGAAGGATATGTACAGCTGGATATCGTCAGCATACATATGGTATTTGCAGTTAACAAAAGATTTTATAATATCTGCACTGTACAGAATGTACAACAGAGGGCCCAAAATCGATCCCTGAGGGACACCCCTTGAGACTTGCAGGGGGGAGGATGACACTGTTGACCCATCCTCCATATGCATCTCTACATATTGAGATCTGTTGGTGAGATAGCTTTTAAACCACTCCACTGCAGCACTGTCGAAGCCATAGAAGGCTAATTTTGACAGCAGTAGAGTAGTATTAATAGCATCAAAAGCCCGGGAAAAGTCCAGCAGAGCCAAAATTGTACCCTCCCCCCGGTCACGTGCCTCAAGGATATTACCCACGACATCAGCCAGAGCCGTTGCAGTACCTCTACCCTTTCTGAAACCAGACTGAAAGTCTGGAAGAACGTTATTAGTTTCCAGATATTCAATAACCTGCAAGTAAACCACACGTTCCAGGATCTTCGACAAACAGGGTAAAATACTGATAGGCCTCAAGTCTTTCATGTTAGCTGGGTTACTGTTTTTAGGGATAGGGCGTACAATAGCGCATCGCCAGAGTTCGGGGAACGTACGCGTGGCTATGGACCGGTTAATGATCTCTGTAATGGCTTGCAAAGTAGTTGGCAACGTGAGAGACAACATATCGAGACCTATACCGTCAACACCCTGTGCGTTTGACCCTAGACTCTTGATAATCTTCAGGATTGACTCAGGATTGGTTGTTTTGAGTGAGAATGAGGCAGGGCCAAACCTATGAGACTCAAAGTAGGATAGCTGAGTGATGTTGTGACAACAATTACCTGGGACGTCCAGAAATGCCGCATTAATGTCATCAGGGTTGTTGAAGTGACTTGGCAGCAATCTATGTTTGTGGTCCGGAAGCACATCAGATTTTAAATTGCGCCACAGTAGTTTCGGGTCCTTAATGTGATTATTTATGCTTTTGGCAAAATATGCCGTCTTTTCGTTAACTAGAGCCTCCACTGCTAGGTGCTTCAGATCCAGATAATATTCCTTATGACACGGTAGTTTAGATTTACGAAATCTATCCCTAGCTTCATCCCTCAACGACGACATAAGTCTGATGTTTTCAGTAATCCATGGAGTAGGGCGGGTTTTAAATGTCCTCCTTTTCAGGGGAGCGTGGAGATCGAACAAATGAATCATAAAAGAGTTAAATGTTTGCACCATAGAATTGACATCACTCATATCACCAATAATCGACCATGGTATAATTTTTAAGTCAATGTTAAAATAGTCCTCTAATATGTTTGTGAGCGGACGAAAAACTACTGATCTAGGATTAGCCTTAGGCTTCTTAAAAATGGTCTCGCATGTGATGAACGAGTGATGACTGAGTTCACTAATATGATTCACCACGACATTACGGATTGAAGCATCAGTGCAAATTATGTCAATAAGCGAACTACTATCACCTACAAAGTGTGTGGGTGTATCAACTAATTGATGTAGGTTTAAGTAGCTGAAAAATTCTAAAAGTTCTTTAGTTTTCGGGTTATTGGCATCTAACATATTAACATTAAAGTCCCCCAATAATATTACATTATCGTAGGGGGCCAAACCACCAATACTGGCAGTCAAGCCCTCGAGAAAAAGCTCCAAGTTTAACCATGGCGGACGATATGCAGTGCCAATGAGTAACTTTTTTTTGTTTACATTAAGGGTTAACCAGAGCTGTTCAACATTGGGATGATCCGGATGAACTCTTACCCGCGCAGTAACCCCATTTTTAATATAGAAAGCAACCCCTCCCCCGCGCCCACCACGTACAGACGTAGGTCGCGGTATGTGCTTAAGCTTGTACCCAGGTACACTAGGCGCTCGGTCCTCCTCACCCACACGCAACCAAGTTTCGTTGATAGCCATGATGTCCACAGCATGGTTACCCATAGCCGTCAAAAATTCATCGTGATTAGTTCCTAGAGAGCCTGCATTCAGTAGTCCAAACTTAATACATTTACTCGGAGTCATTTGAATTTGTCATCTATGAAATATATGTATTGTGTATCTGCATGCTTATGTTGAAAAAGTGTAAGTATATATATATGGAGGTAGGAACTGTGTTCAACAATGTAGTTTAATTGATGAAGAGATAATGTACTGTAGTTGTAACTAGCATATATTAGAATAATTGTAAAATAGTTGATTGTATATAATTTTTGAATAATATTAGGGTATGTTGAAAAGAGTGTCTTTAGTGTATAGATTAATAGAACAAATATATAAAGTATTAATATTAAATGCATCTCACTACATACACCAGCCGAGTTGTGATCATTGTGGTCAAGTTCCTGACAGAAACAGTTGCGACGCATATCCTCCCAAGTAGAAAAAATTAACAAAAACTTAACATAAATTAAAATAATAAAAAACAAAAATAAGGTGATGACAAAACTAATGTAATCAGGCCGTTTCATTGACAGATCCAAATATCCGAGATATGTCCTCATCGGAACGGATTCTTTGTGTGGGGTCACCTGGCTTCCTCCTGGCAAGAATGCGGCCGCACTTGGTCCACACAAATCTCCAGTCGAAGCGACTAGCAGCGTCCCGTGCTTTCCGAAACAACTGTCGGTTAATTTTTGTAAGGCGCTCATTAAGGAAGAAACGCTGGGCTGGGCCGGACATGTCAAGATCCGCTGTCGTCGCACCACGCCGCACTCGCGCGCTCGCCAGCAGTTCATCGCGCAGATCACGACGCGCCAGGCGCACGACAATGGTGCGCGGACGAGTTTCTGTCGCACCCGCAGAGCTCGTCACGTTGAGCTGCCTCCCGCCGACCCGTTCTGCGCTGACAATGTCACGTTCCTCAAGGATGACCCCCAACTTTAGGCTTATGACCTTGGTGACATGGATCGGGTTATCGACCTTAGCCTCGGGTATATTTGTTATCTCGATGTCATTCGACAAGAGATCCTGGTCCCTATCGTTGAGCTCGCGTCTTAAATCTTCCACGATCTTGTCCACTGCCCCAGTATTCGCTGGACCCGAAGAAACCCGTCGCTCCAAGGCGTCCACCCTGGCTTCTAATCCATCGATGCGCGTATTGCAGGTACCCATCGAAGTTTTGAGCTCTAACATCTCCATCTCCATTTCCTTACGAAAGCCTTGGATCTCCGCACGCACCGCTCTCAGTTCCTCCATGATTAATTTCATGTCGGAGCCTGTGATCATGGTTTCCCGAGCCGAGACATCGACTATAGTGGGATTGTACGGCGGGGGAGTGGCAACAATAGAAGAGAACGCAGTCTGCTTAGGTGCCGGTTTCGAACTGACGTCCGAAGTATTTGGCGTACTGGTTTCTGGCGTGCAAGCCTGTTCTACGGAGGTTACTGCTGGAGAACTTTCCGGAGCGCCTCTGACTGGAGTCTCTGCCCTGTTATCCCTAACGAGGTCCTTCTTACATTCGGGGCATCGCCAGCTAGCAGTAATAGTGGCTTTCGTAGGAATACCAACACATATACGGTGATATTGAAGCTGACATTTACCACACTTGGCGCCCTCTACCGTCGAGAGGAAACGACCGCAGCCTCCACACTTGGCACCTGGCATGATGGTAACCAACGCAAGCCTGCTACGCACGTGGTTCTAAGATCGCACGCTAGATGGCGCTACAGATGTCTCGATACAGGATCGCTCGATCGAATAGCCGCGAGAAAGATAGATGGCTCTGTAGCGCGCTAGAGCTGCAGGAACTTTTTCCACTAAGTGGGTAAGCAGTCAAACTACGCCAAGACACCTTGATAATAAATGGATGATTTATGTCCTTTATGCGCACTATTTACTGTTCACTCCAATATATGTCACTCTATATTTCACTAGGTTTATTAATATATTAAATTATTACAGCGAAACTTGTGTTTTAAATTATTTCCGATAAAATAATAATAGACACGACTGCACCGACATAGACGTCAAACGTCACTCAATTTTATTCAAATCCTTTCTTTTTACTTAGTACCGATTCCCTGATAAACCCATTCCATTCCTCAAATAAATATAAAATAAAAAGAAAAACTCACAGCGAGTGGAATCTGGACTACCTCCACTAAAGCTTGACTATTTTGCTGTAAAGTGAAAAACCAAATTTTAGTGTGTTATTTGTACCTATGTCTTCCAACTCGCTGAGCTTAAATAATGATTTCATTCCACTGCGGCATAAGTTTTTGAATTCACATCAAGGGCAGGCAAGCGGAACGCACACATCACAGCATGTCTTCAGTGCTGCTAGGGCACCGGGTATGGTTAACGGTAGGTAGGTCTGCCGTTAACCATGCCCGGCGCCCAGCAAAACCATTAAGTGTCCCATGTATATATGCCTAAGTATTAAATTTTGCAAAGTTAAGTTACAAAACTCACAGACTGTGACACAACAAGTGGATTATCACGTCGCGCCCAAGTACGTCATACAGCCTGTCTGTATTGGTGTTAATTTTTTACACCGTGAGGGGTCCCCCTCCTAAAAGCAAAGTATTACGATTGAGAACAAGTTGTGGTAGAATTTGAAACTGTATAGGAGAGATAATTATATTAAATTGTTATTATGTACCCACCTGTAGCTGACAATTCAGCTTTTTCCTTTTTTTTTTTTTTTTTAATAATTTTGATTTATACTCATTGTGTAAATGATAAATGATTTATTTTCTGTAAGTAGGTTTGTACAAACACTTTTACACGTCAAACATATTTTTTTTTTAAACTAGATGAGTTCGACGTTTCCTATCTGACTACTCTGAGAAGAAACGCCGAAACAAACTCAGAGGTCACAGTCTCTTTTAAAGTCCAGACATAATCTTGGTCAGATCATGTGAAGACCATGTAGATTGCAGTCTGAAATGGTCTATTGATGAAAGAACCACACAGATTGAGTGGACCTGTCCAGTCAGTGCACGCATTTGTCAGTAATCGTGCAGCTCAACTCAAAACTTAAGGAGCTTAACGATTCGACGAACAATACCAAAGAAAAGACATTTGGGTAGGCCGCATAAATTACTCAAACTGTCAGACTATAACTAAAACTGAGAAAAGGATAAAATAAATAAAAAACAATGATCCACGTAGTCTTCACATTCACAATAATTAAAAATAGTATAAGTAATACTTTACACAAGTAAATATTCATGTCATTGTATAGAATATGTAAAAGGTATTTATATCAACATTAATAGTGTAAATTTATTGAAGCAGCTCAATCCCAAGCCTTTTTAACCGACTTCAAAAAAAGGAGGAGGTTCTCAATTTTTTTTTTTTTTTTTTTTTTTTTTTTTTTTTTTTTTTTTTTTTTTTTTTTTTTTTTTTTTTTTTTTTTGGTATGTTTGTTACCTCAGTACTCCGTCATTTATGAACCCATTGGTCCCATTTTTATCAAAATCCAGTTCTGATGATGGGATCCATGAGGAATCGAGGGAACTACTCAAATATTATAGGCATACCTATAGCTATTTTGGTATTTTCATCAACAAATCAAGCGTTTGCATTCAGAAAGTATCATCTGGTGAAGTGGAACTGAGGAAGAAGACCACAGAAAGCCACGGGAACTCCTCAACGATGATAAGTATTTCACGGGTGGCGATAAGATATCTCGATTAATAGTTAAGCGACTATGGCGAAGCTTTGAAGAAATGGTTCTGATGAAAATGGTACTATCGAACCGATCTGATGAAGGAGCCGGAAGGTAGGCATCGGAACTCAGTAATAAAACAATGTATCCTAGCCGTGTTTGGGCTTATTGGAATTGTCATGAGGTGCACTCTGGCTATAAATGATTTAATGCTTACTATATGGCGCTTCAAATTGCGCTAGTTACTTGAGTTGTTTTAGTCTATGTGGATGATGCTCCTCTAATTTATATTGCAGAGTGGTATTCACATTTGTGTGGGGTAGGCACCACTAAAAAGTGAAAAATAAAAACTTTTTACAAAAAAAAAAACAACCGACTTCCAAAAAAACACTACAAAGTAAAAAATAACTTTAATTTCGGAAGTCGGTGGCAAAAAAAAAACGAAAGTAAATAAAAAGCCAAAGACACCGACTTCCGAAATTAAAGTTATTTTTTACTTTGTAGTGTTTTTTTGGAAGTCGGTTGTTTTTTTTTTTGTAAAAAGTTTTTTGTCCTCAATATAGTCTTTGACAGTATAAAAGGCTTTCTGACAAAGTTTCCGCTTTATACAATTTTTGAATTTATTAAGGCTTAGTTCTTGAATGTGGCTAGGTAGTTTATTATAAAAACGTATACATTGGCAACTAAACGAATCACTTATTTTCTTAAGCCTGGTTGTACTGCTGTTGTGTAGTACTGAAAAAGATAGAAAAAGATAGAAAAAGAATAATGACATCAGGTACATCTAAAATATATACATCAACAAGAATGTTATATCATTCTCACCAGTCTCCATTGATCCGGCGTTTTTTGCACGTGTTAGATTTGATATAATATATAACTATAACTACTATAAGTGTATATATAGATACTACACAAATAGCAAGTCTTGAATGTCAGGATGGTTATTAGTTATTTTATTTACTGTGTATTAAAGTATTATTGTTTACTGTGTTCTATGAATATGGTGTGTAAGGGAAGGATTTCATAATTAAAAGCACAGAAAGACAAGACTAGATATTTATATTTCTTCAATCAAGCTTGTCAATAATTATTCATCTTTAACGAGAAAGCTATTGTCCGTTCGCAAAACTAGGTCTTCGTGGAGAAGAACGAACAAGAAACTCCACCGAAACAGTGTTTAAGTATTTTTATCAACACATTTCTTATTTCTTATATTTCTATAAATTATAGTTATCTCAAACAGATAATATTCTACCTCTTGGACAATGGTCCAAGAGAACTCAGAATAATAGCAACATAATAACAATAGCTACTAAAATAACATGGTTCAATTAGACATAGTAACAATATTTAAGGTATAATATCAAATTACGTAACTTACGTGACACCTGGTAGGTAGGTCTATTTCACATCACAACGGCACTAGCACTAACCACTTGAACGTCCACCGAGCAATTGCCCCGAGAATGTCCTTACAATCCTTGTTATATCCTACTACCCCTCTTTCCATCAAACGTCAACTGACAGTATTGTACCAATCGTTTAAAACAACCTATTATATTAATAATAGCAATATAAATTCTAAAATATATTGCTGGTACTATTAAATATATTTACAGCAATAACATCTATACGATTTTTACAAGATAAGAGTCGTATATTTTATAAACACAATAACTAGTCAAATTAGAAACTTCTATATTGGTCCTAAGCTTCGTAAATGTGACAGATGTCATTATCCAACAAACAGTATTATCTAAAGGTGGTTTTACAATGATGTTATGGTTTAAATCACAACCGAACCAACTTCTGGAATCAAGGTAATCTCAATTTTACTTAATACTTAAAAATATAGTGCTTAAAATTATAAAAATAATTATCAAATATAACACGGCCATTCTGATATGTACTTCGTTCTCGAAGTACAAAAACTTTTTTTTTTTTTTTTTTGTTATTAGCACAGCCACCAGGCACAGCCATAGTCATAGTCACAGCCACAGGCACAGCCACCCGGCACAGCCACAGGCACAGTCACAGCCACAGGCACAGCCACCCGGCACAGCCACAGGCACAGTCACAGCCACAGGCACAGCCACCCGGCACAGCCACAGGCACAGTCATAGCCACAGGCACAGCCACCCGGCACAGCCACAGGCACAGTCACAGCCACAGGCACAGCCACCCGGCACAGCCACAGGCACAGTCATAGCCACAGGCACAGCCACCCGGCACAGCCACAGGCACAGTCACAGCCACAGGCACAGCCACCCGGCACAGCCACAGGCACAGTCACAGCCACAGGCACAGCCACCCGGCACAGCCACAGGCATAGTTATAGTCATAGTCATAGCCACAGGCAAAGCCACAGGCACAGTCACAGCCACAGGCAGAGCCACAGGCATAGTCTTAACTACAGTCATAGTCATAGTCAGCCAATTATAATTATGTAATACGGCCATACTGACATGTACTTTGTTCTCAAAGTACAAGATGATTATCATTATACAGAAACAATAGTGTGAAACCTAATAATAACTAATCAAAACAATAAATCGCTCGGTCAACCTGACAATATCATTGCAAAGTGTATCGATCACCTTATTATATTTTCTGTTAAATAATTCCAAATGTTAACATGGTCACTGTGTTGGCACTAAGTACTTTACTTTGTAGTAAAAGGTTATAATTATAACCCATATCAGTATAAAGAACTGCAGCATAATCATTAAGCACTTTGAAAGTGAAAAACTGGTTTTTATCCATAGGTAATGTTTAATTAATTTGTGAACAACAGAGCAATAATATTAGCAATTTTAAATTAGGTTCCCGTGAACACTTGCATTTTTATTTTCGACCATACAACTCTCAGCCTCAACTACCGTGAGCTAGAGTGTCATGTCAACCCATGCCAAGTTTCGTTATCAGTTTCTTTTACATCGTAATGATCCAACCTCTCAAGTCTCACCCTTGTGAGTCCGGGAAATTCAAATCAAATACGACATACAACAATTATTTAATTATTACCTCTTTGAAATAAAATGCTCACAAACTAATTTTACTACAGATAAAATATCACTTTGTAATATAATTTTAAATAAGCAACAAAGCATAACATTTGGAATTGCCAAGTTCAATTTTGTTAACCATTGCATTTTTATTGTTAAATCTTAATCCTGTCTGAAAATTTGTATCTTATTCTCAGTCCTCTTTGTGAGAACTAGAATTAATTATAATGTAGTAGGTAACTAATTATAGTAACCACATTTTCATTATTGATTTTATAAGCTAAGCTTCCATCTTACTTTAAGTACTTAAACAAAACCTGCTCTTTAGGTCCGTTAAAAATAACAGCAAAATTGATACACATCAGCTATGGATAGTCTCAAATTTCAAAATAATAATAAAGCAAAGCCTCTAGAGGCGTTACCGATTTCAGCTAATTCGTAGGTACTGCTGCTCCATTGAATTCTTGGAATGGTTTTCGAAGGTGTCACAGCAACTTGCAGCTCCGCAGTCCAGGCTCTCAGTTGGCAGCACGTTGTCATCGGTATTGTGGGGGGGCGGGGTGAATCAATGACCCGCCGTTACACCACGCCGCTGCCACCGCCGCTGCCGCCGTTTGCCAACTTCCAGCAGAACACAGATTGCTCCAACGTTGATCATGAAAATAGCAAAATAAAATTCATTAGAAACCTGTTATGTAGGACGGCACTATCCCACTTCTGATGTTAGATTTGATATAATATATAACTATAACTACTATAAGTGTATATACAGGGTGTAAGGGACAGCCCTCCGCAGATTGATAGGGTGAATTCAGTACATCATACTAAGATGACCGGTACATGAAATTATTTCAGGAACGTTATGGGAATCCAATAAACCTGATTTGTTTTATTACCTCGCACGCAATGTATTGCTTCCGTGGCAAAACGCACGTAGCGAACGGTAGCGCAGTGAGTGTTCGGCTGCCCCACCCGCCACGGGGTCAATTCTCGCGCCACTTGGCTTAAACTAGCGACAGCGTAGTGCACAAGTTAGTTGAGTAGGTAGATACTTACGCGCAGGTACAGTAAAAGCGACAATAATTTAGCCTTCATTTAATTATTTTTATAACTGAAAGATGTTTAAAGTGGTGTATGGTACCTACTTATTGGTCAGTTTGTCAAGTACGGGTAGGGTTCAATGAAAAATAAAATAAGTAGGTTTTATGAAATAAGGAATAATGTTTTTATTTTGTATTTACGATGATGGCTGTATTCCCTCAAAAACCTTTATCTTTTCTGGCTTGCCTACGTAAAACGTTGTATCGTCTGCGAGGCATTTTTAAACAAATTAATACAAAAGTATTTTCCGCTCAACCAACAACAGTCTAAAACTTAACGAAAATAACCAGCAGATGAAACAAACAGTCAATAAAAAAAAAAAAATACTAAGTACTTGCAAACATGCATTCAGGCTTCTCATTAGCTGCCCTTTCACACAGCGGGAATTCCGCTTTGGTAAAGCGAGTAAAGATAACAAAATAATAAGCACTAGAGTTAATTTTGTGCCAAACAATAGCTACAACTAACGTTGAAGTGGTTTTCGTTTTTTTACCCGACTGCGGCAAGTTAAAAAAGGAGCGTTATGTGTTTTTACCATAAGTACAATGCTTATTACATAGAAAAATAATGTAAATCAATCAGTCTTATTTCAATAGGTATCAAAAATTAATCCTACCTTAGAATCGCTCCGGTCGTATGAGATACGGCTCGAAATGACCTCCACCGAGACCTTCACACACATTGGCACGGCGCAGGGTCTCCCCGTGCAAGCGGGTCAGCAAGTTGGGATCTTCGTTGCAGCTGTAGCGCAGCTGCTGGAATGTGTCTGTGATTCAATCTCGCATTTCTTCCTCACTCGCACATGCACTAACAAACACTTTTTTCCTTTACGTAGCCCCACAAAAAGAAGTCTAAAAGTGTGAGACGCGGGCTCCATGATTCCGGCGCAATAGTCGAGCTGCAGTGCGTGTGCCTAGGCGTGGATTTTGACGGACCAGGTCTAAAACTCTTTCTACAGTTGCACCGCGAAGTGGTCTTCCGGCGCCTTCTTGATTGGGAACTATGGGCTGGTTATCTAGCACTCGTTCATAGACATTGGTAATTATCCGGGAGTCTGATGGATGCCGACGGTCAGGATACCTATCGATGTAATTTCTGAGCGCTTCCCTGGCATTTCCCCGAGCTTCCCCGTAGCACATTATCATTTCGCCATATTCACGAGCTTAGTGCTCGTGTAGCCATTTCTCACAGACAACAACACAAATGGGTAAGTACGTAAACTTCACGACGCGACTGCGCGAACAACAGCGAGCGATACTGCGCAGGACACAGTCGCAGGACAACTAAACTGTACTAATGACTACACGAAAAATCACACACAAAAACAGTGTTGTCAACTACTCAAAAAATTTTGCATGTTTCTTGCAAAAATGTTGTACAAAAATACCACTATTTTTAAGCTTGACTAAATGTTAGAGCTGTTATTTTTTTTGGAGAAATGAAACGATAAATTTGTCAATTTAATTCAAAGTTTATGTTAAGCAAATTAATAGTAGTGATAGCCCAGCGTGATAGAAGACTGGGCTTCCATTGCAGAGGGCTTACGTTCGATTCGCGACTCGACTACCAGTCGGTAGCTGCCGTAAAGCCATGAAAAGGCCCTTGGGTGGCTTGGAAACTGGATCCAGTGATCGCTTGAAAAGTAGAATTAATTAAGTAATTAGGTATGTACCTACCACGAATACTCAAGGGCACATTATGTGCGTTTTTCCTTTAGAAATTAAGTGCACTAAAAGATTTGCATTTAACATTAGAGGAGTTCTTATGTGAACCAAGTTTGATCTAACATTTTCGTTCACAAATTGAGGTTTATTAAGTTGGCAATACTGTTGCGACTCGGTAAATCGGAGCGTCTCGCTTGTCTCTATTGTATTGTATGCAAGTAGTATGCGGTGAGTTTGATGAACTCTGAAGCTATGCAGAAAGTGAACAGCTGATTTCGCGCGTAGTACGTTAGAGTATTTCGACATACATTGCTGTTTTTTGGATTTTAGCTGTTTTATTTACATAAATGGAGTGCTGCAAACAGAGAATGTAATTTTACATTGAAATAAAGGAATATTAGCCAAAAAAACGTTAAAAAAAATGAAACTTTTCCTGAGAAAATTTCCGGTGGAATATGATTCACAATAAGGAGCTGAATGCACCCTGTTAATTTGTGGAGGGCTGTCCCTTACACCCTGTATAGATACTACACAAATAGCAAGTCTTGAATGTCAGGATGGTTATTAGTTATTTTATTTACTGTGTATTAAAGTATTATTGTTTACTGTGTTCTATGAATATGGTGTGTAAGGGAAGGATTTCATAATTAAAAGCACAGAAAGACAAGACTAGATATTTATATTTCTTCAATCAAGCTTGTCAATAATTATTCATCTTTAACGAGAAAGCTATTGTCCGTTCGCAAAACTAGGTCTTCGTGGAGAAGAACGAACAAGAAACTCCACCGAAACAGTGTTTAAGTATTTTTATCAACACATTTCTTATTTCTTATATTTCTATAAATTATAGTTATCTCAAACAGATAATATTCTACCTCTTGGACAATGGTCCAAGAGAACTCAGAATAATAGCAACATAATAACAATAGCTACTAAAATAACATGGTTCAATTAGACATAGTAACAATATTTAAGGTATAATATCAAATTACGTAACTTACGTGACACCTGGTAGGTAGGTCTATTTCACATCACAACGGCACTAGCACTAACCACTTGAACGTCCACCGAGCAATTGCCCCGAGAATGTCCTTACAATCCTTTTTATATCCTACTACCCCTCTTTCCATCAAACGTCAACTGACAGTATTGTACCAATCGTTTAAAACAACCTATTATATTAATAATAGCAATATAAATTCTAAAATATATTGCTGGTACTATTAAATATATTTACAGCAATAACATCTATACGATTTTTACAAGATAAGAGTCGTATATTTTATAAACACAATAACTAGTCAAATTAGAAACTTCTATATTGGTCCTAAGCTTCGTAAATGTGACAGATGTCATTATCCAACAAACAGTATTATCTAAAGGTGGTTTTACAATGATGTTATGGTTTAAATCACAACCGAACCAACTTCTGGAATCAAGGTAATCTCAATTTTACTTAATACTTAAAAATATAGTGCTTAAAATTATAAAAATAATTATCAAATATAACACACGCAGTTCGCCGAGACACTGTTGAGTACACTGGAGCATTGCTCCCAAAGCCGTCTAACCTGACTGCGACCTTCTTTACTCCTGTTAAAGTAACCAAGAGCCAACTCTCGGTTGGACTCTAAAAAAATCTATGAAAGCCGAGAGTTGGTTCACGCTCACACTTGCCATGTTGCCGACCCTGAAATGTTGTTGTGGAAGTTGCATCGAAACTTAGTGTGAAAAAATTTTGCATTGCACTTTAGAACACCGAACTTAACACTATAAATTCATCACGTTTTTATTCTCCCACTAATAATTGGATTTTTTTCACTTACCTTATCGTCGTATACTGTAGTCTTTGATCGTCGCCGTTTTAGATCAACGAGATTAAAGTAATAAGTTAAGTAATCCTTAAAGTCTTTGTTTTAGATGCTAATCAAGGAACAAAATAAGATATTTTGGAAAAAAAGTTTTAAATTATAATAAACAGCCGCTGTATGTTTTGACAGTTGTTTTTTTTTTTTTTTTCAGAAAGGCTAAGAGGTGTGACAGTCAGACAAATGTCGTGATAAAAATCGCCAGCGCGCCGACCAGGATGTAGCTTCTTACTGCATCACAACGCATGCTGACGTCATGAGTGGTTAATATATATTCTTTATTCAATCAATCAACTTTGGATCATACAATTTTAAGTTTGGATCATACAATTAACACAATTACAACAAAAACACACACACAAAAACAGAAAAATAAATTCCATCACAGTTAAATCAAAATCAAATTAAAATTAAATCAAAATTAAATTAAAATAATCAATTAAAATAAAATCAAAATTATATAAATTTAATTTAAATAACATTACTAGTCATAATAAAAATAAACAAATAAAAACACTATCAATATAATTGTCTAACCGGCATTGGAACAGCAACATGCCTGCCACAGCCATGCCGGATATAAGGGCAGTCCAGCCTGTCAGCGATCATTGCCAGGATAGCATTGGGGCTGGCCCGCACCCGGCTCACCAGGGACGCACACCGCTTGCGCATAGTAGCATAGAAACAGTCAGTGCGTGCCATCGCGAACATCCCTGATGGGTGTTGGGGCGCTGTTTAATGTTTGTCTTACTTCCACTTGACTGTTTTTCATGTCATCAATGCTTTCGTGTAGCTTTTTTAACGCGTCCTTCATCTGGCCTGAGTCTGTTATGTCTTGTATATTTTTGGAAGGCATAGTGCTGTTAATGATATAATTTAATTGCTTTATCTCAGGTATAAAAATGTCCGGGCTCATATTGATTCTATTTTTATTTTGAATCTGAATGTTCAGTGTAAAATCCTGACCCTTCAGCAGACACCCTGGTTTTAAGTAAATGACACCAGCAAATGGCTCAGCTGTACCTTGTATATCTGTTCGCCGCAGATTACTTTGAATGAATGATAACTTTATTTGCTAGAACATTTATATTATGATGTACATTAGATGTTACAGTTTGTTTGTTACAGTATATTCATCTATTCGGTTGTGAAAATATTAAGTCACAAAATAATAATAATAAGGATACTGCCATAGTGTAACAGTTTTTATCGCACAAGTCAATTTTTTGGGATGAGAAATGGTTTTTGAACGACTTTTCTTTTAGACGGAGCTTTTTCGTCCTTATTAAAAAGTGATTGATTATTTCTTACGAATTTACATACTTCAAATATGTATAATGACGGAAGTGTGAGCAATTTTTGCTGCATAAATTCTAATAACTTTTTTTTCTGAAGTCTTACCACTTAATATTTTATCATTTTGTAAAAGAACCTTTGACTTTAAAATATAAAAAAGTGTTTCGATATGATAGTACACATATTCAAGAGTAATAAAAACAGAATTAAAAAATATTGACATTTGTTGAAATTATAGCTAAATTCGTGAAGCAAGGTACAGAAATTTTAATTTTTTTTTTGTTTTTTCGGAGACCCATAACTGAAAATGCTTAAAATCTCGGTATGTGATACATATCGGTATGTGATACATAAGAATACCCCTCGACTCCTTTACTCTGGACCACTATTTACGACACACCCTGTATATCTATCGTTCCATCCGTCAAGCATTTCCAAACAGATTCTTCGCTTGACGAATGATACAGGACTCAGATCGTAGTCCAGCCTTTTCTTCAACCCTAGGGCGGCTTCCTTCGCGAGTTGGTCAGCTCTCTCGTTTCCCTACAACCTTCCGTGAGGCTTGATCCAGAACAAGGAGACACTCTTATTCGGGAGGCTGCAGCGTCTTATGGTGTCTCTGGTTTCCACGGCCAAGAGGTGGGGAGGGGGGTAACTTATTTATTTATTTAACCATTTATGTACACACAAATAAACAGACAAACAGAAAGGAACAGAAAAATACGTACCTGCAAAGGTAAAAGTGGTGCTTATTTCAAAAGAAATCTCTTCCAGCATATTTGCGATAGTACAGAGGATAAAAAGAGATCTAGACAACGTGTGTAAGAGTAGAAGAGAAAATAAAATACATAAAATTAAAAAAAAAAACAGTTAACTCATTAAATAAAACATATCGGTCTCACTGCAGTTTATTACACTGTTATCATTAGCATCCAAATCATAGACCACAATTTTTATTAGCTGACGAACATGCCTTTTCCCCTTACGCATGATAAAAGATGAGGTTTTAAAAGATTTACTTTTTCCCCTCTTCAATCTTCGCTCCTCTGTTTTTTGCTGTCGACTCTCCTCATATGCTTTAAAAATAATTACATTAATTATCTTCATTAGTATAGGGTAAGTCCGGGGGAGATGGCCCTACTAACTTTGATGAAGTATTGTCGGGAAATTAAGGTGATTTAAACAACCATTTTGATTGTAAACCAAACTTTGGTTATATTTCTTATCATAATCAGTCTCATAATCAACAAAAATAAACTTATTAAAAATTTAAAAAAAATCACGAGTGGCCATCGCTCCCCGAGTATCCGGGAGTGATGGCCATAGAAAGAAAGAAAGAAAGAAAATAAATTTATTTAGCACAGACCAATTATGAGGCACACAAAATAATATACTTAACAGCAATAAAAATAAAAAAATAAAATAATACTTAATAATAAAAAGAATCAACATGTACTAAAATAAAAAAAATAAATAAAAAAATAATAAAAATAATAAACAATACAAAGCGATACACGAATGTGTGCCCCACGGCTGCGCCAAAAAGGCCCAGTTCAGCAAAAATGCCAGACAACTAGTGCCTGACGCTGGTTTTCAACTGGACCGATGTGTGAGGTAACGGATGTAAATCAGTCTTATACTACAACGTGTGTATGCATACTTATCTACTTAAATAACAAAATAAAATTAAAAAAAATTAAAAAAAAAAAAAACAAGCGTTAACATGAGCAAGAGTAGTGCTACTATTTACATTTTCGTGCAACATTCATCGACAGAAACACTGATACATACATAAGTGGGTAGGTACATACATTATATAATTGAGACATTTAGTGTGACCAAATCCAGCTTCTGTTGCTCTTCTATGAGGTACTGCCGTAAGCGTCGTCTAAAGCCGCCTATCGTGTTTATTACTCTAATCGGTGGTGGCAGGTTATTCCATATTTTGGAAGCCGCATAACGAAAGCTGCCTCTAAAAGCGGCTGTACCCTGAGACCGAGTCGTGAGCTGCTGCGAGCATAGCCTTCTCCCGCATTCCCGTCTACTCGTAACCCAACTAAGTTTGTCGAATAGGTCGTCCGGTTTCTGATATTTAATCACACCGAACAGAAGGCAAGCCAAGTGCAATTTGCGCCTGGATTTCATTTTTAGAGTAAAATGCCTGTTCAGAAAAGGTGTTACATGGCTTCTGCGAGGAATATTATAACAAAACCGAGCACAAGCGTTTTGTACCCTTTGGATGAGGCGGTCTGTACGAGCTAATAGGCGTGGGCCGTAAACCGTGTCAGCGTAGTTCAACCTAGACAGAACCAGGGTTTCCACTAGCTGTTCCCGTAGTCTTTCAGATAAATAAGGCCTCATATTGTACAAAACCTTTAGGCGATAAAAACAGTTCCTAACCGAGTCAGCTACGTGTTTCTCAAAACGAAGGTCTTTGTCCATAATAACACCCAGATTCCGCGCTTCGTACACTCGCTCAATAGGTTCGCCCATAAGTTCTAAGTCAAAAACCACAGGTAGTCGAGCCAGCTGTTGTCTACTGCCAACTACCATATATTTAGTTTTTGCTGGATTTAATGACAGGCAGTTCTCCTCTGACCAGGCAGCGATTCTCTTAAGATCGTCGTTAAGATCCCTAATGGCTATATCGTACTCGTCAGGTCTAAATGATATGTAAAGTTGGACATCGTCGGCGTAAATATGAAACTTACATCTTTGGAGACTGTTATATATGTGTGTTATTCCGTTGTATATGTGTGCGTGGGCTGCGTCCCAGCCGTCCTTCAACATAACATTAAAGAGTGCGCTTCTAGCTGTCAGTAGTTTCACTTGTCCCTACGTACTTACCTACACAACAGTGGCGACGAGTTTACCCACAATCGTAAAATAAATCCTTTGTTGAAAAATGGCTCAGTCATTTTGTGGTATTTTATCAACTTTCGACCACAATGTCAACGATTGGAAGACTTATAAAGGTCGTATTACGCAGTGGTTCATAGCAAATAACATCGATGCGAAAAACGATGCGGCAGGAACCAGGAGACGAGCCATACTACTGAGCGCACTCAATGATAGTACCTACAAGTTAGCAGCAGACTTAGCCCTGCCCAAAGACGTGCAAGAGGTGCCATATGAGGATCTAGTGACGTTATTGGATAACCACTTCACTCCGAAACGTTGCGGGTTCGGCGAGCGGCATAATTTTTACGCAGCTACGCAGCAGCCGGGCGAAGCATACACGCAATGGGCAGCAAGGTTACGTGGACTAACGCTGCATTGCGGATTCAGCAATGTTGAGGAGGCGTTGCGTGATCGATTTGTGATGGGGATGGTAGCGGGTCCAGAACGGGAGAAATTGTTTGCGCGGGACTTGGAGACCTTAACCTTGGCGAAGGCGGTGGAGCTAGCAGAGAGCATAAGATGTGCGCGCGCGGGCGCTGCCGCTACTGCTTCTACATCAACAGGTCAAGTACAGGTGTTCAAGATCGCGAAAGGACAAAATAGTGCCAACCCGATTAATAGTGCCGAGAAAGAAAAGTGTTCGGTGTGCGGTCGTACTAATCATAAGTCGTCTCAATGTCGGTTCGCGAAGTATAAGTGTAAAAAGTGCAACACAGTAGGGCATTTGCGTAGAATGTGCAATAAAATTAACTACGTGTTAACGGAGGATGTGAGCGAGGACGACGACGGTAAGTCGCTTTATAACATTTGTACAGCTCGGGGGGAACCTATGACAGAAACGGTCACAATAAATGGCCAGAATTTGCAATTTCAAATAGATAGTGGATCAGCAGTGACAGTCATATCTGAGGGTACATATAAAAAGTTGTTCGCGAGTATACCGTTGCATACGTCTCGTCTAAAATTTTATAGCTACACGGGGAACAACATGCAGTGTGTAGGTTACGTGCGTTTAGCAATAACATATATGCAGCGTACCCACACACTTGATGTATTTGTTATACGTCATGGCGGCCCACCGCTGCTTGGCCGCGATTTCATAGCAATATTTAAATTAAAATTAACTGCAGTTAATTTCCTAATCGATAGTCACAGCGCAATTGAACGGTTGCAAATTCAGTTCCCTGAACTATTTTCAGACAAGCTGGGCGCTTTCAAAAACTATAGCGTAAAATTAAAACTAAACAATAATGCAAAACCGATATTTTTTAAAGCGCGTCCTATTGCATTTGCATTGCGCGACAAAGTCGATAAGGAGATAGAACGATTACAAAACCTAGGAGTGTTAAAACCAGTTACACATTCGGAGTATGCATCACCTATTGTGCCCGTACTCAAACGTGATGGTTCTGTCAGATTATGTGCGGATTATTCAGTGAGCATTAACAAGCAATTAGTAATAGAACAATATCCATTGCCGACGGTTCACGAGTTATTTTCAAAATAACACGGTGGCCAGCAGTTTTCGAAAATAGATTTGTCCATGGCCTACAACCAATTTTTGCTCGATGATGAGTCACAAAACATAACTTGTATTAACACTCCGCGGGGATTGTTTAAATACACACGTCTTGTATTCGGCTTGTCGAGCGCACCATCTATTTTCCAGCGCGCGATGGAAACCGTTTTGTCCGGATTAGACGGAGTGTTATGCCTGTTAGATGACGTGTTGATAACAGCTACAACTGAAGATTTGCATATGGAAAAACTACACATAGTTCTCAAGAGACTTCAGGACGCGGGACTAACATTGCGAAAGGACAAATGTGAATTTTTTAAAGACGAAATAAAATACTTAGGGTATGTTATCAACAAGAACGGACTAAAGAAAGATCCGTCTAAAATAAAGGCTATCGTAGACGCACCCGTTCCTACTAATGTTAAAACCATGCAATCATTCTTAGGACTAGTTAACTACTATCGTAATTTCGTTCCCCGAGCATCAAGCATACTTAGCCCTTTATATGATCTATTAAAGAAAGGAGTTAAGTGGCATTGGACAGCAATTCATCATAATGCATTTAATGAAATTAAAAAATGCTTAACGTCGGAACAAGTGTTAACACATTTTGACCCAAATTATAAAATAATATTGACGGTGGATGCTTCTCCACACGGATTAGGCGCTATTTTATCGCAGGTAGGTAGTGATATGTTAGAACGACCCATATCATTCGCGTCCCGCACGCTCACGTCAGCCGAAAAACGATACTCGCAAATACAGAAAGAAGCCACAGCGATTATATTCGGTGTTAAGCGATTTCATCAATATTTATATGGCAGGTCCGAACCGTTTGTATTACGTACCGACCACAAACCCTTAATTTCTATTTTCGGCCCCTATAAGGGCATACCAGAGGTATCGGCTAACAGGCTGCAAAGATATGCAATGTTTTTAAGCGCGCACAATTATACGATCGAGTACGTTCGAAGTACCAATAATAACGCAGATTATTTGTCACGAGCGAGTTTACGTCACGAGCAGGAACAGGCAGAGGAGCGGGGCGACAGCGGCGCTCACGCAGCCGCGGCCGCGGCGCCTATCGACCGGGCCACTTATGTCAACTTTGTGGTTGAAGGCAGTATTCCAGTGACACTGGACGAATTGCGCAAAGAAACTGCCAAGGACGTCACATTAGCAAAAGTAATTAATTATACTCGACAAGGTTGGCCAAGACAATTATTGTCTGATTTACGTATTAAGCCCTATTATTTGTGTAGGACTCAATTGTCACATGAAAATGGTTGTCTTATGAGAGGACACAAGGTGGTTATCCCGGAAACGTTGCGCTCAAAACTTTTACACGAAATACATAATTCGCATTTGGGCATTGTGAAAACAAAAGCTGAGGCTAGATCACGATTTTGGTTCCCAGGGGTTGACACAGCGTTGGAGGAAATGATCAACTCGTGTGATATCTGTCAACAGTTACGCCCGTCCCCGCCGCGAACGCCGATTGCTCCGTGGCGGTACCCGCCAGTGCCATTTTATAGGATACACATTGATTTCCTAGGCCCGTTAGATAATCAGATGTTTTTCGTGGTTGTAGACGCGCATACCAAATGGGTGGAGTTGTACGACGTAACTATGTCTACAACGTCCACAAACGTCATAGGGAAGTTATACGATTATATGTCCAAGTACGGCCTACCACATACAATAGTAAGTGACAATGGGACCGCGTTCACGTCATTTGAATTTAGAAACTTTTGCACAACAAACGGTATCGATCATTTGACGTCACCAGCGTACAATCCGGAAAGTAACGGCCAGGCAGAAAGTTATGTCAAAATCGTGAAGAAAGGCATTAAATCATGTGTCATCTCATCACGTAATAAAAGTGATTGCAAATTAAAAATATTAAAATACCTTTTTGACTACAGGAATTCTGTTCATTCTGTCACAGGTTTCTCACCAGCTGAGTTAGTGTTTGGCCGCAAGTTGAGGTCACGCTTAGATTTAATAAATCCAAAAACGCCGGCGGCCCCTCTCACAACCCCCACTAATAATGTTAATCGTCAGCAGTGTTCGCAAATTGAAACATGTGGAAGATACAATAAACAAGTGTTTAAGCCAGGAGATGAGATAATGTACAAAAAGTTTTTAAATAACACAAAATTCCATTGGTGCAGAGGTATTATTAAAAGGAGACTCGGTAAAGTACTTTATCTTATTCAGGATTTGAGTTCATCATGTGATATAAAAAAGCATAAGAACCAAATAATATTATATAAAGGTAGCAAGGGTAATGTTTCACAACAGCCGCAACACAATTACGACTTTGACGACTTTAACAACTGCCATAGCGAGCCGTCAACTGACAACCCCCTGGTACAGAGGCCCACGGGGGAAGAAACTGATGAGGCAAATCTGCAATCACCATCGTCTGCAGACGCAGATACAGTGTCGGATCCGGTTTCAAGGAATCCAGACAGGCTATTAAGAAACATTCCCAGGGTAGATTACAAAGCTTTTCTGTAACATAATAAACATATACTTATTTAACTATTAATTTTGAATATGTGCAACTTGCTAATATTTTTGGTCAAATAAGGGGAGGAAATGTTATATATGTGTGTTATTCCGTTGTATATGTGTGCGTGGGCTGCGTCCCAGCCGTCCTTCAACATAACATTAAAGAGTGCGCTTCTAGCTGTCAGTAGTTTCACTTGTCCCTACGTACTTACCTACACAACAGAGACATTTTATAATATCCGCACAGTACAGAATAAAGAGAATCGGTCCCAATATAGAGCCCTGTGGGACTCCTCTCTCTACAGAAATAAGTGTCGATCTAAGGGTAGTGCCGTCACCCAAACGCAAGTCAACTAATTGCTCCCTATTACTAAGATAACTGCGGAACCATTGCGTAGCGCTGGGGTCGAAACCATAATACTTTAACTTAGATAGTAATAGCGGGATATTTATTGCATCAAATGCACGCGAAAAATCGAGCAAAACCAGGATTGAGCACATTCCCCCATCTTGGGCAGATAATATATTGTCAGTAACATCCAATAAAGCAGTAGACGTACTGCGCTGTTTTCTGAAACCTGATTGTAAATCAGGTAGAATGTTATTTTGTTCCAAAAAAAATGTTAGTTGGCGGCTAACGACTTTTTCTAATACTTTGGATAGGCATGGCAATATACTTATAGGGCGTAGGTCTTTAAAAGTAGATGGATTAGAATTTTTAGGTAAGGGCCTAACGGAGGCAATTTTCCATAGGTCAGGAAACGTAGACGTCACTATGGAGCGGTTTATTATATCCGTTACAACATTTAATGTGTGTGGCAGAGTCATGTTAATCATATCTAGTGTAATGTTGTCGTAACCTTCAGCGTTACTTGTTAGGTTCGAGATAACGCGAGAGATGTCATTCTCCTCCACTGGAGTGATTGTGAAAATTTCTTCACCATGCCTATGATTTTCATAATAACTCATAAGTGATGCGCTTGCCACGTGGTTACCGGGGACAATTAAAAAGTTGTTATTGATTAGGTCAGGATCTGTAAAGTGCGACGGAAGGTCTTGTTTAGGCTTAAAGGGCGCTTAATAATTTAGGGTTTTTTATTCTATTATTTATGTTGTGCTTAAAATACGCTACTTTTTCATTGTATAACGAAGTAATCACTAAATGTTTTAATTCTTTGTAATATTTTTTTTTTGAATCGGCTTTCGTTTTCCTGTAACTACTAAGTGCGTCGTCACGTAAACGCATCATAACTTTGATTGTATCTGTAATCCACGGATACGACTTTTCCCTTACAGTACACGTCTTGATCGGCGCATGAACATCAAACAGGGAAATTATATGGGTGTTAAAGACATGCACCATATCATTAACGTTGTCAAGCGATGAAATAATTCCAAAGTTTAATAACGATAAGTCCAAATTAAAACTTTCCGTACACACATTTTTAAGAGGCCGAAACTTTACCAAGTATGGTTTGAACTTATCACGCTTAATGTGAAATTCACCAACTACAATAGAATGGCCGTTGATAGCACCAAAAGGTTCTGCCGATGTATTTCTTGCCCTCAGGTCAGTACATAGGAGATCGATGAGAGTTTCACTGGATACTGTAAAGTGGGTAGGAGTTGTGACCAACTGTGAAAGACTGAGGCAATTCAAAAACTCATTAATATTTTTGGTTTTTATACCGTTCGTGTCTAGCAAATTGACATTGAAATCGCCAAGTAATATGTAGTGGTCGCAATTTCCCAGTGAACTAATAGAATCCGTTATGGCATCTAGGAAAAGAACAAGATCTTGCCATAGGGCTCCGGGGGAGATGGCCCTTAGTTTTTTTGCCCTTTCCCTTGCCTTTACAGTCTTTCAGCTCCTTATTTTTCTTGCCGCCGCAGTTCGAACACATGTCTTCGTACTCTGTGCAATTTTCATGAACCCACAGCATATTTTATATTATCTTCGGTCCATACATAAGAAAATACATTTTCTTTTGTCAGTTCTGCATGAGAATGACCTACAACTATTGTATAGTTGTAAATGTACAACTGGCGGGAATAATAGGTCAGGGACTTTATAACGGTTGGTTTTTACCATAGTCAAAAGATGATATTTTTACTGTGGGGTAATTGTCTGCCAGGAATGTGAAAAATGATTTGCTTCTTTTTTCGTGAATTGTCAGTTCAACTTGGATTTCGGCCTTGGTTGAATCGTCCTTCTCAATTTTGATTTTCTCCTTCAATTCTATGCATGTCGAACACATATCACTTCTTGGATGACTGAAACTTATGTTAAATTTCGTGTTAAAAATTCTTCTAAAATATGAATCTTTGCAATGAGGGAACTGTGCATTTTCTTCGATGAACATTTTGAACATTGATGCAATGCTTAACTCCGATGGCAGATAGGTACGCCGACTTTTAGATCGGCAGTAGTGCGATTCGACACCCTTAAATTTCTTTATAAATGAGATAATTGCATCTCTCAATCCCACGTTTTTCATCGACTTTCTATCCCCACCGCGTCTTTCTACAGCCATCAAACCGGTATCTTGGTGTCTCATTAACACTCCTCTCACTCGACCCTTTTTAATCGATAGAGCATTCAAAAAAAAATTACGGCACACTGGTATCATCATCACTGTAAACAATGCTCATATGTTTCGCATTGCCTCTTCCATTTACTAATCTTTTACGGACAGGGATAACAATTTTGCAGGATTTTATAATAAAATCATCTTGATACCGTTTATCAGAGTGAGCGTAGAACTGATCATGAAATCGTTTGATATCTTGCATTGATATATTAATACATCTATATGCCTCACTGTTATGTCTACACGGGTATCTCGAAGGCAAATTGAAACTCGAATACCTGAAAAAGAAAAAAAGCCTATATTAAAAACAATTTATTTTGCTTGAAAAAATATTAACATTAGATACGAGTGAAAACGTTGCACAACCCTACCTTCGGTAAACAAACAAAATGTTCAAGAAATTACTGACCTCTTCTTCTTCTTTGTTCCGCGACTATTTGGTCCTGCGACAGATTTTCTCTTCTTGGCCTGATGGCTAGGCACTTCCTCAACACTTTTCTCCATTTTATTCATTCTCTTCGGTTTTTCTAATAGAAAATCACTAATTAACACGACACAAAAAAGAAACGTTAGGTACCCACGCGTCGCCTCAATGTATGGAAACTGCAAGATGGCGGTTGGGGTTTGGAGCGACGTGATTGGCTCATGCGGATTTGACTATGTTTGAAAGTAAGCTGGGGTGGTGGTTATGAATGTTATAAGGCAATGAAGAATTCTGTAAAGAAAAATGTTGTGTTCTTACTTTAAAATCTATGGATTTGGATTTGACCACTTTTGAAAATTACCTCCTGAATTATGGCTACCTGCAGGCAGGGCTATTGCGTATCTCTGTTGACAGTTCATAGTGATGATCACTTGGCAAAGTGTACATCAAATAACTGTCAAACAGTTTCGTATTGGTTATCTGTTGTTATTGTTTGACGACACGTTTGGCGCAGTGGTTGAGCGATTGACTGCTGCGCAGCATGTCGCGGGTTCGATTCCCGCACGGAACAAATATTTGTACGACCTGCAAGTATTTGTTCCGAGTCTGGGTGTTTTTCTATCTATAATATGTATGTATTTACAAAAAAAAAAAAAATGTATATAAGTAGTTTATAAGCCATCTCGTTCTATTCTATTCTATTTTTAAAAAATGGCAAGCAAAGCCGATGTCGACTATTCTGCCAATGTCTAAAGTGAGCTAGATATACAAGTGTGCATGATAAATAAAAAAAAAAAAAAAAAAAAAAAAACAGAAAAATATTTAGTTGATCCAGTTGATACAACTTGCTGGGTTAGTACAGGACTGAAACAAACAAAAAATAGAAATAAATAAATATTATAATTGTTAAAACATAAAATACACGTATACCACACCAACACATACGGAGTAATTCACAATTTTATGTTATTGTGACGGATGAAAGTCATCAGCGCCACATGCAGATCTGGAGAGGAGTATGTTAGTAAAGAAGGAAAATTAGTCGGAAGAGGGATCTTAAATTTTGGGAGGCGCCTATATAAATCTAAAGGTGGGATGTTGTTTGAGCATTCAAAAAAGATGTGGTCCAGAGTGCCTTCCTCCAACCCGCACTCACAGAGAGAGGAGTCTCGAACACGAATCTTTTGCAAAAACACTGGAGTACAAAAGAAACCCAAGCGAATTCTACAAAGCGTAGAAATAATTGTTTTGGAGGCTTTTTTGAAGCCATAGAACCAAGGTTTTGGTTTTATTATTGGCTGTACTGCATAGTAAAACCTGCCCTTTTTCCTTCCAGTGATACTCCAGTGTTCCTGCCATGAGGATTGGAGCTTAGCCTTTGGAAGGCTGAGTAAGTCATACCCCTGAAGAATGTTGTAGGTGAGATCAGCTGTTGCTGAAGAGCAAGCATCTTTGGCCAAAGCATCAACACACTCATTGCCCTTAATGCCACAATGACTAGGTATCCAAACTAACTGAACTTCCTTTTGACTACTAGCACAAGATAATAAAGATTTTTTAATTTTTAAAACAAGGGAACTGTGCAATTTACTTTTGAAAGGGTTTTGTACTAAGGCTTGCAGACAGCTAAGAGAGTCAGTGAAAATAACGGCTTTGTCAATATTGTGATGTGACTCTATGAAAAGACAAGCTTCCAATAAAGCCACACACTCGCCCGTGAACACAGAAGACTCCTCAGGGCATTTGTACTGCAGAATAATTCTGGAGCTTTGGTAATAAACCGCAGCACCAATGCTATTGAGATCATTAAATTTTGAAGCATCTGTAAAGAACCTCTGAAACCCGGACCAACGCTCTCCCACCGCCGCATTGAAGTCTGAATTCGCTGAAGGGGACTTTTTGGAAATACTGATGTCAAAAAAAATTTTTGGTGTGAAACATAAGACTTCATAGGGAAAGTTAAAAAGAGGTAATCGGGGATTCTGTTCTATTGGACATGCTAAATTATGAATCTGACGAAATGCTTTTATGATTAAGGGGATTTCTTTGTTTTTCCAGAAATTTGAGCTTCTACATAATGCATCTAACTCATTCAATCTTGCTAAAAGGGGATGGGAAGATCTAGATATTAACCTAGCCAGAAAACGAGAGGCCAGATACTGCCGTCTCAAGGCCAGGGGAGGTTCAGCACACTCAACCTGCAATGCGTTAATGGGAGAAGACTTCATGCAACCAGAGATGATCCGAAGACACTTTGACTGAATCCTATCCAGTCCTGCCAAAGCACCCTTGTTGCATGGAACTAAATGGAACGTACCATAGTCTAAAACACTACGAATTAAGGCGTTATAGACCAATTTCATAGTGTAAGGATGGGCACCCCACCAGACACCCGAGAGAGCCTATAAAATCGAAACCACTTTTTCACATTTTTTAATTAATAAATTAATATGATGCTTACCATTTAATTTTGAATCTAGGAAAACGCCTAAAAATTTAACCTTATTAACTATCGGAATATTAGAACCCGAAATGTCCACTGTTGTATGTGGGATTAATCTTTTACGAGTAAAAATTACTGCCGAACTTTTTGGTGCCGATAATGACAGACCATGGCTTAAAAGCCACTGGTTCAGAGAGTCCAGAGAGAGGGATAAGGATGACGCAGCGTCTATGATAGAGCAATCTGTCACATACAAGACTAAGTCGTCGGCATATTGGAGGATGTGACAGTTACTATTTAGGCAGGAGCCAATGTCCACTGTATACAGGTTATAAAGAAGGGGGCTCAACACGAAGCCTTGCGGGAGTCCCTTCCACGTCTGTCTTACATCAAAATCCTCTCCCTGGACCCTCAGAACCAAAGAACGAGACAAGAGAAGAGCACAGATGCATTCGATCATCTTAACCGGGAGACTCAGCTGGTGCAGTTTCTGCCTGAGTACGGGAAGAAAAACGTTGTCGTATGCAGAGGAGATGTCTAGGAAGGCGGCTACAACGGATTCGTTTTTGGAAAACGCTAAGCGAATATCCGTAACTAAAACGCCAACGCTATCCATAGTACCGAGCCCTTTCCTGAAACCAAATTGGTAATTCGGCAGTAAATCTCTCGCTTCGACTATCCATTCAAGTCGATTTTTAATAAGGTGTTCCAATAGTTTGGACAAGACTGAGGATAAAGCAATTGGTCTAAGGCCGTTCGGATCATCTACATGTTTGCCTGGCTTCAGTAAGGGAATAATAATTTGTAATTTCCACTGATCAGGAACCCAGCCATTATTGTAACAAAAATTAATGATGTCAAGGAAGTAGAGTTTAGCCTTGTCTCCAGAGTGAACAATAAAAGAATATGGCACACCGTCAATACCGGGGCTGAGTCCCGAACATGTCTCAATACCACATTCAATTCCTTCAAAGTAAATGGCACATCAAATGGATCCTCTGAAACATTTTGTAGGGACATATTAATAGAACATTCAGAAGAAAGAGGAACATATGGTGGAGCAATTTTGTCAAAAAAAAGGTCAGCTGTTTCCCTAGTGATCGGTGAAGAGACTGATGGAGAGCACCCACGTCTAAACCTGTTGATGTTTTTCCAAACTAACGAGACAGGAGTAGAGGGAGATAAGGAGGTACAGAACTTAACCCAACCAGCACGTTTTTTCTTGCGAAGATGACGTTTGGATCTGGCATTTATCCGCAAATATGTCAGTAGATTTTCGGTGCTCATATCTGCATTGTAACACCGTTCAGCCTCATTTCTATCCCTGACTGCCGAAGTGCATTCTGGATCCCACCACGGGGGAGAAGGTATTTTGTCACGGGCACTGTTTTTCAATGGAAAGCATGAATCCGCACTGGAGGTAATGGCTGTGACAAATCCCTCATAACAGCCTTTGGCATTAATTCTTATTCCTACCCATAAACATTTTGCCCCTTCCCAAGATTTGAAGTTCCAACTCATTTACTACATTACTACATAAGTTGTTTAGCTGAGTGTGGCCTAACGAGCGCGATTTCAGATTACACCAGAATTGAAAAGCGAAATGATATCATCACTCGAAGTTGTATTGATCATATTTTTGTAAGATCGCGCTCGTTAGACCTTTACTCGGCGGCGCTCGGTACGGTTATGGCAGACCATCGCATGATCGTGTTGTCTTGTATTGGAGGTGGAGCTAAAGACGCTATACAGGATGTTGCAAAAGTAAAGGAATTAATTAATTATGATAAATTAAAACCAAAGTTGGACGCCATAGATTGGAATGCAGTAGATACTATGCAATGCCCTTTACAGATATATAACTATATTAAAAATAGCTTTGAGTGTTGTTATGAGCAATCCAAGTATTTAAAAACAATTAATACCAATAGCAAAAGGAACAAAGAGTTGTGGATAACCAGTAAAATTAATAATATGTGTAGCAAAAGAGATTTACTTTTCAGTCAGTGGAAACAGGATACAAATAATAAAATACTTAGATTACAATTCAATAAACAAAGAAATAAGACTAAAAAAGTAATAGATAAATCTAGAAATCAACATTACTTTAACCTAATAAATGAAAATAAAATGAATAAAAAGAAAATGTGGGACATATTAAACACACTATCTGGTCGAATTTATAAATCAGTAGACGAAGCAATAATCAAAGCATTTAAGAAGAATGATTTAACTATAAGTACAATAGCCAACAATTTCAGTAAGGGATTCAGCGAAAACGTAAAGAAAATAATACCTAAATGCAACATAAAACTAATCCCCGAATCAGATTACATATTTCCAGTTAACAAGTCCATGTTATTTAAAAAACCTACCGTACGTAATATATCAAATATTGTAAAAAATCTTAATATTAATAAATCAGCTGGTATAGATGGCATTCGATGCATAGATGTGAAAGTTCTAAGTGATAAGATAGTTAAGGTCATAGTTAAGCTAATAAGCACTAGTATACAAGTTGGGGAATATCCTCAAGAATTAAAATCGGGTATTGTGCGACCAATTTATAAAAATGGATCTCATAGTAACTATGACAGCTACAGGCCCATTACAATATTACCAGTTATAGATAAGGTAGTGGAAAAATATGTGTATCAACAAATCCAGAACTTTTACACTAAAAACGACGTCCTATCGGGTTCTCAGTTTGGTTTTCAACCTAACAAATCAACCTCAATTCTGCTTTCTAAATTCACTGATGAAATAAACCAACACCTTAATGATAAAAAACATGTCATCCTGTTATTCATTGATTTTAGCAAAGCCTTCGATACTCTCAGACATGATACACTTATAAACAAGCTTGATACTACAGGGGTTCGAGGCCCAATATTAAAATGGTGCAAAGATTATTTAAAAAACAGAACATGCCGTGTAAAAATCAGGAATGAACTTAGTGACGAAGTTGTAGTGGCTACGGGAACAGCACAAGGCTCAGTTATAGGACCCATGCATTATTTAGCCTACGTCAATGACATGGAGAATGTTATAAGCAATTGCTCAATATATCAGTACGCCGACGACACCTGTCTCGTAGCAGCTGATAAAGACTTATCTAAGGCTGAACAGTCGATTCAAAATGATTTTGATAATTTGTGTAAGTGGTCTCATGATGCTGGACTAGTGATTAATGCTGGTAAAACTAAGACTATCCACGTTCGTTCCAGTCACCTACTCAACTCTGACAAGCCACTTAAAACAGTTGCGCACACGCACGATTGTTTACATGAAATGCAATTATCAAGCCTTGGTTGCAAATGTGTACCATTGGAACAAGTTACCAACTACAAATATTTGGGTTTAGTCGTTGACGACAGATTTAACTGGGGCTATCACATTGACTCTATATGCGATAAACTGCGAGCAATGCTGGCCAAATTTGCAATAATAAAATACAAAGTACCTTTTAAAATATTACTTAACCTTTATAATGCACTCGCGGAGTCAATAATTTCATATGGAATTACTAGCTATGGCAGAACATTTAAAACTTACCTAGACAAAATATACAACCTGCAACTTCGTTTATTAAAAATAATAATACCAAATAAAATTAAAAAAACACTTTATGATGGTGATGACGTCACAGGTTTCTTTAAATATTGTAAAATCTTGCCAATACATACAAAAATACGAAAGTGGTTACTGATAGAACAGTTTACCAACAAAAAACTGCAAATTAAATACAATCACAGTATAGCAACAAGGATGGCAGCCCAATCAAAACTGGTAGTACCGCGATACAAAAATTATTACGGAAAACGAACGAACGCTTATTTAATACCTACTCTAATTAATGATGTTCCAACAAAAATTCAATCGGAAGTAACAAATAATAATTATAAAAATAAATACAAAAAATTCTTTGATTCTCTTTGAAAATGCATCACCTGTATAAATTTCATTCTATTCGTAATTAGCATCGACGCGAGCGACGGGCTGTTTGAGCCGCGCGATCGTCGTTGTTTACTTTTTTTTTTTTTTGGTTGTTATTTTCGAACTACCTCACTGTTTTCTTTATTTAATTATTTTTTTAGTTTTGTATCAAACTATATTTTAACCTGCCTGAAATACTTAATGATTTTGTTAGTATGTATTAAGATTGCTTAAAAGTGTTTCAACATCCGGACAAACCTATTGAGGTTTTTGTGATGTTTCTGTTTAAATTCAGTTTTGTTTCTTATTTAATAAACAATAAAAAAAAAAAAAAAAAATTCCTGGATTCTCTAGCTCCAAAGTTTCTATTGATCGCCAGACCGCTGTTCCCATCTTAATCTTTCCACCTTCCTTCTTCATGAGTTGGTGTAATTCTTCTAAAGTTGTAGTCAGTCCCATTATTATTTGTTGCAGGTTCTTACCTCCAGATCCTGTAACTCTCCGTTTCTCGATGTGCTCGAAAAAATCATCTCCAAATGATTGGATTCTAGGACCACTGAAGCAGGGGAGGCAACTAACTTGATTGTACACTCCAGAAAGCATCCCTGTTTGGTTGGCACAAGACATCTTGGCGTATACTATCTGTACTGGTGGTTTGAGGAATACCATCTTCCCACTTGTCATGCTTCGGAAGGAGTTCCCCATCTCTTCTCGAGTGAACCAATTCCCTGTCCTAGTTATCTGAGACAAAACGCTCAGGTCTTCTCTGTACGTCCCGAAGATGCTGTGATATAGAATCTGGGATGCTATCTCTTCGGTCATATTGCCCTGCATCAGCCACACCCTGGACATACACTGCTTGTACAGGAACCACCCCCCAGATCCTGTAGTATTGAAGAACTGCAAAAATTTCTTCCTTTCTTCCTCTTTCATTTCTTCTGCAGTTACTGCGAAGAAGTTTAACGGAAAACACATTCTTGTTGCCTGTCGGGAAGTTGTTATTAATAGTATCTCTGCAATTAAGCTGATAAGAGTTGACAACTCAAATGACATCTTTATGTTTTTTGTTATCTCTATTATATCATCAATTGCAGGTATATGAGACATGGCTCTCTTTACTGCAGCTGCGAACTTCCCTCTATATACTCCCTCTGTTCGAATCATGCACAAGAATGCAGTCATCGGACCCAAACTTTGTACTATTGAAGATCTCCTTTCTGGCGGAAAACTATTCCCTTCCAACAGTATGTGATGTGCCCCTGTTAAGCCATATTTGGACACCTGGAATACAGTATGGGTACCATCTTTCTTAGTGATTGGCATGGTCCCATGTCCTAGTCTTAGCTCATCCATTCTTAATTTGAATGCAGCGAACATGTCCAAGTATGGACCCATTGTCCCATACCAATTCTCCTCACTTTCCATTGGGAAATTCTTGTATTCCAGGTCCTGCTTCTTTGTTTCAGCCAGCCAAATGTTGTCGATGTCAGCCCTCTTCAGAGCATAACTTTGCCCCATAAAGTGGATGTTATAATCAGTAGCACCCACTTTAACCTGCATGTTTGTCCCGGTTCCTCGTATTTTCTGCCTATTTACATTGTGAGCAGTGAATATGATGCTTGTTATTTGGGAGGCCAAAATTACTTCCTTTCTCAAGTCACGCTTCATTTTTGCCTTCTCTTCTGCAGTATCTTGAGCGCCAGCCACTATTATGATGTCAGAGAGGACATCAACTATCTTCAGGTATGTCTTGTACAATGCAGTTAGACACTTCACCTTCTTGCCGCTGTCCAAGGTCATCCGAGGTCTTTTGGGATCTTGGACTTCTTGGCGTGTGTCAGGGTCGACAATGATGTCATTTCTCTTCCTTTTCAAAGTCGATGTTCCTGCCGCAGGATCTATTTCCATGGACATCTTATATTTTTATTTATAGCACAACTCGATATTTAAACAAAATAAGGATCTGTTGATACTCAAAAGCCATCTCGTTACCATAACACAAGCATTAGGTTGCTTAGCTTGGGACTAGATGGCGTTGTGTGAAATGTCCAAGGATATTTATTTATTTATCTTCAGTGACTAACTAGGATGACGTCATAAGCACCGAGTATCGTTGATAGCCACCGTAACACATTTTGACAGATGTTATTGTATCGATACTTATAAGATGGCGATTGTGTAAGCTTAGTGGACATCAAATTGATAGTCATTTCGTTTTTCGTGGCTTTCGTGAAATACACTACTCAAAGGTAGTGTTTTTTTTTTTAGAAATTACAGTGATTAACACTGAAGCTTGCTGTAATAAAGTGAAACGTCATTTTGTTGTTTGACTTGATAGAATTTTGTTCGTGGCAAAATTAATTATGGCACGGCTAATATTGCTGGGATTCGCTGAAGAACAGCGAGTACAAAATCGTCTGCGAATTGAGAGGCGCCGCTTACGCGACGCGAGTGACCCATTGCAGTTGCCGGAGAGAGAGTTTATTGCGAATTTTCGTTTGATTAAAGCGGGGCTCCAACAGGTTTTGGAAGAACTCCGCCTATACCTATCACAAGTTAAACGAAAAACAGCAGTTCGCAATGAACTAAAAGTAAGTTCTTACCAACTTCCTACTTACTTCTAAATTAATGTGGTTTTGTTGTGACAATACATATAATTTACCTATAAGGTAGGTCCTTTAGCTTATCAAATTGTTTGACTGAGCAACTTAATGATATTTTTAATTGTCTGTTGTAGATCTTGGCGGCATTAAACTTTTATGCCAATGGGTCATACCAACACCAACATAATGTAGGTGCCTCATACCTATACAACATGTCCCAGCCAACGTTTAGTAAGTGTTTGCATGAAGTGACTTATGCACTCAATATCCGGGAAGTTGCATTTATTGCATTTAACATTTGTCACACTATAAGCACAATTAATAGACTCTATCCCTTAAACTAGGTCTAGCCTGTATTTTAAGAGACAGGGTTCAGCCTTATGGGTACAGTAAGTAATTGACATTCAATAACAAGTTAGACAGTGTCGATGTTACATAATCAAAAGTAAAATTCTATGAAATAAAAGTAGGTAGGTTTTACTGTGCTGTGTATGTGAGTGAGAGTTCGTGTACGTGCGCCTGTGTGTGTGTCTGTGTGTGTGCAAGGGTGCGTGTGTGTGCAAGGGTGTGTCTGTGCGTGCATGTGTGTGTATATGTGCGTTGATTTTGCGATTGTGTTTTTACGAGATGTATGCTAGAAGATTCTCCGTTGTTATGTAGTCCTGTTGTAGTAGCCATTGAGTGATTATGTGTTTTAGTGAGTGTCTGTTTAAATCAAGTATGTTTAGTATTTTGTATAGTTTCTTATATAAATAAGTACCTATGACGTAATATTGGTGTTGGGCAAATCTAGTTTTATGTGTTACACCAGATGGGACATTTGTGCGTTTATTTGGGTTGGATCTGGGCATGGCTCTATGAGTTCTGAGGACAGACTGCAAGATGAACAGCTGTCTCACTGTTAGTACCTTACATTTCTCATAAAGTTGTTTGGTTGGATGTAAGTACGGTTTTTTAGACATAACTTTAAGTACGGCTCTTTGCGCTCGTTCTGCCCTCAGGAAATTCGTTTTAGTAGCACCCCCCCATGCAGTAATGCAATATCCGATAACCGACTGACACAATGCAAAGTAAACCATTTTTAATGTGTCTATGTCAGCCGATTCTCTAAGGGATTTAAAAACGTATATAAGCCACAATGTCCTACTAGTTATCATTTCTAGCTGTTTGTCCCATCGAAGGCCATCATCTATTTGTAGACCCAGATATTTTACACAGTCACTTCAGTTCTTCAGTTTTTAGTCAGTCAGTAGGACATGAACATGGTGTTGACGAGTCCACGCAGGAGTGAGCTGTTACAGCAAAGCTATGCGGTGGCTTGGTGTTTCGTCGGATTGCAAAAGGAATGAAGCAAGATTTATCCAAGTTTAATGTAAGTAGATTTTGGTGGAACCAGTTCATAATACTATGTAGTGCCATTTCTGCCTTAGTCTTAACCTCATCCCAAGTAGAACCATAAATGATAATTGCAGTATCGTCAGCGTATGCGTAAATCCTACAGTTAGACAGAATCATCCGGCAGAGATCATTGACATAAATTTGGAACAATGTAGGACCTAGTATGCTTCCCTGGGGCACGCCGTATGTCACAATTTCTTCATCACTGAGATACGCATCTATTTTAACTTGCTGAGAGCGATTCTTGAGGTAATCTTTGAAAATATCAAGTGCTATACCACGTACACCCAGCAGCTCCAATTTTGAGATAAGTTTGGGAACAGAAACTGTGTCGAAGGCTTTCCAGAGATCTAGAAAAATACCCAAACACTTAGCCCCACTATCAAGTTTCATTGCTACAAATTGTGTATGATCCAGTACAGCGTCTTCCGTCGAAACCCCAGGCTTGAAGCCATACTGGTTCTCGGAAATAATGCTATGCTTACGTAAAAAACCCCTAAGTTGCCTGTTAAGGATCTTCTCAATAATTTTAGAAAGCGAAGGCAGGATGGAAATTGGTCTATAATTGTTGACACAGGTTCTGTTCCCGCTCCTATATATTGGATGGACTATTGCTTTTTTGAGTCCGTTAGGAAACGTTCCTGACTGTAAACACAGATTGAAGATGTAGGTGATTGGTGGAACCAGTATGTGGCGACAGATTTTCAGCAAGGTTGATGATATTCCATCCCAACCAACAGCACAATAATTACGTAGCTGTAAGATGATTGTTTCCACCTCACCTTCATCGGTGTCTAGTAAAGCGAGGGAGCTAGCTGGTGGTGAAAAATTGCGCTGTATGTGTCGATCTCTGCCAGAGGAAGTATTAGTTGGACCGTGAGATATTAATATCTTTGCCGCTAAATTTTTACCAATATTACTAAAGAAGGAACATACTCGGTTCACGGAAGAGTGCGGACTATCACCTAATTTTAACAATTCGTCGGGACTGGTGCGTACTTTACGAGTACTAGTGATTTCTTGTATGGTTTTCCACAAAGCTTTGGGATTATTCTTTGATTTTTCAAGTTCACTTTTTTCAAAGGCTATTTTAAGTTTCCGGAGTAAATTATTACAAAAGTTCCTATAACGTGTATAAGTAAGTTTTAAAATTAAATTATTTGGAGATTTGTTTGATTTCATATGCAGCCTATCCCTATTTTTAATACATTTTAACAAGCCTGGTGTAATCCAAGGTTTAATAGTTCTATGTTTTTTTGGAATTGTAATTTTAGTAGTGTGTTTAGTTATTACGGATGTTACTATTGATACAAAATCAATCAAGGCTTCATTTGCATTTTTTATTTCATAAACGTCAGAGAAATTTATGTTTTCTAGTTCAGATTTAATGGCATCTAGATTAGGACGGGAGATAGTGTATTCTTGCTTTCGAGTTGGGGTTGCATTCGTTAACGTAAGTATAATTGGTTTATGGTCAGTAATGTACGATTCGAGAATTAATGTGGTGGAAGGTAATTTGGACTTTAATAAAACGTAATCAAGACAGTTTTCAAGTCTTGTAGGTATTAGGTGGGTAGGGAGTAGTCCCTGGGAAGCATTCTGTATGAGATATTCAAAACTATGGGGGCTCTTGTTACCTGGTTTTATGTCGATATTTAAGTCACCAATAAGTGCGATATTAGGGATAGGTGAAAGTTCACCCAAGACTTTATTTAAGCTGGATAGGAAAAGTTCTATTCGGTCTATGCTGTTATAGGACGGCGAACGGTAAACAGCTACAAAAGCAAACTTGGAGTCAAGTTGACATACCAGTACTCCTAAACTACATAAAGTTCCCTTCATCTCAGCGAGACAGGGAAATCATTATGAAGGGGTAAGTTTATTGTTTAAGCATTTAGATTATAATAGTACCTATTGTTATTATATTCAAATTAATTAAATTTGATCTATGATTGATTTCAGGTTTATGGAAAAGTTAAGCTTTCCCGGAATTATTGGGTGCGCCGATGGGACACATGTGGCCATAATCCGACCTACGGATCATGAGGAGGCATTTTTTAATCGAAAAAATTATCATTCCTTGAACGTTTTAATAGTAAGTATTAGGTAGTAATTTAAAATAGTACCTACCTATGTTTAAGAATAATGTTTTTAAACAAGATTGTGAACTTTATTCACAAATCACTGTGTATGTTTAACAATTGAGTACTTACATTTAAATTAAAACTTGTTTCAGATTTGCGATACATATCTAAATATACTGCATGTTGATGCATCATTTGGTGGTGCTTCACATGATTCATATGTCTGGAATCAATGCCCCTTAAAAGCTCATTTAGAAAGACTGCAAAGGAATAGTGAGAGCTGTTGGCTATTAGGTATGGTATTATAATTATTGATACATTATTTTGGCTGGTTATTGATAACGGAATGCTCATAATGCAATTAATAGTACCTACCTATGTTTAAGAATAATGTTTTTAAACAAGATTGTGAACTTTATTCACAAATCACTGTGTATGTTTAACAATTGAGTACTTACATTTAAATTAAAACTTGTTTCAGATTTGCGATACATATCTAAATATACTGCATGTTGATGCATCATTTGGTGGTGCTTCACATGATTCATATGTCTGGAATCAATGCCCCTTAAAAGCTCATTTAGAAAGACTGCAAAGGAATAGTGAGAGCTGTTGGCTATTAGGTATGGCATTATAATTATTGATACATTATTTTGGCTGGTTATTGATAACGGAATGCTCATAATGCAATTAATAGTACCTACCTATGTTTAAGAATAATGTTTTTAAACAAGATTGTGAACTTTATTCACAAATCACTGTGTATGTTTAACAATTGAGTACTTACATTTAAATTAAAACTTGTTTCAGATTTGCGATACATATCTAAATATACTGCATGTTGATGCATCATTTGGTGGTGCTTCACATGATTCATATGTCTGGAATCAATGCCCCTTAAAAGCTCATTTAGAAAGACTGCAAAGAAATAGTGAGAGCTGTTGGCTATTAGGTATAGCATTATAATTATTGATACATTATTTTGGCTGGTTACTGATAACGGAATGCTCATAATGCAATTTGTTTATAAATATGAGATGCACACCTACAAAAATGAGTAGTTCTATTGTGATGGGTGTTATGTGGAATGTGATATATAACCTAATGGAAATATTAATATTATTTTATTAATATTTTAGGTGATTCAGGATATGCACAACGCTCTTGGATGATGACACCAATCTTAGGCGCGGCTCTGGGTTCGCCGGAAGAATACTACACAGAACTTCATTGTAAAGTCAGAAACACTGTTGAGCGTTGCATTGGAGTTCTGAAAGCTGTTTGGCGGTGTTTGTTAGCACACAGGGTACTTCACTATGACCCAGTTATTGCAGTGAATGCATGTGTTGTTCAAACATCGCCAATGCACGGAATGTTCCAATGCCTGAGCCTAACAGTGATGATCTTTACAATGACCTACAGAGCCAAGTCTTTAGAGAGGGGTGGCAAGAAACGCGGCCATCACAGACGACACCCGAGATGTTCTAGTCCAAGTCAAGTCAAGTCAAGACAAGTATGGAATGCTAGAAACCCATAATTAATATTCTATTGTTTCAATTTTTTTTAAATTCTTGTATTAATATTAGTTTTCTTTATTGATTATTTTATGTGAATAAAGCCTGGAAAGCTAGAGATAATTTGTAATATCTAAAATTCTTATTTTCTCGTAATAATATTAGTTTTTTTATCGATTATTTTCCAAAAACTATGGAAAGCTAAAGATAATTTGTAATATTGCTCATAAACTAAAATTCTTATTTCATTGTAATAATATTAGTTTTTTTTATGTGATTATACATACAAGTAAAGCTGGTTGCTGTGATTAACTCAAGACAATGGTTATGTTCTTTCTCCAGAATTAGCTTACCTACTGACAGGTTATACGAGTTCTAAGTAATTGTTTGTTGTTAAATTACTTATATTATTTGTATACTTACTAAACTAATTATTGTATAGAATCAAATTTTTCTAACTAGTTTTTAAGCCGTGCTTCTGGGAGTTTGTTGCGTCACTTCTTCCCAGTTCTAGCACTAGGAAGTGGTGAAGGGTGGGCGTGCCCCGGGGGACTGCCTTTTGTAATTTATTGACGTTCGAAAAGTGCCGATTCTCAGCTTAGCAGTTTGAATAAATGAATTTTGATTTGTTTAATTCTAGTTTTGTTTATGATGTAGTTAGGTATCCTATTACCCAGTTATTGGGTTGTGGAGGTCAGCAGTAGCTCCATGTGAAATATTGGTATGCAGCTGCATCCGGTTAGACTTGAAGCCGACACGGGAGAAGGCTAAGCAACAACTGAACTCTATAGGAGACGGATCCACCAAAACACCAGACCAATGGCGAAGAGTAAGTTTATAAAATAAAAAAAAAAAATAACTAGTGGCAGCACAAGAATTACGGTAAGTATGGCAAAATTAAGACAGAAAATATATGGAATTATAAAATAAAACAATACAGACGGTGTTGCAATTTTGCCAAATTACTTAAAATTACATTACAAGAATTACGGTAAGTACGGCAAAATTAAGACAGAAAATATGTATATGGAATTACAAAATAAAACAATACAGACGGTGTTGCAATTTTGCCAAATTACTAAAAATTACATTACAGGAATTGCGGTAAGTACGGCAAAATTAAGACAGAAAATATGTATATGGAATTACACAATAAAACAATACAGACGGTGTTGCAATTTTGCCAAATTACTTAAAATTACATTGCAAGAATTACGGTAAGTGTGGCAAAATTAAGACAGAAAATATATGGAATTACAAAATAAAACAATACAATTGCAATTTTACAATACAAACAACAAAAATACAAACTAAGACAAATAAACAACATACATAGCTATGTATATTATTCTCGACGATGTACACAGCTATGTACATCATCCCGTATCTGCCTCATCAGACGGACCCCTCTTCCACTGCGGCTACAAGTCGCTCTTCAGCAGCAACACGCCGACTCTCAATTTCATAAGCCCAGCGAGGCGCTCTTTCTTCTCTAGGAACTGTAAATTATATAATTTTATATTAACTTTAGATTTTGAAAAAAAAAAAGCCTACAGAAAACTATTTTATAACACAATATACACTAACAGCGACTTCGTGACCTCGTGCTTTGGGCTGGTGTAGCAGAAGAGTGGTGAGTTTGTCCTAAAAACAAAATTAGTTTTTAATTTACATATTTAGGCTTGTGTTTGACCACGATATTATGGTGATTGCTCTGTGTAGCCCGCGAAATTCATATTTTTTTGGGTTTTTTGTAATTTGCAGGTCGTTAGATTTCGTTCGTTTGACGACTCTGCACGAATTCTAACTTAGAGAGATGTATTGATGATTTTTATGGTTAAAATGATGTAAATACATAATTATGTTTTATTTCCGCGTATCATACTTTGATCAAGATACAACCTGACACGGGCCTGCAAATTGCAAAAACCCAAAAAAAAAAATTGAATTTCGCGGGCTACCACTGCGCGTCATCCTTAATGTTTTAAAATATACTTGCCATTTTCTCTCGGCGAAACCTCCGGTTGATCCTCTGGCATATTCTGTGTAGGAATGTTTTCAGTATCGGTGGGCACCTGTGTCTCACAGTCCGCCGCCGATACTGATGACATTCCTACGGCGGAAGGTGGTGGCGTAAAGGTTTGGGATTCAATCTCTTCATCTAGCCATTCCACTTCCATTATAGACTCTGGAGCTATACTCTCAGAATCTATGATGGAAGAGTGAGGAGCTGAGGAAGGAGTGGCGGTTGTTGCAGCAAGGGCTGCAGACTCATCTTCTGATGGTATCTGTAAAATATTCAATGATTTTTTTGGTACTTATCCCAACATTTCACTTCTAATAAGTGTTAGATATTATTTACATGAAAACAAATTGGCTATGACACGTACAGACAGACACAACAGTGATCCTATAAGGGTTCCGTTTTTCACTTTGAGGTACCTAAGGAACCCCAAAACCGTACAATGATTAATAAAATTATGTAAATAATGTAGGTGAAAGAATTTAATAATGATACAATAAAAATATCCATGATAGGCAGTTGCTCCATGTGAAATACTGGTATTCAGCTGCATCCCGTTAGACTGGAAGCCAACACCTACATAGTTCGGAAAAGGCTAGGCAGATGATGATGAATGGTAAGTTAGATACCCATAAAAGAAATTAATAATTATTAATTTTGAAACTAACATGACAAGGCACGCGCACACCATGCAATCCCTCCACTGCCACTGGACCTATGAGTGCTAGCAGCCAGCTTATTAGGCCCTCCACCAGTCGCTGTTGCATTCCTTCTGGAATCTGCACCTTTACCCTTGGTTTTCGCCTTGAACTCTATCCAATACTAGTTAGAAATAAAATATAAAGCTTTGGTTAGTAGGTTGTCTTACTTAGTTTTATAACTTTTTCAGAAAAATATTTATGCCTTAACTAATAAGAATGTAACGTAAACATGCAAGCTATTTTAGTGTATTTTTGATAAGTAGGTACCTACTTGTTGAGTCTGTGTTCTAAGTGGGGTGTTCTTGTGGGCCCGTAAGTATTCAAGGGACAAAAAATGTATGAGAATGCAACATTATGATGAAAAAAATTTAGTTGTATCTATTTATGTACACTATTTGTAGTAGGTACCTACTTAGTAATGATTTACATTACCTAACTTTGTGTATGGGAAATCAATGTAATAAGTAGATAGGTTAGTAATATTTTATGTTGATACCTAGTGTGTTTTTAGAGGATATAATAACTTACTCTTTGGTCTGGCGTTTTGGTGGATCCGTCTCCTATAGAGTTCAGTTGATGAGCGACTGACTCCCACGCTTCTCGGGCGACTCGAGAACCCTGTGGCCCTCCGGGTAAGCGACCCAATGCAATCTCGCGATGAGACTCAGCAAACTCCAAAAGTAGCTCCATTTGTCGTGGTGAAATTCTTCTTCGTGCAGGCATCTTAAAAATAGTTATAAAACTCAGAAGATTCTCTTCTAAAACTTTAACAACTTGCACATTATAAACATCAGGGAGTCTCTATCTTATTTGCTGTTTTATTTACTTACATTTACTATAATTCAAATTCAAATTCAAATTCTTTACTTCAGACATGAGTCCATAGTGTTAGTATCACAACATTACTTAAATACTAGTGTTAGTAATCTAATAAAACTAATAATAATAGAAAACATACATCCTCATCTTGTGTGGATCCTTACCCAATGGCGCAGCAGAGGGGAGTCCCACCGATCCCGAAACACACTCAGGATACTATTAGTGGCGGTGCGCAGCCGGCCGGCCATGGATGCGGTCCTTTTTCTTATTATGGCGTAAAAGTCATCTGCGTGCGCCTCCGCAAACATACCGGACGCACTACAACGCCACGACAGCCCCAACAGTATCCTGAATGCGTTATTGTATTGGACACGCAGATCGCTGTATGTCCTCAGCGTATAACCAGTCCAAAGACTGCACGTGTAAAAAGACTGGCAGAAAGCTTTAAAAAGAGTTACTTTAACTTGATTTGTACAACGTGCAAATCTTCGAACCAGCATATTACATCGAACGGCCAGCGACCTGCGCTCCCTCTCTATATCTAAATTGTCCCTAAGATCCTCAGTGACCCAGTGACCCAAGTACTTAAACTTAGTCACCCATGTTAAAGGAGCGCGAATAATGTTTTATTTTGAAGATTTTTCACAAGTACAAAGTACAAAGCAAGCAAGAGGAAGACCCCTGGCCATCCCCCAGATTTAAGTTCCGCTTCAGGAAAGCATTTTTCCTACCAGCGGCCCTCACCACTACGCATTCCGGGCTCTTAAAAGTGCCCTTCGCGCCCTTCACTCCCGATGCGGCGTCGGACTCCGACCCCGCATCACTCCTCTCCCTCTCTTCTCGTCGATTGTTTTTTATAGGTTCCATATCTGTTCCCACGAGTAAAAAACTTTTTGTACTGGCTCAAAAACTGTGTGAGCAGAGGGACACACGTTGGAGCGTACCTCCGACAATATACGCAAAGGCATACGGGCAACGAAACCCCTTAGGCACATGTGCCTAAGGGGAACCATTGCCCGCACCCCAGCCCAGGGTGCACCGTCCCGGAGACTGGCCTTCCCCCTGGACGTATGCGTAAGGGAACTCCAGCCCCATGGGCACTCGAAATACTCAAATCTCCGATTCATGATGTAGTTTGTAGGCTGTGACCAAAACAAACAAACATTTTTTTATTTCACGCTTGTTAATTGGTCAGAACTCGAATAGAGCTAGGCCGATTTGCACTTGGCCAGTTTTTAAAAGTGATATTAATATTTATGTGATTGAAATTTAAATTACACATAAATAGATATTTTAGGGGCACAACAGAGGAAAAACTAAGACATGAGCTTTAAAAATATGTTTATTTCGGAAAAAAATAAAACTGAATAACAACAACTGAACAACTGATTAACTTAATTATTTAAAACTGAGCTTGAGCTTCTTATTCATCTATTGTTCTTAAATATTTCTATGGCATCTTTGGAGAACGAAATCTTTTTCTTAGTTGATTTGGGCTTCATGCTTGTCAAAAACGGATCTGAACTCAGTAACAGTCTATTCAGCACGTCTTGATTACAGTCTGTTCTCGAAAATTACTCTCGAAATTATTATTATACGATGATAATCTTGCCTGTATTGCCTAAAGTATTTATTTCTGGCTTCTTCAGATAATTGCCCAATTGGCAGTAAGGCATACGAAACGACACTTGGTACATGGATCAATATTTTGTGCAGTGTTGGTGACATTGGCTGCCATTTATATTCGTTGATATAATGTTTTGCAGTATCATCTGTATATTTAGAGAGTTTCTCTATATCAATTTCGAAGCCCGAAGATAGAACTTCAAGAATTACTTTTAATCTGGTAATTAAAACTTCGTCAACTCCTGTTAGCACAGCAGTCTTCTCGGGATCTTCAAAGAATGTGCTGCGAGATGATGATGATGATGATGATGATCTGCGAGATGTGTTTCCTTCATAGGTGTTGCCGAATCCAGCTTTAGGCATGTCTACGACTAATCCAAGCTGCTCTCTGAAAGCATCCTGGAGGTCACGTTTTGCCTCTTATATATTTATTTTATCAGCTTCCAACGTCACACGGCTTTTAAGAACTTTTGCCTTTATTTTATATGATAAGTGCAGAATAAACTCAAATAACCTTATCTTTACATGAAGGGTGAATAGTCCGTAATTAAAAGTTTCCGGGTTTTCCGGTGTCCTGAGTTATGTCATTAAATTGGTTTGATGTTTTGCCACAAATATATCACCGCATAGTTGACGAAGTGCTAGTGGCCGCGTTACAGACTCGTCAATCATGGTGAGCAGAAGAACATGTTCTATTTCTACATGGTCTTCCTCAAATTTCGTTTTCTTAACTGCTATTATTTGATCCTTTACGTATTTAATTTCTTCTTTCGTAACCTCGTTGTCTTCCTTAATAAATCGGATTCTTATTGGTCTGCAATATCTTGGTGATGATGGTAAAGGATTCTGCCACACAGCTTTCTGACCGCTTGACAGCTTCAGAGGAACAAGTGAACTTTGAAAGAGCGTGCATTCGGGCAGGGCAGTCCCTAGACGCAGTGCGATGCGAGCCAGCCTCCTTCCTGCCGAACCTCTTGCACGTGGCGCACACCGACACCACTGTCTGACACTCATGGCTCTTGTGGCCTTCTTCTCCGCAGTTCCCGCACACCATGGCCTTAGCCCTGCAGTACTTCTCCGGGTGACCGTACAGCTGGCATCTGTTGCAGCAGGTAACATCTACGTGGTCGGTTACTTCGAGCACGTCCCAGCCAATGTAGACGCGCTCCCGAGCGATCAGCGCTCGGCGCAGCTCGTGGGACACCTGGCAGACCCACTTCGTCCTGCCGTTGTGCCTGTTTCTCTTGAATAGCGGGCGCAACTCTTTCGCCACCTTCTCCTTCGTCCACGTGTCATCCGCGTGTAGGTTCTGCTCCACTATCTCGTTGATGACAACCTCCGTGGAGGCCTCCTTGTCGATCCCTGTGAGCGCTATAAGTGGCTGTCTGGCTGCAGGCTCCGCCGTCCGCAGCGTTGATGGCACCGCCTTCCGCAGGGCGTCTGCCGCTACCGCGGAAGTGGTCTGAATCACTATCCCTGCATTGCCGACCCTCCTGAGGCTTGCCACCTGCAAACCCAGCGCCGCCGGATCCACGGCAACACGCAGCGCTTCCTTGGTATCATTAGAAGTTTTCATGACCTCCTTTTGGTCCTCGGCGGGGTAGATGGCCACTGACGGGCCCGGCGGGCGCACGATCGGCACCGGGACTGCGTTCCTCCCCAAACGTAGGGCGTTGGCAAACGATTTCACGGGCGCGACTCCTGGGACGGCATCCGACGGGGCCACCAACACTGCTGCCCGCTCCGCTTTCGCAGTGGCAGATGCCAGGCGCAACGTTAGATGCGTGATCACCGCGCTTATCCTCTCTGTGAGAGCGCCGATCGACGCTATCTCGTCCTTGTTGAGCTTGGAGGTCTTCGATCGCACCGCCTTCATGATGCCCCTGGTGCTGTTCGTGGCGATGCCGGCCAATTGCTCGACCGGCGCAGACTCCAGTGAGTCAGTGGCGTCAGATGGCGCCGCAGCCGGAGCCGCTGTGGCCTGGTCAGGTCGTGGCGACGGCTCCATGACAGACGTAAGTATCCCCGTGATAGGGGGGACCTCTCTCCTCCTGGCCTCGACCCTGCGTCGAACAGCCTCGCGTACTTCCTCTGGAGAGGACAGCATGTCCTTACGCCGGATACCAGGGATAGGCTCGGCCGGGAGTTGTCCCGGGGGGGCAAGGACAGATCCATGGAGGTGGACGGGCTACCCTGCGGGGGCGTTCGCGCCAGCGACAGACGGGGCTTGAAAAACCCGCCCCCCTCGCGCCTCAGCTCATCAAGCGCCTGCAATTCTTCCACCTTCTCAGTAATTGAGGCCTCCAGCAACTCCTGCTGGAGGCGCTCAGCGTCCTCTGACATCCCCACGGGACACTTAATGACCTTAGACCTACGCTACCCTAGACACAACCCTCCCACACTGTTCGTGTATTAATTGCAATAAAATTTTATCACTTTTTCCTTCATTTTCCTGCTTAAATTGTGCTTGCTTGCTGAGAGCCGTCACATCCCCTGTAAATAAGTTTAAGGTTCTTTCTCTCTTCATTTGTACAACTTAGTATAACTTCTTTTAAATATTTGGACAATCTTTCGGCCGTATGATTTAGTAAGTCTTGAAGTTTGACTTCAGCAGAAGTGTCTGTAGCAGTTATTCCTTGTCTTGGGTAACATTCTTGTTTAGCCTTTTGCAAGAGCGAATAACAGGGTAAACAGTTTTATTAGCCTGTTGAATGACTTCGTATTGTGACCTAGTAAGATCAGCTTCCACGAATATTGCCAAAGCTTCTGACGGGGAATGCTTTCTTGTCTTCGTTTGTTCACTAGAACTGGCAATAGCTTTTCGGAACTTCGTCGCTCTGCCCGGTGATTTAATTATGTCTTGAATGACCCTTACCATATCAGTATTGCCAGCAGCACGTTGGCTCATTTGTGCCGCATACGTCAATTCATCAGCCGGTACATTTTTTCTAAGTTCTATTGTTTTGCGGCGCTTTGACCGGGCACTCGACTGCGAATTCCTTGCCCGGCCTACCTCGGGAGCAAGTAGAAGTACTAGTCGTTGGTAACAACACCTCGGTATTTAACCATTTTTTTCCAGGAATCGTGCTTCTGTGTGGTTACACAAAATCCACTTTCGCTTGTACACAATCTTGAAACTGTTTATTATTTTGCGTATTTCACTTAGTTGCACACTGGAACATTTTGTTATTTGAACAATTTTGTTTTCTAAATACTTGATTTTATGGTCAAAAACCCTTTAAGGAGATTATTTGATGAACCCGTGCAGTTGTCTGCGAGTCATAGTAATGACTGATGCAGTAGCATCTGAAAGAAAATGTACATGAAAAAATTAGGCAAAAAATCCAACATATAAAAGACCTATTAAAAAAAAATGTGACTACTCGGGTAAAGTACACATACACTCTATGGCATGAAATGTGGTATTTAATATTGATTACAAGTGAGTACAACACATTTAAAACTACTGATAAAGGCATAATCTTAAAAATAAATCAAACACTTTTTCTTTAACATGAATAAATGTAGTAATTGGATGATATTACTTATACATTTTTATTTTATGTAAACAACATACCTTGTTCTTCAATCCATGATAAGGTTTTTCACAAAAACACTTAAACAAAAATACAGCGAATAGTTGCTTTTAAAACAGTCGAAAACAATGACGAGCGAGTTAAGCGAATGCTATGTACCGACTGTCGGTGTTGTTGCCATAAATCGAGGGTTGTATTGGAACCATTATGACGTCATATCTATCAACTTGCACCGAGAACCCAGCTAGGCCGTATTTACAATGAATAGCAGTTTTGATTTACGGCTTTTAAAACAGTCGAAAACAATGACGAGCGAGTTAAGCGAATGCTATGTACCGACTGTCGGTGTTGTTGCCATAAATCGAGGGTTGTATTGGAACCATTATGACGTCATATCTATCTACTTGCACCGAGAACCCAGCTAGGCCGTATTTACAATGAATAGCAGTTTTGATTTACGGCTTTTAAAACAGTCGAAAACAATGACGAGCGAGTTAAGCGAATGCTATGTACCGACTGTCGGTGTTGTTGCCATAAATCGAGGGTTGTATTGGAACCATTATGACGTGAATCTTCGTGGGCATGGAATCTTAGTGGCGATCACAGAATACTTTCGTGATGACTAGTTTACGATTACAGATTGGCGCGGTTGCTTGATGACAGGGTGTCCTAATCTTCATCTAGTTGAGGTATGTCGAACTGAGTAGTTACGTGGTGACTGGATCACGATAATAGTATGACTTGGTCGTTTTATGACGGGATGTTCTTATCGTCATCTTGTTGAGGTATGTCGTCATCTTGTGCTGTGCTGGTAGAGTCGTGATATTTACACGCTTGTGCGCCGTTTACATCAAGCGAGCGTGGTCGTGGTCTGCTGGTTTGAGCTCCTGAATTAGCTGAATCTTGTACGCATGAAGGTGAAGGTCTTTAGTCAAAATTCGCTGCGTAGTGCTTCGTGAAATTTGAAGTTGCTGAGAACGATGCCGAATTGATGTTTTCGGGTTTTCGGCGACACTCTCGTTTACAGCAGCAATGTTTTCAAGAGACCGACCGGTCCGTTGACGCAAAGGATTCTTACTATCCATAATCGACCCAGTTTCTTCAAATTTTTTGACCACTCTGCGAATGGTTGACACATTAGGTGCACTTTCTCGGCTGAAAATTTAGCGAAGTTTGCGAGCGGTTTCAGCGTAACTATCCCCATTTTTGTAATGAGTTTTCACAATTATAACGCGTTGTTATTTCGAAAAGCGCTCCATTTTTAATAATCGGAATAAACAGAGGTGACTGCTGTCAAATTTCAGAGTTGCCACATGCATGAAAAACACTTGTATAAGGAAGTTAAAACTTACCAGAACATACAATTAATAATTATAATAACTTGTAATTGCTGATGATAATGACATAAAAGTAAAATGGATGTCAGATTTAAGTTGCAGTAAACGTTCAATCATTCGATTATCGTTCATTCAAAACTGTAACAATCTGATAACAATGTTACTATAATTTAACGAAACATCTTTTCTAAAATGTAACTACTTTTGTGTTTTCTAACTTCCCCACTTTTTGTCGAGGTGTCAAAACTAGGTAGACACAGCTACTATATTTGTTACCTGTTTAGTAATAAGTAACAGTTTCTACACTACAACCGAAATGGTTGTATGGGTATGTTACGCGCTAACATCGCAATCACTAAACCTGGACTCTTTGGACGACTACATGTACCTACCGAAACTCGCACATCTGTGATTACAGTCGCAAACCTACAGCTACCAACAGACAAGGACAGAGATAGCAGCTGACGCTGTCGTGCAAGCGAAATTGCGTTAGCCGCCGAATGCTAACGAATTAGTAACGATTATGATTGACATTGCAAGTCTATCTCGCTGTCACAAATATGGCGAAGCAAACAATAAATATTATTATAATTTTCAACAAATCAACGTTTTTGGCTGTGCTTACGAGTGAAAAGTAATCCTGTGGAACTTGTTTTTGGTTTTTGAACTATTTGTGCACATTTTGAAAACTCATGAAGGCATTGTTGCTGGTCATTTAATCGATTACGGTAATTTTACTTAACGTGCTACATAAACGCCAGTTTGATTGTGACTAAGGTTAATTGTGTGCGGTTAACTCAATTTATGCGGTCGAGGAGCGCGAACCTTATCTTCCTAATTTAAACATCAATGCTGTGATTATAGAATTTCTGCACTTCCGAATACTTAACCCCGCACCATTCGTTTTTATTAAAATGCTGAATATCATTTAAATATTTGAAATAATTTTCAGGAGCCATAGGAACGGGCGGTTCCTTTAATTTTACCTGTAAATCAAATTTGAATTGATGTGATTCGTTTGATTTTTCATGTACTACATCATAATCATACAAAGACCTATAATCATTATCGGCGAGTCATGGCCCTGATAGACAAAGTATTAGACCATTCGAAAAAAAATTTATATAATTATAAGACCTAGTTTCATTTATCATTTCCTAAAAAAACGTAGGAAAAAGGAATTCAAAAAAAAGAAAAGTCAGTTGATGTATTCGTCGCGTTGCAGTTGTTTTAATGACAACTGATTTTGTCATATTAAAAAAAAATGTTTTTCCATCAAAAGATTATTATTATAATTTTCGATTTATATTTCTTTTCACTTAAAAAAGTATTTATGAGTTTATTGCGAAACAATTATTAAAGATAAAGTATTTTATGGTGTTTTTATGTTATTTTAATGATTTTATAGAAAAATCGATTAACATATTTTTCACGAACTGCAACACTCGATACGGCTGTCACTTGTCAATCAATCGGTTGTCAACAACAGATTGTCGGATAGCGTCATAACGTTTCTCGCTCGTGTTGTGGACTTACGTTATATGTTTATTTTGTGTGCTACCTTTAATTACCGACCCTTACTGTGTTTTTGGACAATTGTAACTGCCTTTGTGACCGACTCTAAGAGAACAGTAGGCTGCTGTGCACATATTTTATGTATAATATGGTACTTCGGCCACCCTAAGTACCATATTATACATAGGTGTACCAAGAAAATGTGGTACCTCAGCCCAGCATCTCGATAATATATAATAATAAATAATAATAAATATCCTTGGACATTTCACACAACGCCATCTAGTCCCAAGCTAAGGAACCTAATGCTTGTATTATGGTAACGAGATGGCTGATAAACTACTTATATACATTTTTTTTTTTGTAAATACATACATATTATAGATAGAAAAACACCCAGACTCGGAACAAATACTTGTAGGTTGTACAAATATTTGTTCCATGCGGGAATCGAACCCGCGACATACTGGGCAGCAGTCAATCGCTCAACCACTGCGCCAACCGTGTCGTCAAAATGATGTGGAAAACAATGAATAAAATATTTTCAATTAACTTGAATTCGTTTTTTTTTTCTTTAAAATACCTGATCATGTGCAGCTAAGGAATATAAATTCAACATTCTGTAAGTAACTTACACCTCATATTAAAATCACTCAAACTCATAACCTTAAGATAGAGCGGGAACAAATGTTAATGGGATTTATTGACTACTGTCTGAAGTAAAGTTTTTTTTTTTAATATCCATATCCCATGTTATATCAAAAAACTAATTACACAGGGCTATAGACTAATATTACTCCTTGAAAACCCAAATTATTTCATTTTTGTTTATTGAGGCCTAATTTGTTAGGGCTGTTTGCGGATCTCCTGCCACCAGCCTGCATTTCTGCTGAACGCGGAGGTGAACATGCAGAGTTTCTATCGCTATAAAAAACAACGTTCGCGTAGCTGGCTAATCTCTTGAGTTAATTGTTGCAATAAGTCTGCTTTACGAGAATGGTTTCCTGTTTTATAGGGACGGCGACGTTTCTTTTTATTGAGCTTCGCTGATGACGAAGTGGAACAGCTAGAAGAACTGGACGAGGAGCTAGAAGACGACTCGTTTGTCCGATGTTCTCGACGCAATGTAGGTCTACATTGCGTCGAGAACATCGGACAAACGAGTCTGTGACCCTGATGGCCCCGGAGCTTTCATCGTAATTGGATTACTTGCACCCTCCGGATTAATTATAACGAAAACTCCGATTTTTTATAATTTCTATCTCGACGTACCAACGAATAGGTACGTAAGTGATTAAGAACATACAACCGAAAATCAAAAACGTTTGCTGATATATAATCACGAATCTATTTTAACGCCGCCGGATACGTTATCTGTGCAGCTGTCAGAAAAATTTTACGTTTGAGTTTGACATAGACTGTTATTGGTTACTTACTTACATAATAATATAACATGGTGCAAGCGTATTATGCAAGTAATGTTTTGATGGAATTATGGAACCATACGAGAAATTGGAATTATGTAAGCAGCAATGGCGTAAGGAATTACAAAATGATGATGTAATGGACCTGGAACCTGTTATAAGTCAAGCCTCGGAGTTGGAGGGTGACCAGACCGGTGCGATCTGTGCAATGCTTACCAAAAACAGTATGCTAAGAAAATAATAATTATGTAAATAGTATGAAAAGATATGGAAATAATCATGCTAATTATCTATTCTATCCTTCTAGAACCTGAATAAACTCAAATTACTCAAACTCAAATTGAATTAATGTTAAATTGTATGTTATAAGAATAGGAATATAGAATTTAAAAAAAATGTACTGACCATTATAATGGTCCGACCGAAGATCCAAACCAATAAAGATGTATCTGAATGATGTAATGAAAGTTGAGCATGCAATAGTCACTTCTTATGTTGGTATTTAAACGACTTTTTAGGCCTCGTATTGGTGGTGGAAGATCCTGCAGTGCGTGGCCGCAAACCTGAAACTGCCCCTGGAAGCTGTTTCTGCGTCGCGGAGTCCTTAGCGGGCCAACTATAGAACGAAGACCATTGTATTGTGAGGCGTGTTGAATGAAAGACGAGTTGAGTTACACTGGATATATTTTCACGGAACTCGAGCAATAGTTGCCATCAAATTTTGGAAATTTATAGTAGTTGTTAATTTAACATTAAAATTATTTTTACAGGATGAACCACTGCACTCGGACTTCACGTCAACATTATTTTTACCATGCACACCGCTTTGAGCCTGTGATACATTTTCAATTATTAGCTGTGCACGTGAAATTAAATTACAAAATGTTTCCTCGAATGATTCTCTTTCATCAAGCTCACTTTCAGATTCAAGATTCTTCAATTTTAGATTGAAGTTCAACAAATTGAGAAAGCAATGCCTGAAACATTTTTAACTTTAATTGTAATTCTGTAAGTTGTAATTTGACTTTGATCAATTGATTTCAACATCTCGATAATGTCAATGGAGGATATTGCGACTAAAAAAAAATATAGATTTTATTTTATTTATTTATTTTAAACAACTTTAGAACTTAGACAATGAAACAGAATTAAAAAATATAATATCAACTACTCAATAAAACAACATCACAATTAAAATCACTAATCAAATCAAATTAAAATCCAATTAAAACAATATCTTAACATTAGTCAGTACGTGAACCATGCAGCAGTGGTTCACGTAGTGACAGTCGAAACGTTCTGCAAAAGTCTTCAGGATACTATTGCGGCCGGCCCGTACGCTGCGCACCAGGGATGTGCACCGCTTGCGCATGACTGTGTAGAAACAATCCACACGCGCCTCGGCAAACGGATCGGCGCTACAGAAGCGAGGCAGCCCCAAGAGTACCCTGAACGCATTGTATTGGACACTTATAGCGCTGTACTGTTTCTGCGTGTAAACCATCCACAGACTGCCTGTATAAAAGGACGTACAAAATGCCCTAAATGGGGCTATTATATTCGCACTAACAGACATCGCCATATGTTCCTTTTCAATGTCTGTATTGTCTTCCAGGTCATAGGTTAATAAATGTCCAAGATATTTAAAAGTATTTACTCTATTAATTAAGTGAGCATCCGTTGAGCTTAATTGCGGGCAATTAATCTACAGTCTGATTTTTAATTTGACGGAATTCTGACATTTCAGAAGTGCTGCCAATAATAAAACGGTCCTACTAAAAATGGAACGTATTTAAGCGAAATTAAAAAAAACCTTTCTTGAATTTAATGTTTCAATTAGAAAAAGTAAAACTTAAAAATTTACTGCTAATTTTAAAATGGTAATCAGATTTTTTATTACTAAATTATTGAAGTTACAATAGTTAGTAAGGTAATTATTTTTCTTTTACAGGAATCCCTGTCCACTAATCCATAGGTTACAAACCTTTTTTAGGAATATCTTTTTGTTTGTAAAATCTTCGCTTCTTGTAACTACAGGCAGACAACAATGATGACATTAGTGATAATGATACCTACATAAATAATTAAATTAAGACATATGTTCTTTTACTCTTTTTCCATTAAGCCATATAAAATTAAACACTATTTACATTGTCATATTTACTTGATCTCATTTTACCGTCTAATTAAAAATCAGACTGTAGACACTTCCTCTTGACCCGAAAGACCATGCACTCGCTCTTATTCGCATTATACAAGAAACCATGTTCCTCAGCGTACTTTTTACAGATGCGAATTAGTCCCAACACGCCACAGACAGAGGCGCTCAGCAGCACCATGTCGTCTGCGTAACTGATATTGTTTAGGCACACTCCTCCAATATAGCAACCGACATGCGTGTGTTAGATTTGATATAATATAACTTATGTATACTTTTGTGTGTATATAGATACTACACATATAGCAAACCTTGAATGTCAGAATGGTTATTGATTATTTATTGTTTATGAAAGTATTACAAATATGGTGTGTAAGGGAAGGATTTCATAAACAAAAAGCACAGAAAGACAAGACTAGATAGGTATTTATTACTTCAATCAATCTTGTCAATAATTATTCATCTTTAATGAGAAAGCTATTTGTCCGTTCGCAAAACTAGGTCTTCGTGGAGAAGAGCGGACAAGAAACTCCACGGAAACTTATCTTTAAAGTATTTTGTCAACACATTTCTTATATTTCCATAAATTATCGTTATCTCAAAATAGTCAATTCTATCTGAGGGTATAACAATATAAATTCTAAAATATAGTACAAGTACTGTTAAATATCACGTAATTACGGTTTTTACAAGTTAAGAGTGGTATATTTTATAAACACAATAACTAGTCAAATTAGATACTTCTACATTAGTTCCAAGCTTCGTAAATGTGACAGATGTCATTATCCAACAAACAGTAATAAAATAATACCAAAATGAAATATCTAAAAGTGGTTTTACAATGATTTTATGGTTTAAATCACAACCAAACCAACTTCCGGAATCAAGGTAATCTCAATTTTACTTAATAATTAAAAATATAGTGCTAAAAATTATAAAAATAATCATCGAATATAACACGTGCTGCTAATCCTCTCTATCAGTGCATTAACATACAGGTTGAAGAGCTTCGGTGAGGTTTGCCCCCCTTGCCTCACGCCGCACTCCCAACCTGTATGGAGTCGAGTAAGCCCCCACCATCGAACAACAGTGACCTGATTGTTGTACCAATATTGGAAGCACGGATCAGTTCGTCTGGCACTGACGCTTGCTGCAGCTTTTGCCACAGCAGATCATAGCAAACCAAGTCAAATGCCTTCGACAAGTCGAGGAAGCAAGCAAAGGCAGGTGTACTTCTATCAGTGTAGTACTTGACAGTCTGCTTTAAACACAATATAGCTGATATTATGTTAAAACTTTAATCTTTGCCCAAAATGACCATTTGGCTTTATGGGGTAATCTAATAAATCTATGTGATTAAGCATATAACTAAGATTTGTTTTGACCTAAAAGTGATGTGAAAAAGAGGTAACTAACTCATCTAGTCTGTACTAACTCATTGGTTTTCGTAGCATAAATGCTCACAATCGGAGCACATGTCACCCAGTGTGAAATTTATGCAAAAATGATTTCCGAGTTGAACCAGTAGAGTCCATTCCAGCATTCACCTGTTTCTGCTCGCGTGTGTCATATAAATGTGCAATTATAGTAGAACTCGGAATATTAAAATTTTTTGCTGCCTCGTAACTATTTAACAATTTGTTTTTAACCAAATCGAGTGCCTCGTTTCTTTTGAATAGGTCTTTTCTTTTTTCCTAATTACTTTCGGACCATCTAAAACAAGTCAAATATCAAATTAGTTGACAGTTTATTATTATTATTATTTATATGTTGGTATTGCAATTTAACTGCAATTTGTACACGCGCGAATTGGATGCATTTGGTCGGGGCTTTAAGTAACCCGCGTAAATAAAAAAATAAAAAATAGATTTAAATGTTGTGTGAAATTGTAATAAAACAAAATAATTGCATTCAGTTCGTGCATGTTCTGGGTTGTACAGTACATTCAGTACAACGCCTAGAACGGCTGGACCGATTTTATTATCTATTAGAATATTCATAGCTAAGACAGGACAACGTCTGTCGGGTCAGCTAGTTAATATAAATATAAAAAAATGCAACGAAAACTTATTTGGATGCGGGGTTCATTCTTTGCACAGTGTTTGCGAGCATTCTTTTTTAAAGTGTTGTTCGACGACAATTTGAGGCAGTGGCATTAAAATGGTTTGTAAGTCGAATCCATTCTTCGGTTTTGATTTTATTGTTGGTGGCGTTGGTTGTTTTTGATAGTATTATTTTATTACTTTCTACCAAACCCACAAAAAACTTAGTTTCGTCCTTTGTCAAAGGTTTGCTTCTTACCTATAATAAGGAGAAATATTATTTTGAAAATGTTTACGAGTTATGATGTATGAAAATCTTAGCAATCTTAAGTTCAATAAAAAGGTTCACAGGAGTTGATACACCTCCAAAATGATAAAATCACTTGCCACTTCAGACTCCATTGCTATTTAGGTGTCACAAGCACAGATCACAAGTAAATTATATCAATATTGTTTTTATAAAATTTAAAGTTTCTTTGGCGTCGGCGACTTTTCGCTTATTTGACTACAAAAAATACCACGCCACAGATAATAAAACGCGTCCTAGCCACTACTAGCTTTAGCCGTGTCTTGACATTCCTTTTTACTCAACACGTTTTGAATTTTGTCACAAATTTGTTCGTATTAATAGAATTGTTACTTCTTCGGTAAATATATGTATTAAATAAAAGCATAAAACAAAATTGTAAAGCCTATTAATTACAAAAAAACGAACCATGTCCGCAACTCCACGACTATGCGCGAATTTTGCGTATGGAAAGGATTTAAAAATATCTGCGAATTGAGCGACAGCAGGACCGCCTTTTTACCCGATGTGACGTGGTGGTTGAAATCAAAATTGAAGTCGGTGACATTAAATATGTCACCGACTTCAATTTTGATTTCATGTGGAATGCTTACTAACGATATAATATATTTGTCAATTGTGTTTGCGACAATGTCGATCTAAGTTAGTTTTTAATTATTTTTAGTTTAGAAAATGATCTTTCGCTGTAGGCTACTGTTACTGGCAATGTGAGGTAAATCCTTAGCCTTAATGCTGTGGATAGATTTGGGAACACTGAAATTAATTTATTCGTAAACAAATAACTTATCTAACGGCGTAGTGGAATCATCAATGAACATCGGTAATAATTCGATTTCAATTAAAAGCACTATTTTCTCCACATCTGTAGAGCCACTGCCATGGCACAGTTTATTTTCTAAATTAGAACAATTGCTTTTTTGTATCTAAGTCCAAATCCTTCCACTGTTTTAATTTTTGAAGAAATGGAAAATAGTATATTATGCAATTAGTGAATAAAGGACGGATTTAAAGCGAGGGCCATAGATGAATCACGAGCTAGTGAAGGATTCTAGCGATCGAATCACGACCGCAGGGAGTGATTCATGATGATTGAATCACGAGCGTAGCGAGTGATTCAAGTGTTAGAATCCTGAGCGACGCGAGTGATTCATGGCCCTCGATATAAATCCGTTTTATTCAAGAGTTGCATACTATACTTTATACCATGACTACGAGAAAAAGAAAGATTTAAGTGAAAATAGACATATAATGAAGAAAAAGGCAAGTTAAATTGGCTTTGATGTAAACCAGCCGTGATTTTTTGGGTAGCAAGTTTTCCACTATATCGGCCGCCCTCTTTTTCATAAATTCAGGTGTTAACTCATCTTCATCACTAAAATGCATTTTTAATCGATTAGAACAACACTAAACAAACACAACATTATAAAGTAACACTAAACTTTGTGTTCGTACAACTTACAGTACCGTATTCAAAATAGCGCCAATTTACTAATGACAGCAAAGAACACAAAATAGTTTTTATTGTAATGCTAAACTCCTTGTCGAAAATGTCGACCAATCAAATTGAATTTAGAACACATCAATACATAGATTACAGTTACACTAGATACGGCAAGCCACGACCAAGCGTGCCCTGCATGTTCGACTGTTCGTACTAAAAAAAAGTCTGTTAGCTCAGTGACGCTTAGCGATTGAAACAATTCTGTTTACTTTGAGCACATCACTAAATGGCTGGGGTGAAGTTATCGTAGGTATAAAAAAGATGACACGTTCGGTTTTCATACTATCTAATAACATGCCGTATCTAGCCTAGGTACTCTAAATCTGTGGTCGAATACATTGGTGTGTTCCATTTTCAAACATCAAAACAGTGAGTAAAAGTGCTTTTTATTCACTGTTTTCAGTGAATAAAATAAGCTTTTTAGAGGGGGAATGGTATAAATAATATTATTTTGATTCAAAAGTTCGAGTCGTTCGTCGAACTTAGTAATTGCGTTATCTAAATAGGTAATAGTAATTTACTTTCAAATGTCTTTCCGCGTCTGTTATCGGTTCATCCTCCGCCCCATAATTATAAAAACTCCTACGAGCGCGAAGGCGGGCGGTGCGGAAAATTCTGCTGTTGCCTCGACTTCTTCCGCTACTGTTTTTGCGCTACTATGGAACAGTCCGACTCATTACGGAATTCAGACAATCTTATTTTTGCATTCACCATCATTTTCACCGCTTCGCACCGCAACGATCGGAGAAATGGCCATATCGTGACGAAAGCAACTTATTTATCGACATTCCCAGCTGACCACTGGGTATATCACAAATACTTAGTTGCATTTCACGCCGCTAGTGGCACCCCGACGAGCGAACGAGCGACTGGTGCCGCAATAGTGGCTGGCGAGTGCTACATCTAAGTTGATCGTATTTACTTTGCTATTTAGTATTTTTAGGACCGATGTACACAACAAACCTCAACGTCTCTACCAGTGGATAATCTAACTATTTTACGATACGATCACTAATGGTTGGCCACATCATGAAGTAAGAATTCGTGCGTTTAACTATTCACATCCTGACCACATCATCATGTGACCAGCGGTCGACGTTCTATTTTATGAAATGTCAAACAATTCATGAAATGATCAATTCTATGCTCTGGCTGTGACATACACTTACAATTAAACTTTTTAAACTTTCGCGATTTATACACATTATAAAACACTATCTAAAACGGGTCTTATCGCGATATTCCTTTTTAACGAGCTAAACAGGTACCTACTTGTTTCCCGACGTTTCCCGCACATACCCGCACTTTACGAAGACGTCGCTGAGCTGTCATCAGTCCTCCCGTGACCACGATCGCTGCAAGGCGGTCGAAACGTCGGGAAACAAGTAGGTACCTGTTTACCTCGTTAAAAAGGAATATCGCGATAAGACCCGTTTTAGATAGTGTTTTATAATACACTTACAATTTTAGAAAAAAAAAGTTTTTATTAAATCAACATAATATATTTACTTACGCATTAGGCAGTCTTTGTTTTACTAAATGGCAATGAAAAATTGATGGAACAACATAACAATTCACAGCAATTTTCATTTTACTGAGATCAATTTTATGTTGCGGTGTGCCCCCGGGCTGGGGTACAATAAAACACACATAGGGCGCAATGCAACACCACAAAAAAATAAAAAATAAAATATTATCAAAACAATAAAATGTAAGTTTTCAGGAAAATAGAAAATATTTGCTTGACGTTTGATTTTTGTTTGCCCTATAATGTGGCTCTTTCTGAGGTAACTTATTTCGTATTCATCTGTTTCATCATCAAGATCAGTCAATATCTGGCCTATAGTAAAGACAACTGCTAATAAGCCAAGAAAATGTCACTACCGTTGCACTTTGCCCCACTTTGCACTGTACTCGCTCTGACCCTAATGTCTTATAATTCTTGTTTTCGCTTCATTTGACTTTGTTTGTTTACTTTATGTTAGAAAAAAACGAAATTTATAGTTTATTAGGATTTACTTAAGAAGAAACAATAAAAATAGTCTTAAGTGAAAAAAAAAAATGTTTTCTAATGCGTAAGGACAGAAAAAAAATGAAAAAAAAAAAACGAACAGCACGTGTTGCCTCCTCGTGTCCTTATAAGGGCTTGGATACATCTACCCATGCTCCTTATGAAACCTTCAATCATATCCGGAGGCAAGTGTCCCATTCTTCCACCAGGGCGAATTTCAGCTCTTCAACATTTCTAGGGGCTGGATTTCTTGCCCGGACCCGTCGTCCAGTCATCTATTATACATGTTCTATTGGATTCATGTCGGGCGATCGTGCTGGCCAGTTCATCTGGGTTATACCGATCTCATTAAGGTACACTATGTGCGCAGTGTGGGGCCGTGCGTTATCGTGCATAAACACAAAATCTGACCCTATAAATGGGGCAAAAGCCACAACATGGGGCTCTAGGATATCAGTTATGTACCTGTGTGCAGTCAGAGAACCGCCATCGATGATTGATCATCATCGAACGGTGCGTGCCATCAAACTTATACCACCCGTTCACCATACCAGACCCTCCACCTCCATCTCACATGGTTGGACTTCTGGATTAACGGGGATATGGGCCGGGAGCATGCGTACAGTCAGCAACAAAAGTCGATTAACACTTGCAGTTTTTTAATCTTAATTATTAAGCGAAATATTTAATTCAAATCGGAACAGAAGTAGGTACTTAAAATTTTAAGAACATTAACTATTAAATATACACTGCTTTTTTTTCGTTTAACTGTTAGTTAAACGAAAAAAAAGCAGTTTATCGAATAATTTTGTGTTAATTTAGATGATGTCAAAAAGTAGCAGTCTTAACCGACTTCTGTTGCTGACCGTCCCTAGTTCATACAAAAGAAATACCAAAATAATTTGTAAATTAATCATTCTTATGGTAGTGTGTATTTATTCCGATTGGATTAAAGAAAATCTAGGTACCCAAATATATTATATTTTGAAGGTACACTGATTTAAAGACGAGACGTGATATGAGAACAACAAGTTTTCTATAGAAATTTTAAATTCCTCTTAACTATACGTATATTTTGGTATTTTGTTTGTATGAACTATGCATGCTCCGCTGGCCGGCCTCCTAAAGAAGGTGAACATATTGAATAGTTTTGTACCTTTCAATCCTAGTTGCTGTATTATCAGGATTTGGCTACTCGTGATTCTCTTGTTCAGCGGCTGTGAGAAAAGCAGCATTTAAGATCCTGAAACACAAATTTTTTCTTTGGGATTACAATGTTAAGTTGGTTTTTAGAATAAATTCTTTTCAACAACGAAACCCTTCATTGTGCGTGGTCCGACACGCACTTGGCCGTTCTTTTTACCTAGCAATTTTTTTAAATGTTGTTTAATCCAATTGCTGTTGTTTCTTGCACCATTTTCTCCATCGCTTCGGCATTCCTCACAGCAGCCTCGGCATGCATTTGTGTGGAACGGACGAGCGCTCGTCTTGCAGCCTCCTGTGACATCGGCGGCTCGCGCCTTCGACGGCGGTGTCGCGGCGAGCGGGCTACAGATGTAGTTGCAAGAGCCGGAGAAGGAGTCCTGCGGGGGGAGCGAGCCTTTGGATCTTGGACCATAAGTTGCAGAGGAGGATTTTGAGGCAGTGACTCTAAGATGGGCTCAAAAGGTAGATTTTGGGTAGGTATAAGGACAGTTGGATCTAGGAGAGAATGCACATTCTGTAGAATGGATTCCGAAGCAGGGGAATCTTGCACATCCACATCTGTTGGAGCAGCGCTGATCTCTGGAGGCTACAAAAACATAATATAAAGAGTTATGTGCTTAAAATTATAAATGACAATAAATTATGCTAAACTACATAAATGTTTTCTTACTGGTTGCACCTGAACACCTGGCATACCCGTGCCAATATCTTCTCCCAGTATTTGGAGAAATTTTTCCTCAATTTCAGTCAAGGGCCTCTCAGTGGAAGGCCCTCCCCCAGTCTGCACATGAGAAACCCGTAACGTTGTAACCCGCTTTTTAAGTTTTGCCTTATAATCTACCCATTACTGAAAATAAATATTGTTTAATTTAATATTGTTAGAGGTAAGTATTATAGTATACACTATTTAAATTGACAAAATAAAAAGTTATAGTTACTTTAGTCCAGCCTACCCAATACTTATGAACACCGTCACCTTGCGAATTCAAGATTTCCGCAATCTTTTTCCACTTTCTTCGTGAGTACTCCTTGGCTTGCAGAGAGCGATTGTGGGCAGTAGCGATACTTCTGTTTGAAATTAAAAATTCCCAGAGTATCTCTAGCTGCCGCCTGAAAACCCGATTAACTCTTCGGCTGCAAAATTAATAACAAAACACTAATCACTGAGTCTCACTTCGAACTATCTTCGTCAAAACATTAGTTATAGAAAAATATTTCTTTGATAAAAAACTTATTCACTGAGTAACGTTTAACCTTACCTTGATTCCATGTCGACTTTGTAAGTTTGTAGCCAGTTAGATCTTATGCAATTTTAAGATAAAATAACTTCAACCACTTTAACCACTTATGAAAACAAAAATACCCCTGCATCGAGTTTCAAATTTCGTTCTGATAAGAACAGAATGTTCCGATTCATAGCCTAACACATTGTAGCTTATTTTTTTTTTCAATTGATTTTCTCATTTTTCAAAGCAAAATCTTTTAATATTTGTGTCAATTTCATGGAAATTAACTAAAAAAAATAGATTTTATTGCAAATTAATCTTTCTAATTAAAAAAAAAATATTTCGCTTCAAGATCATACTTCGTAGTAGCGATTCGGACCAAACGTTTGAAAGGGACAGCGCTATACAGTTCATATAGCGTTGTTTCTTTTCTATTATAGCAGGCCATAGATAAAATCTTACAAATTGTTCGTTCTTTCCCAGCACTAAGCAGGAATAAAACAATATTGAACGATGAAGGTCATGGTACGAATATGAGTAATGTTATTATAATCTTGAAACAAAACTCTCTGGAAATAAGATTGTTTCGTAAAAGATGGTGGTTGGCCTCCAGGACTCAGTGGGTATCCTCGAGGGTCGTGGGATAAATCCTCACGTAAAACATCCACTATTTTTGCTCCAAACCGTTTTCTGAACCAGTATAGGTTCAGAAAACGGTATGTCTAAAATCTTCGTCACTCAATTCAAAAGGATTCACACGATAACGTTGTCTGTAAGATCGCCGAGACGTCTCCAGCATATCCAAATCTTCGAAATCCATCAAGTCAATCAAATTAATATCCATTTTAGCGACTTGGAAGTAAAAAGATACACAACAAATAAATTAGTACTGCAGTTAGTCCAACAGATAAACTAGGGGTCTCAGCGGTTTAACTTTAGCACCATAGAAGTTCATGAACTAAAGAAAAGTAAAGAAAGAAAATACATTTATTTATAAAATATCAGCAGGCAAACTCTCGTACCTAAAAACGTTCAAATTCAAGTCGCAATCTCATGCCAGCGACAATGAAATGTCAAAAATGTAAGTAAACGCTATACAATTTTTGACAGATTGAGACTGAGATGAGATTGCAAACGTTGTTAAAAATACGGGAGTCGCCCGTGTGAAGAGCGTCTGGACCAATAGTTTGTAACACAATGGCTACCTTTCTTTTGTCTGATTCTCCTTCCAAATTATTGGCAATCATGTAAATACCAAGACTAGTGTTAAAGTTTCTCCAACCAAGGCATGTCCGAGGTACTGATACCAAGACTGAAATTACTCGGCGGCAGGGGACAACTTGTACTTGCGTTTTTGGGCTATAGACCACGCGGCGGCGTTTTACACGAACTGTTTGCTTATTTCCGAGGCTTCTGTGACTTCTTTTATCTCTGGTAACTTCTGACACCATGTTATGGTAGGTGGCCAGGTTGATATTTAAATAAGACGACCAGACTATTTTCCAATATTGTGTATTCACCCATGACGGAGGGTGGAGACAAGACAACACAAGAACCAGAACAACACCACAGATAATGTAAATGGTGCGAAATACAGTAGTCACAATGCTGCTTTTACCTTAATCAGTCTTAGGTGAAATGATGTTTTAAGCCTTCGTAATACAGCATAAAAATCATCGACCCTGCTTTCGGCAAACATACGAGACGCGCTACACCGCCAGGGCAGATTAAGCATGGCCCGGAACGCGTTGTTATATTGTGCACGTTGTTTTATAAAATAATATTTACATTGTGATGCAGCGAGACGAGCTCTTACGCTTAATAGGGCAGAGGTAAATTATTTTAATTAACCACGTTTTTTATTATTATTTATATGTTTATTAGGACCCTTTTTAACATAATTCATGAAAATGTAAGAAAATTACATTTAACACAAAGCGTAAGCAAAGGTAATTAACGTAGTTTTTCTTGCTTGTCTTTTCTCCACTCTCTTCTTTACTCCTTTAATTAGTTTCACTTCTTTAATCAACTTTATAAACAGAATCTGTTATGGTGGGTGGTGTGCGTGTTCTGTTTTGAGTTATTGTCGTTGTGTGTGCGGTGATTGTTGTGGTTGTTACTTTGTGATTTTAATGACAACAAGCACACACGTCGTCCTTCTCACAATTTCCCTATATTGATTTTGGGAAGTAATATTATTTATCAGCAACGTTTTAAACGCAGTTTCGAATGCTGCAGAGTTTGGCATTATGTTTTGGTGCCCATGTGATCTAATTGCCCCGAAAAAGTTTTCTGAAGGGTCCTGACTATACTGATTTTGGGGATGTAATGTTATTTATCAGCAACGTTTTAAACGCAGTTTCGAATGCTGCAGAGTTTGGCATTATGTGTTGGTGCCCCAGCAACGTTTTAAACGCAGTTTCGAATGCTGCAGAGTTTGGCATTATGTGTTGGTGCCCATGTGATCTAATTGCCCCGAAAAAGTTTTCTGAAGGGTCCTGACTATACTGATTTTGGGGATGTAATATTATTTATCAGCAACGTTTTAAACGCAGTTTCGAATGCTGCAGAGTTTGGCATTATGTGTTGGTGCCCATGTGATCTAATTGCCCCGAAAAAGTTTTCTGAAGGGTCCTGACTATACTGATTTTGGGGATGTAATATTATTTATCAGCAACGTTTTAAACGCAGTTTCGAATGCTGCAGAGTTTGGCATTATGTGTTGGTGCCCATGTGATCTAATTGCCGCGAAAAAGTTTTCTTCCCTATACTGATTTTGGGAATGTAATATTATTTATCAGCAACGTTTTAAACGCAATTTCGAATGCTGCAGAGTTTGGCATTATATTTTGGTGCCCATGTGATCTAATTGCGGCGAAAAAGTTTTCTAAAGGGTCCTGACCATCCTGTTTTTGGGGATGTAATATTATTTATCAGCAACGTTTTAAACACAATGTCGAATGCTGCAGAGTTTGGCATTATATTTTGGTGCCCATGTGATCTAATTGCGGCGAAAAAGTTTTCTAAAGGGTCCTGACCATCCTGTTTTTGGGGATGTAATATTATTTATCAGCAACGTTTTAAACACAATGTCGAATGCTGCAAAGTTTGGCATTATGTTTTGGTGCCCATGTGATCTAATTGCGGCGAAAAAGTTTTCTAAAGGGTCCTGACCATCCTGTTTTTGGGGATATAATATTATTTATCAGCAACGTTTTAAACACAATTTCGAATGCTGCAAAGATTGGCATTATGTTTTGGTGCCCATGTGATCTAATTGCCGCGAAAAAGTTTTCTAAAGGGTCCTGATTAAAATTACGTAGTAGGAGTGTATTTATCCCCTTTGTCCGAAGTTCCTTTACAATAAGTTTAAAACCTTCCACCGTTTTCACCCAGCTGTTAAGAGAAGGCACAATGGTTTCTATACCATTATTACAGACGTATCTCATTGATTTTAATTGATTCAATAGATAACGTTGTGTTCCAAAATTCCATATGTTTTGATTTCGGTGTGACCGCTGATTTGTATATTTTTGCTTCTTCTCGATACTGGCTTCCGTTGACGGTGTCGAAAAGATTGTCGAACAATAATAACAAATCTGCAGTGTCCGTGCATTCTCCTGGTAAGGTTCCGTTTTCTGTAAGTGGAAATGCAATCTTAGATACCTTAGTAATTTCACAGTGTATTTTCTAAGCTGGGAAATACACAACACAACTAAATCCTGCATGATAGGTAATATTTGTCTGAATACTTTGTACAGTAATAAAAAACCATTAACAAAAAACAAACGATTTGAATTTACATTTGACTGCTATACATACGTAGGTAATAAAAAACTTTACCTTTCTCAACTATTGCTGTCTACTAAAGAAACAGATTTGTTTCAAATAATAATTGGCAGAGAAACTCATGCTTGACTAAAACTATTTCTCTGCCAAGTTACTTTTAATAATATTTGGAATGTTAATCCCATTATTATTGTGGTATGACCCAGTGAAATACCTGCCATACATCCAAGTGTCACGTCAACCGACTTGCTAAACATTTGTGTGCAAAATTTGACTTTCATCTTAGGGATCATCGAGGGTACCACATGTTTGGGGTCAGCTTATGGCCCAACTTTATACCCTTGTATGTAGGGCTTCTCAAAAATAGATTTTCTTCTATGTGAGACCATTTTGCTGTGCGTATCTTGCCATCCATTACAAATTTTAGATCTCTATTTAATAAATTATTACGTACACCCTTCATAAAGTAAGGTGGATCAATAGATCGGCACAATTTTGTGTTTTTTTTTTATTGGTGGTATGAAACTGGTTTTAATTAATCTGATTTCATTATTCTCTTCTTTTTTAACTTTAATAAATTTTACCTTAAAACATTTTTCGAATTCATCCATAATTCGTGGTGAGGTGAATTGTTTCTTACGCCACATTTGTATTTTTTTCTTGAAATGAGCTTGCATTCAAAGAATTTACATTTTCCATCATTTTGGTAAATTTTATTATTTGACGGTACTCATTCAGTACATCACCTTCTTGCTGTTAAATGTTCTGCAGCGACAGCGTAGCTATGGCTAAAAATTTGGGCTGCATCCTTTATATATATTTTATTTAATGTTTTCGACATAAATATGTTCGTCAATTAAATTGTCTTCATCGCAAAAAAAATATCAGCTGTTTCATACATTTTGATCGAGTAGGTTTTGGACTTTTGTAGGAAACCGCTGGTTATTTTTCGTGATTTCAAAGTTGGTCCCATAGTGAAAGTTGTTCATATTCATGGGTAGAACACCCTGTGAAAATTTGGCTGGTCATTGAAAAATAACCCTGTATATGAGAAAAATGCTCACGGTCGGAGCTGAAGGGAAAGCTAGTTATAAACAAAAAATTGTCTTTTTCTGGTGTAATGGTTTTCATTACACGGGTACAGATATTTTTTTCATTTAATTGGACTTGTGTTTTTTTTATATTCTAGCCCTGTGCAGTTATAAAATCAGGTACACTATTATGTTGACCAGGAGGTACCCTGCGAGTCGGAGATCCATCGTTTAGTAGGCAAAGGTTGATGTCATCCATTAACTCAATTAAAAAAGGAGAGCATGTATCTACGTAATGAGACCCCCCACATAGTCTGGTGACAGTTAAAATCTCCTGCCACTATGAGAGGGCCCTGTATAGAAGAAAGAATATTATTAAGCAAAGTGGACATTCCTAATGTTACCTATTTTATTACACAACTCAGCCGCAAACCAAGGTTTCAGTGTGGTCACCTTGCGATAAAATTGTTATGGAACTTACATTCATACATTCTTGCACTATGTTCTCAAAATTTAAAGGTCGTGGTTTCATGTTAACAGTTTTATTTTCTTTTTCATAGTCGGTTTCCGTGTCAGAATTTGAACACATCCTTTCTAATTCTAATTCCGCATTTTCGAACTTCAATGTGTTCTGTGTAAAATACAATGAACAACCTTCCAGTCCTCCTCCGGTGTCAGTCTCGACCTCTCGACGTAATTCCTCAACTTTTGTAGAAGCGAAGCGGGGCCAAAATCAAAAGCCTTATTTTTCCCAGTCACTAGGAACCTGACCTTTTTTATCGTACTTACAATTTTAAATGGCAGTCTTTATCTGTAATTAAAAAAAACTAAACTGAAAAACTAACTAATTTTGTAAACTGAATAACTAAAATTTGATAATCATAAAACTAGAGACTTTAGTACGAGAATGTCACGTAAGCTACTTTATCATCGTGGTCTTTATTTCGTCGCGCACACTAAGAAACGTTCATCCTTTTGTCTTCTTCACATATCAGTTTTGTTCAAGTCTATAACTTGGCTGCGCGCTCTTCTTTCAATCTTCTTAATAAAAGACAAAATGCAGTATCGTATAATTACGAAAGTAACTATCAATATGAATGTTGCGAAATAAAAATTTATGTTTGCAATTCCTTGGCTGATCAGCGTAAATGTTGTTCAATAGAGTTCGTCTTCCCAAATCTTAATACAGGGTGTAAGGGACAGCCCTCCGCAAACTGATAGGGTGAATTCAGTATGTCATACTAAGATGACGACATGGTTTGCGCAGTGGTTGAGCGATTGACTGCTGCGCAGCATGTCGCGGGTTCGATTCCCGCACGGAACAAATATTTGTACGACCTACAAGTATTTGTTCTGAGTCTGGGTGTTTTTCTATCTATAATATGTATGTATTTACAAAAAAAAAAAAAAAAGTATATAAGTAGTTTATCAGCCATCTAGTTACCATAACACAAGCATTAGGTTGCTTAGCTTGGGACTAGATGGCGTTGTGTGAAATGTCCAAGGATATTTATTATGACCGGTACATGAAATTTTTTCAGGAAAGTTAAGGGAATCCAATAAACCTGATTTGTTTGTGTTTTTGTGCACAAATTGGAGCGTCTATTACTGGTTGGGAGGGGTAGGTAATAGGTATGCGGTGAGTTCGATGAACTCTGTAGCTAGACAGAAAGTGAACAGCTGATTTCACGCGTCGTTGGTTAGAGTATTTCAACATCCATTGCTGGTTTTTTTTTTGCTGTTTTTTTTGCAGTTTTTTTTACATAAATGGAGTGGTGCGAACACACAATGCAATTTTACATTGAAATAATGAAAATGTAACTGAAAAAAAAAACTGAAAAAATGAAAATTTTCCTGAGAAAATTTCCGGTGGAATATGATTCAAAATGAGGAGGTGAATGCACCCTGTGAGTTTGCGGAGGGCTGTCCCTTACACCCTGTATATAAAAAGAAAAGTGCTGACTGGCTGACTGACTCATCAACGCCCGGCCCAAACCATTGGACCTAGTGAAGCGCTGGAATTATCGAAACTACTGGAAGTAACAAAAACTCTCTAACACCTTTAATAAAAAAATATTAAAAGGTCGGTTTACAAAAGCCAGGAACAGTTGAAATTATTTACAAAAGTCCGTCATAATTTTAACTGTTCCTAAAAGGTGCCCATAACACTTGCAGCATTGCCACGTTGGATGGCAATAGCTAACCTTTGCACCAAGAACCAGCCGGAGCGGGAGTCAATGCCCCAACAACCCATGGTCTCAACTGCAATGGGCACAAAATGGTAAAGGGTCGCCAACGCTCGTACTTCACCCTCTTCCTTTCAGCGGCGTCTTCCGCTGCTGCCGACGGCGAGAGGACCGTGCGACCAAGGTGGCTGGCGGCAACAGTGCTGACGCAACTTGCGTCCCAAATTATACACTTGCCGTCCTCCAAGGCACCCAGGGTCAGCCCATCTTGCCGCCATGTCCCACAATCTACGTGTAGGACATAAAATCAATATTTTTTTTAGCATGTAAAATACAATGGAGGATCACCTTCTTTTTGCTTATTGATATCATTGTAGATCGATCTTCGTAACAATTCCACTGTAAATTTCGCCTGCATTGAGCTTTATAATGACCAATTTGTTTTCCAGGTGATGGAGGAATAAATTCTATTATTGACACTAAAAAATTCAGTGTCATACAATAACAGAAGGGTCGGTGGATCATCTACTGAAATAAATTCATTTGTATTAAATTCAAATACAATAAGGTCTCGTAAGGCTGTAGTAAATGATTTAATACTATGACAGTTATCTCGACGGCATTGTGTAATTTCTTCACCATTAATAGAAAAGTTTTACCTACCAATAAAACGCTTGTAAACGTTAAACGCTACCGTAATAAACGCTTGTTGCTTGTGGTTGAGTAGTAGGTAGGTACGCAATGGTCGTGCATCTTGTGTTTCGTGGCTATATGTCTCAACGTCATCAGGCCATGCATGTGCTGGTTTTAGTCTGTCAATTGATACCTTGACGGTTTTATTATTTAGCACTATGTCGAATGTCTTTGGACTTCTTGAAACGACCTTACGGTTATTAATTTACTTACCTTAATCGAAACTTATTTTAATAAAAAAAAAATAAAAAAATACTATGGTCCGTAACATTGTTAGTAAAACTTAAAAACTATGTTAGACTAGAAAAAAAAAAATTAAGTATTTGCCGCCCTCTGGGGCCGCGGGCACACGCACTTGTGCTTGAACCCAGTGCCCCCGAAGGGGGCTGTCCAGCTTGTGGCTGAGCACGTTCAGGATGGTGTTGGCGCTCCCACGCGTGCGGAACATCAGCGAAGCGATGCGGCGCCGCAGCACAGTGTGAAAGCCGTCTGTGTGCGCGTGCGCCAACATCGCAGATGCACTACAGCAGCGTAGGAGCCCCACCAGCACCCTGAACGCGTTATTATATTGTATTCGCAGAGCGTTGATTGTCCGCTGCGTGTATTTGACCCACAGATTGCAGGTGTTTAGAGTTTGGCAGAATGCTTTAAACAGAGTGATCTTTACCTCTACACTACACCTTGCAAATCTGCGCGCCAACATGTTACAGCGTAACGTAGCGGACCGCCAGCGTCCTACTCTCTCTTTCAATATCCCCATCGTCTTTTAAGTCCTTAGTGACAACATGGCCGAGGTATTTAAACTCTATTACTCTTCGAAGAGCGACATCGTTAATAGAATCTCATCAAGAGGGTAATTATCGAGCCAATTTTTTGAGACCACAGCTGACCTGAACTCCCATGAGGTGCCTTTATAGCGTCTACTAATAAGGTTGTAATCTAGCCCGTAATTAGGGTTTCTGATGCAGGTTTAGGTTCCCCTCTGATATTAATAAACAAATTACTGGATCTTGCAGCAATTCTACGACTTTCAAAAAGCGAAATTGTGTCCCTCCTGTTTGGCCGACCTTCCGATGCAGGCTCATGGAATGATCCCCTGGAGTGCAGACGTTGTACCAATCGGCTGAAACATACCCACGATGGCAGCGGCCGACGGTCAGCAACCGGTCTTCCGTCGATGAATCGCTGACGATACAGCTCCCGGGCAGCTCGCAGATTACCATCCGCTGCTCCAACACACAACATCATCTCGTAGTACTCGCTATTACTGCGTGACGACATCACGAAAATTCCACAACGATCACTGATTTGAAAATCACAACTTCGCACCGATACGGACAGAGAGTGACTAAAAAGCTCACGAAAAAAGGCCGACATCCTACTATCCTAGTACAAAGGTAACTGACCCAATTATTGCTTTCGTAATTATTTTCCATAAAAGTAGAGTACCTAGGTACTTAACTAAAATGACCTACTTACGACACCAATCACGTCCTATGAAGCGTCTCTCATGCGTTAATACACAAAATGGATAAACCATTTGCTAAATGAACCACCTTTACTAAATGAACAATACTTAAACAAAGTAATTTGTAAGTATTGTTCATTATGGGTTTATTTTGAGATGAACAAGTAATTACAATCGCTAAACTTTGCTTACTTGATAAAAGCTTTCTGCATAAAAGATAAGCATTTTGAAATCATTTTTTCATTTTGTTATCAAAATGGTAAAATTATTTCATATCAATCAGAAAAAAGGAGCGACGTGCTGAAAACTGCCTCATTGACCTTAAACATCACTATGTGGGTAACCTTTGTTATCCTACATTGTAAAAGTACAGAAATTAGGATTGATTATTATTACTGTGCGACAATTTCCGTTACTCATGAAGTCCTAGTACTTTAAATAATTTGTCTTGGATAGTTGGAGACATTCGCTGATTACGGAAAATTTAAACACTCCCCGTTCAAACATGGCGCACGCGCCAGTTAATGAAACTGATCAACCAGGAGTGTATAAATGCAGTTTAATGATTTATAAGTATACAAGTTGTTATATGGCTAATGTCAGGTAGGTAATGAACACTATTCCATGGCACGCAGGCCTTTTATACTCTTACAATCAGTGTCTAACAGGAAGATTCATTATATTTACATAAGAAGTTACATTCAATATTTGTACTTGCAATATGTTATCTTAATTAGTTATAAATAATTCTATTTTTCCTGTTGTGGACTTTGTTCGGGTACTGTTATCAGCAGCGGAGGATTCCGGTGAGATAAGTGTTCTTGACTCTCCTCTCCCAGCGTTGAGCGTTTTCGTGTGAGTCTTCGAAAAGCGTGATAAGCGATGAGTAAGAGACTTAGGATGCCTAGAGTGGTATATATTCCAATTGAAACGTTAGTCACTTTGTTATCAGTGAGCTGATGTTTTTTAAGCATTTTTAGTTGCTGTTCAATATCTTCATCTGTTGTTGGAATATTAACAGGATACTCGTTAATTATATTGTCAGTCTTTGTTTTATATATTTCAAGTTCCGTCGCTTTTTCTTGATGGATACACTCTATATTATCTTCTAAATAGGATCCTTTGATTATCTTCTCACTTGATGTACATTGGTCGATGACACTTTCTTCTAGATCCCAATATTGGTAGTGGATTGTACTGGATATTTTAAGAGAATATCTGAGAGGGCAGTAGATGAGCAGAGTATTACATTGATTACTTTGTTTTAACACAGTTTGTTTTAAACATTCACATACTGGTTCTGCTTTACAAATTTGTTGGGAACAGCTAAGAGCTTTATACACTTGATCGTTACGAGTGAGATATTGGCTTGTTATAATATTTGGTAGATAACAATGTTCCGTTTTCTTTTCAATAGGTGCTAGTAAATATACTAACTGATATTCATTCTTAGATATAATGGGTATAGGCAGTTGGAATATCATAATATTATCACTAATGGCTACATGGGGTATTAGGATAGATTCTAACTTTAAAGGATCTTTTAGGATATTAATTGAATTTGGAATCTTCTTAATACTTTCTAATAAGTGAAGTTGATCTACAATAGAAGGAGGATGCAGTATGTCATGTTGTGCAAAGACATATGCTTCTGTTAGTTGAATACACATATCTTTTAAGCTTTCTAATCCAAATAATAATTCTGAGGCTAGCTTTTCTTCTATATTTTTACTGGAATATTTATTAATTAAAATATTAATATGTTGAGAGATATTTTTTAACTTCATGTTCATATTATCTAATATGTTGGTAGTAATACTGAATTTTTTATCGATATTAATTAAATCGTTATTATCGAGGTTTCCAGTGATTGCTTTTACTATTGAGCCTAATCCGTCGATTAATCCTCGTTTATTTCGATTTGTGTTTTGCATTTTATTGATGCAGTGATATAACTTACTTTGAACATATTTGATACGGTAATTAAAGAGAGTTTCGTTTGTATTGAGATTATGTTGAAGTATTTCTAATTTATAATATTCATCATAGAGTGGTTGTAAGTTGATTGGATGAATAAGAGTCCATTCATCTTCTTGAATTCTTGCTTTTCCTTGTTTTATACTGACGAGTCCTCCGTCTAGTGTAGTGAGACGTCCGAAACATCTGGAATAAGCATATGACTTAAGTGAGTTCGTCTAATTATATTTGTTGTTTTATATGTAACTACGTTCCGTGGTTTGACTTCTATTACTTCGAAAGGTCCTCTAAATGCATTTACATTTTTACTACGGTCATGTCTTTTCATATAAAATTTTAATCCAGGTTTTAATTCAGGTATTTTAGGTTTTCTCATTTTATTTGTATGGCACCATGAATAGTCTTTGGTTAACTGTATTTGGTTTTTTAATCTATTTAAATAATCTGTCGTGATTACGTTTTGTGTATCTAGATCAATTTCCCGTAAGAAGTGTACTTCGTTAGGTGTTTTATTAGTCGTACTATGTATAGTTGAATTATATCCTAACATAATAAGTTTAGGGCAAATTTCTCCGAGTGTTTGTTTCTGTGCTCTCAATCGTTCAATTAAGGTCGAATGTAATCTTTCAATATCTCCATGAGAGGTATGATGTTGTGGCGTAGGAATATAGTATTCGATTTTTAACATATTAAAGAATTGTTTTACTACTTCATTTACGAAAATTGTATCATTATCCATTGATATACTTTTTGGTGTACCTATTACAGCGAATAGCTCCATAAGTTTGTCAATTACTTTGAGACTAGAGTTTTCTGTTAGGGGAACCATAAATGCCCATTTAGAAAATAGATCTATACCTGTTAAGTATTTGATTCGTTCGTATGATAGTGTATCTATTTGCCATCTTTCCATAGGTTTATTATATGTTGGTGTTTTTTCCAGTAAAGGTTTTATAGGTTTCCTATCGTATTTAACTTGATTACATGTTTGACAGTATTTGAGAAATTTAGATGTATGTTGTTTTAAATTTTCGATATAATATTCTTTAGAGATTTCTTTAATTAAAGCGGGGTTTCCAATGTGTCTGTGCAAATGTTCATGCGTTTCTCTAATAAGTTTAATTATTTCCTCTGTGTTTGTTATTTCTTTTCGTATGTTTTTAAACCATATTATTTCAAGGGTTTTAGCATTAAAGTTTTTTCTGTAAACTTCAGAAAGCTGTTGTCCTAATACATTTTCGCAGATAATAGCATATCTTTTATAAACACAATATTTAATTTTTTTTTTTTTTGTTTAAATTCTTCTGGTGATTCGATTTGAACTAAATAATCATTTACTTTATTATTCTTTGTTTCTATGTTTACATTATACTTTCCTTGGGTTACATATATTCTATGCATTCTACGCGGTGGATGTTCGTGTTTGATTATGAAACCGTTACTATCGTCATCATAGTTGCTGTGTACTGTAGCAGCATTTGATTGATTAAAGTTTAATTCGATTCGTGATAGTGCGTCAGCTACGTAGTTTGTTGATCCTTTTTTATGTTTAATTTCATAGTCATACTCCTGCATTTTTAGTCGCCATCGTGTTAGCTTAGCGTTAGGTTCTTTTAGCTTGGCTATCCAAGTTAATGGTTGGTGGTCGGTTTCTAAAATAAATCGTCGTCCATAAATATAGGGTCTAAATTGAGTTAACGCATATAATATTCCTAAAAGTTCGCGTTCAGTGACATTATATTTCTGTTCGGTATCATTTAAAGTTCGTGAAGCGAATGCTATTGGGTGCTCGTCTTGAGATAATACTGCTCCTAGTGCCTTATCGCTTGCGTCAGTGGTGACAACAAATGTTTTGTTAAAGTCTGGATAAGCTAATATTGGTGGATTTGAGATTAATTCCTTTGTTCTGTTAAATGCTTCTAAAAATGTTTCATTATGGATAATAATTTTGTTCTTTTTTGTACATTCCGTTATTGGTTTAACAATTTTTGAAAGGTTTGGAATAAATTTTCTATAGTATGAAACAAGACCAAGAAAAGATTTTATTTCTTTAATAGTTTTTGGTGGAGGGAATTTTTTAATTGCCTCAATTTTGTCTGGACATGGTTGCAGTCCTTGTTCAGTTAAAATGTGTCCTAGAAATTTAACTTTAGTTTGGAAGAAATTACATTTCTCTTTATTAATGCGTAGTTTATATTTGCGTAATGTTTCAAAAACTTTTATGAGTCGTTTATGGTGTTCCTCTTGATTGGGGGCGAATACAATAACGTCATCTAAATAGACAAGACAGATACCTGCCTCTAAATGTGGTCGTAGTACATTATTCATCATACGTTGGAATGTAGCTGGTGCTGTTTTTAAACCGAATGGCATTCGTGTATATTCATAGTGTCCATCTGGTGTTGAAAAAGCTGTTAAGGGGATAGACTCAGAGTCCATTTTAATTTGATGATAGCCAGCAATTAAATCTAATGTGGAAAAGTATTTTGAGTTTTTTAATTTTGAAAAGATGTCCTCAATATTTGGTAAAGGGCATTTATACACTCCTGGTTGATCAGTTTCATTAACTGTAATAATTCATTTCCTTTTGATGTTATTAGCGGTGTCGTCGGTGTTAAGAAGTCTACACAGTCTACACTACAGTCATTCATAACACCTACTTATTCAATGAATAACTAAAATTAAATTAAGTGCTGAACCCTCTGGCATTATTTGTACCAGGACACACATAAGTTACGTAAGAAAGTTTTCTAGGGTTCATTTTCAAATTAATGAAATCTTTTTTTTGTATTGAGTACTTTTGTAGTTTCTTATTATTGCAATTTTAACGCACTTTTGTCAGCCATTTATCTCAGTTAGTTACAGTGTCAAAAACACAAAAAAAGGATAATTATGTTAAAGGATTTATGTTAATTGTTACTATTGCCACGAAAATTGATTGAACTTAGTTGGATAAGTGTTGAGTGCAGTCATTTAATTCATAGAAAATTTGGACTATAGCTTTTAGGGAGTGCTTATTATCTGATTTAAAGTATGATTTCATGAAAGAAAATAAGGTAGAGGAACCAATCATGGACGGTTTAAGAATGAAAACGGCGTTTATTTGCATTTATTGCTTATATTCTTTTGGTATTGGAAGAAAAGGTTATATCCGTAAATAAAACATGCTTTTTATTAGAAATTTTAAAATTTAGGAACCCTTATTGAGAACCTATTATGAACAGTCAAATTCTTATAATGGACACCCATTCATAAACAGTATTGTAGAGGTTTTATTATGTACTAGCCAAAGTATGGATAACTGGCTGACATTCCGATTATTCAAACATCGAATATTCTTATAAAAAGTGATGATCGCTTTTTATAAGGATTGTCAGATAGCTGGTAGCTAGGGCTCCGCGTAGGACCTAGGGAGTGTATTATAATTTGATTCTGATTTAATATAGCGGGCTTCAGCCCCATTTCTTCAGTGCATTACTGTCTATTTATTTATAACGTAGTTAGCCTCCCGCTGTGAGGTTCGAGCCCTCACAGTATCTAGTCTTGGACACCTAGTGTTGAACATTATCTAGTCTTGGACACCTACAGCCTGTTTCTGATTTGAGAAAAGTAGCAAATCTCAACTGATTATTCTCAAATACATAAGTATGCGCTTAAGTTTTTTGTGTTTCACAAGTCAAAATCGAATTTCGTCTAACCATAATCAACTGATTATTTACTCAACTATTCCTGATCAAAGCTAACACGTTCCAATTTACATTAAAAAACCGGTAGTTTTCAAAAACTCATAATATTGCATCATTTTATTCTTATAATAATTTAAAACAGCCTTAAAAAGAAAGTTAATTTTAAATAACAGCATTAATTTGAACAATTTTATGTTTTAGAGTTGCTAATGCATATTTTAGCAATTTCATATTTTTATATTTTAGTAATTTGACGTGTTTGAATGAACCGAATCGTGAATGTCAAACTGTATTCTGAAGTAAATAAACACAATTTTTATTGGAATTCTGTTAGTATTTTTACTTAAATTAGGTACCTATTGTACCAATTGAAATGGATAAATACAAGAAAAAGAGATCGCCTAACTATACTCTAAAGGAGAAAGAAAATCTTCTTTCAATGATATCAAAGTAAGTACATACTAATTTTTCATCATCATCATCATCATCATTTCAGCCGAAAGACGTCCACACTAGACATAGGCCTCCCCAAGCACCGCCACTGCGTCCGGTTCTGTGCTTCCCGCATCCAGGGGATTCCTGCGGCCTTTATAAGGTCATCGGTCCACCTTGTTGGAGGCCTTCCAACGTTACGTCTTCCGGTACGCAGTTGCCACTACAGAACCGTCCGGCACCTACCCTATAATGTTTACAATAATATAATTTTACGTTTATTTATTATTGCTTCAGATACTAAGTGTAATAGAATGCAAAAAGACAGGGGCAAAAAAAAACAGGAAGGAACAGGAAGCCTGGAAGTCCATTACTAAAGAGTACAATAGCCTCTGCTGTCCGCTGTTGGTGGAGGCTGGTCATACCTTAGCTGCCACGGCTTATTTGAATTTTAATTTTGAATTGTTTTTTTTTTTTATTTTTTTATTACGGACGCTTTTAACGTTCATCGTTCTCACATGTATAATTTCAACATGAATGATGTGACCAATATTTTGTAACTATATTTTGATTTAAAAGAGTGTCCGTGGAGTTTCTTGCCCGTTCTTCTCCATAGATCTACGTTTTGGAATGGGCAACTAGCTTCAACTTTCTGACTTACCTACTGACCGACTCTTTGACAATTCAAAAGTGCCTGTAATTGGTTTAATTGAAATAAATGCTTTGAGTTGAGTTGAGTTGAGTCTGCACGACATATTAAGAAGATCATAAAGATTTGGAGACGCTACACTATAAGAAGTAGTGGACGAGAATGTTTACCTAGGACAAACTGTCCAGTTAGGGAGGTCCAACTTCGACAAAGAGGTCAATCATCGAATCCGACTCGGCTGGGAACCTACCTATCTGTGATTTTTTATGTAACAGATAAAACTAGGAGTTATTAAAAATATTACAATACCTACTTACCTAAATTTCTTTTATTGTGGCTAAGTAATAACAGCCGTACAGCTGAATCCATCAGGTTAAGCTACGCTTGCCGGGGTTGGTCAGTGGATGGGTGACCATCTTTACATACCGAGACTCCTCCGTGCCTCGGTAAGCCGTTGATCCCGGCTGTCCTTTGTGGATCTTTGACAGTCGTTATGGGTCGTCAGAAGCCCGAAAGTCTGACAACCAGTCTTACCAAGGGCTATTAGATTGGTTGTGGGGGTCAGAAAGGCAGTCGCTCCATGTAAAATACTGGTATTCAGCTGCATCCGATTAGCCTGGAAGCCGACCCCAACATAGTTGGGAAAAGGCTAGGCAGAGATAGAGACATATTTACATTTGATGTAGTAATAAATTACCTTATTATAGTAAGCATACTTCTAACAAATAGCTCTGATTTCTAAAATATTGTGCTGTGATTTCTAAATGCAAGGAAAAAATACATAACTGTATATGTGTATTTATTTCAATAAATATACATATAAATTACATTTTTAAATATTAGAATATAAAAAATAATTTTCTACTATGGATGTTCTGGCAGCAAAATTTTGGGTATTTGACACTTGAGGTAATGGTTCATCGCTTTCTTCTTGTACATGCTCATCATATTCCACGATGTAGTTATCAAGATGAATAGTCATATGAAGAACAACACACGCCACAATCACCTTCAATACTTTTGGAAGTTTTAACTGCATTCCTGAATGTAGGCATGGAAATCTTTTAAGAACACCAAAACACCTTTCAATTGTGTTTAAGAAATAGGAAATCTAAGGGCGAGCACGCACTACGGTGCGTTTTTCTACCGCATAATCTGTGAAGTATGGAATGTCTTTGAAGTGCGCGCACTGCGGTCATGCGTTTTGTTACTGTAGGCCCCGCCCAGTGCGGCAGAACTAACGGAAACGCACCGCAGTGCGCGCTCGCCCTAAATCTTTCCTCTAGGAAATCCAGCTATGTCAAAAAATCGTGCCGCCACTGATGGTCTCTCCTGTGCAGTGGGCATACGCACATATTGCCGTCAACAATGCTATGGCACTAGTCATCCTCTCTACCACGCGGCACACCGTCGACTTGCTCACATTCACGGTGTCCCCCACAACAGCTTGAAAGCTACCAGTTGCATAAATAAACGAACCGACTCCTTCGTAAAGCGGAACCAACTCTTGAATTGTTCATCGCTTAGCGTGATGAACAAGTTAGGCTGATGTCTTGCTATTCTTCTGCGCGGTTGTCTGCGTTGAGGCATCTTCAAAGACGACAGGGAAGCATCGTCGTCACTCATTATGATCAAAATCATTATATAGCTGATTACAGTTTGAATAGCCAAAATTGGTGTGTCAACTTTCAACTGCTCAACTTGACGTTGATAATGCTTTGAGTGGTGTCAAACACGTTTTTCTTAATTCAGAAACGCAACTGACGACCTTAAGCATGAGTTAAGCATGCTTTCTTTCAAAGAACAATGGGCAACTTTATATGGACCGTGGGCCCAGTGTTGTAGCACTTTCTTACCTACCTTAAAATACAGATCCGAGTAATCTCAACATTTTACTATAAAGCAGCACAGCTCTAATGCATTAAAAAAACAAGTTACAGCTGTTCTAAATAATCAATAATTTCCGTTACGAATGCTAATAGTTTGGCCTAATGATGCGCATACAAAATTGTGTCTACATGTTGCCAGTTGGAATGCATTATTCTCTTTTATATGACACCTTGAACAATTCAGTTTAAGAATAAGTAGTGTAAAAATATTCTTTATTTCGGTATTGGGATAGGACTATAATTAAAAAATACCTTTGATTATGAAAATGAAACATCTTTATTCACTAAAATATAACATATTAATGCATAATCAGCCGATTAGTATCCCACTACTGGGTACCGTCGAAAGTCAGAACGACAAGGATAAGGCGTTAGTTCTTACTAAACTATAAAGAATTGTCCTAATGAGTGTTGTTGCTCTCAATAATAATCTCGTCCCAGGCACTTGCGGGGCCAACAAAGTTTTCTAAATGCCTTCCAATACCGAAGTACCATATAATACTGACGACATGGGCGCATGCTCCAACAGTCCTCATTCCTGTTAAGCATGAACAATAATATGCGTGGATAGCATTAATGTCCTGAACATTGGAGTTCATCAATATATAAGTATAATATGTCGTATTTGACCTGTGTCGTGATAAAATACGACCTCTCATTAGCGTGCAGGTGTCCGTTGCTAATCCATATTCTGTCATCCTTGGACTTGGAGTTACACACACCTGAATATTGTAAACGCCACCTCGCAAGTGTTCGCCGACGTAAGAACGTGCCAGACTTAAATGGTATGTTCCCAGACTGAATAAAATAATGTCTTCATCTGTGAGTATTGGGAACGGCACATTTATTGACTCATCCGTCAATGTCACAAACGACACTCGCTGCCGGTTTACGTTATGCTCAACTATATAGTTGCCCAATGTATTATCGTTACTCATTCGGCTATGTATTCGTTCAGAAAAGGCGGCGGCATAAGTACTGTCACGCAAAGGCTCTCTAAATGCATTCAATAGTGCTCCAGCAATCCGAAAATCAGTAAATAAATGTGGCAATGACTTATTAAATAATTGGTTACGAAATATTTTAAAGTCCCGTTTAAACCATCCGTTTATTACCTCTATGACCCAACGTACAATCGTTATTAATCTTGATTTATTAGCTTGCTCATTTGTAAGTTGAGTCGCACTTCTGTCTTTGCTTGGTGGCATATGTGGCTCATAACCACAGGTTTCAATATTGGGTATTGAGTCTCGAAAGCCTCTATCCAATATAAATGTGTCTCTTTCATGTAGAAGGTAATGAACGGGGGATATTTCATTGTCCATTATTTGAGTCATTATTTGACTATCTGAGGTAGTTGCGGCATAGGGTCCAAGGATGTCAATAATGTAACCATCTGAACAGACCAAAAGGAATGGTTTTAGTAAGTTTTTATACTTATGTAGGCTATACGTTCTTTTTTGGAACAAGAAGTTTTTACTTTTCTGTATGTAGATGTAAGTTCCGTCACACAGTATTATGGCTTTTGGGTCTACGGTTTGTCCAAATAATGCTGTTGGTACTGTCAGATTGTGTGCAATAATCTCATCGCGGCTTATGTGGTCGTAACCCAGATGCCGCAAAACAAACTCTCTGGTCAAACAGTCACGTGTTATTTTAAAATAACGCTCCAGTGTTCTCCTACTAACATTTAAATGGCACGCAATTCTGTCATCTGGCTCACCCGATCTTATTTTCATCAAGTAAGATCCCAACACAGTTTTTGGACGTTTTGTTTGCTCAGTTAGAGATGGAGTCTCTTGGAGAACAATATCGAATTGATCGTGCGTCAATCCCGTTCGATAATATAGTTCATTGGGAGAAATTGACTCAATGTTATCAAAATCTATGCCGGATTTTTTGTTGTAAGCGTCTTTTAAAGTATCAATGATATCTTTCAATTGATCTGGCGTAAATACCGTCTCAGCATGGTCATATAATTCGCTCCATTCATTTGAACGTATGTGGTCTTGACATATTCGTGCATCCTGAGGAACATATACGTTATGTTCTGTCAATAAATATATTTTAATGAAATGGGGCACTCTGTGACGATCTTCATTAAGGCATCCATGAAATAAGCATCGACGAGAGGTATTTGCTAACCGTTTATAAGTTGGTACTGTAGTAGGACGCGATTGTTCATCATTTACTTGCTCGTCTTGCTGTTCTTCGTTTTGTCTCCGTTCTTGTTCTACGTGTCTGGCTTCTTGGCGATTTGCTGCCACCCAACAACGATAGCACATGTATTGATTTCCATTCAGGGTGCCCTGAAAAAAATAAAATAGTTGTTGAACCTGAATAAGCCAATACAAAGTCCTTTGATCAAATACAGTGCATATTCCCATATAAGTGAATGATAGTTTATATGCAGAAAAACGTGTCATTTGGCAACTATCAGATTTGATTTTACTGCTTCATTTCGAATGTCATAATTATGCCCGATAGCTAATTCCCCGAAGTCATCAGATCGAACGTCCTTATTGCCGAAAATCTATAGCATCGATGTACTTATCACAATTTCAAATAGTCATTAGATCAAGCGTCCGTTGTGCCGAAAAGCCATTTCAACGATAGTCCTGATCCATCGAATGTCTATTGGCTCGACGTGCCAGTAAATCGAAAGCTATTCTGCTTATGACTCAAATATGACGTGCGGGAAGAGCGCCCGTGTCACGATCGCATGACATACAACGGCTTTTTGACAGCGCCCGTTAGACGGGAAAATGACATCGATGACATTTTAAGTATGAAAAATACTAACGAATAATCTGTTTTATCCAGTTGTTATATATATGTATTATGTTGATTAAACCCTGCTGGTTGGTTTTATGTCGTACCTGTACAGTTGTACATACATACAATTACTTACAAAGCAACCCGATTCGGGAATAAATAAGCTGATATTTACAACAAAGGTACCTATAATTATTATGACAATTATTTATTTAATGAACCTGTTTTACTGACCTCTTCTATGTTGATCCGCTCCAAAACATAATTAGTGAAGCCTGGATGCGCTTCCATATGTTCGCGAGTTAAAGTACGTCGATTCCTGTCTTGAAATACCGACCGAGAACACGTGATACACCTTTCACGTTGTTCCATTTTGATGAAACTATTCAACTTGTCCAATCGTAAGGCAAACACAAGAATCCGTTATTAAGTCCAAAGTAGTTAGTCGTAGGTAGCAAGAATGGTGGAGAAAGAAAGAAAACACGCGCACTGCAAAATGGCTCCGTTACGACTGACAAGGGCGCAAGTGCGATCAAGGAAGCGCGATGGTTATGTGCTATCTCACTCACTCTCTCACGCTCCGATAATGAGTATGTCCCGCTCGCTCCTGTACTATCGATAAAGATCGCTACCTGCACTTGCGCTAACCGGTTTTTAACAACACGAGTGCATGTTCTGTCCTGCTCCCTGAGTACTTTGTCTCTTTCTAATAGTTCATTTATGCTATTCATAATTAAATAACACAACGTAAATGTATAATAATTATATACGGGCATCATTAGGTCATAATATTAGCATTTGTAACGGTAATTATTGGACTTTTGGAACCGCTGTAACTTTTTTATTTGAATATTTAGAGTAATGCTGCCATAGAACAAAATGTTGAGATTATTCATATCTTCATTTTAAGATAGGTAAGAAAATGCTACAACACTGGGCCCATTCTGCCCATTGTTCTTTGAGTAAATGATGATTAATTACTCAAATATTGATTAGAATTTAAAAAAAATTAATTGGGAAACGAAAAAAGGTTTAAGTCATACTTAAGTACAGATTAGGACGTTCTCAACTTCAAATTCTCAATTCAGAAACCGGGTACTAGTGATGAACATTTTCATAACTGTTCTTACGCATCCTTACTCAAATAAACATCAAAATTATATTCTTACTTATAAAAAACTTAAACATGGTCATTCTTTGGCATCATTTATACCTACTTCTTTTTATAAAACAAAACAAAATAAAAAATCAACATTACAAAAATACAAAACTTAGCAAAAATTAAGCCTAGATAAGCGCAACCTACCTAGTACATGGTATGTAAATAGAACAACAGTTGCAGTAATGTTATACAAATTGTATCAGTCAAATCGAAAACTACTTAGTTAGGTTCAGTCTTACAAATTGCATTTTTTAACCGACTTCTAAAAAGGAGGAGGTTCTCAATTCGGCTGTTTGTATTTTTTTTTTTTTTTTTTTTTTTTTATGTTTGTTCGCGCATAACTCCGTCGCTTGCCCACCGATTTGAAAAATTATTTTTTTGTTGGAAAGGGTATACTTCCCAAATGGTCCCATTTTTATCAAAATCCAGTTCTGATGATGGGATCCTGGAGAAATCGAAGGAACTCTTCAAATATTATAGGCACACGTATAGCGATTTGGGTATTTTTTATGGTAGCTCGTGCATTTTGCTCTCGGAAAGCACTACTTGGTGAAGTGGAACTGATGATGAAGACCACAGATGGCTACCGGAACTACTCAATGATAAATATTTCACGGGTTGCGATTCGATTACTTTAATATGGTTGCTAAGCAATTTCCGCTCGTCACACAATGCGTGTGGTGAGTGGTTGTTGAGGAGTTCTCCTGGTTCTTACCAGCAGCACTCCTCAACAATTAACGTCCCAGCATCGGGAAAAGCAATATTTTGTAACATGTGATGAGCAATTGACATTAGACTATTGTAACTTATACAAATTATAAACAGACACACTAAAAAGCGAGAAAGCAATAATAGAATTTATTAAAAAGCCAGTACTAATTAACAAACGTGGATTTTATAAAGTAGAAGAAATGAACAAATATTTACCGTTCGTCTTATAATTATGATGTTAAACATTTTATATGTTTGAAGACTGATCATTTAAATAGGAATACTTAATAAGATCTCAAAAAACTTTTTAACAAAAAAAAAACCGACTTCCAAAAAGCACTACAAAGTGAAAAATAACTTTGATTTCGGAAGTCGGTGGCAAAAACAAAAGAAAGTAAATAAAAACGAAAGACACCGACTTCCGAAATCAAAGTTTTTTTCACTTTGTAGTGCTTTTTGGAAGTCGGTTTTTTTTTTGTTAAAAAGTTTTTTGAGATCTTATTAAGTATTCCTATTTAAATGATCAGTCTTCAAACATATAAAATGTTTAACATCATAATTATAAGACGAACGGTAAATATTTTTTCATTTCTTCTACTTTATAAAATCCACGTTTGTTAATTAGTACTGGCTTTTTAATAAATTCTATTATTGCTTTCTCATCATACCATATCTGGTCTGGGGTTTCTGGCCAACGAAATGTATTATTTTTAGATAATACCATTGTGCCTATTTCATATTGTTTACCCTCAGCTTTCTTTATAATGCCAGGAAAATATTCTCCTTCATACTTTATTATTACGTATTTGCTTTTCGTTTGCTTTTGTGACAGTGCTAATGTTTTCAAAGTTATCGTATCTTCTTCAGATCCAGATTCAGACAGGTCTTCTTCTAAATCATATTCACTATCTTGATATTCAATATCAGTGTTCATTTCCTCCGATGATGAACTTGATACTTGTTTCCTCTTTGTTGACTTTGCTGCTTTAGTCTGCTTTGCCTTTCTTATTTTCGTTATTTATTTTCTTTTCTTGCTTTAGTTTTTCTCGTAATAACTGTTTTTCTTTTCTTTCTTTTACACGTCTTTCTTTTTCTTCTATCTTTCGTTTCTTTTTTTTCTACGTAATCTATGTAGGGGTCACTGGTGATAGCCGATGGTAGTCGTTCCTTAATACGGCGTTTTTTAATCTCTGGTTCGGGCCAGTACAAGGCTCGTTTAAAAGGTGACGGAATATCACCAATTGGCGTAGTTGTAGATGCGGATAATTTGGAAGTAAGATTTGTTTTAAGCAGTGTACTGGACGTGGTTGTGGCTGCTACTGCGTTGGAACCATCTGTAGTAGGCGGTGTAGGAGGTTTTGATGCGTTTGGGTTTGAGTTCTAATAGGTGGTGTTAGTAATTTGTGGTAAATCTTTAGATACAACGGATATTGCCAGATCATATTCCGCTGTAATTCGTGGTAAATCTTTGGATACAACGGATGTTGCCAGATCATATTCCGCTGTAATTTGTGGTAAATCTTTCGATACAACGGATATTGCCAGATCATATTCCGATGTAGTTTGTGGTAAATCTGTGGATACAACGGATGTTGTCAGATCATTTTCCGCTGTAATTTGTGGTAAATCTTTTGATACAACGGATGTTGTCAGATCATACTCCGTTTCAATTATCTGGGATGGCTGTTGTTGGCACGTCAGATTATCATTATCAGTTGAAATGGGAAGTATTCCAGTCAAAATGTTTTTAGTTTTAGCCCATATAATATAAAGAGATTGATCTTCGTCAGGCAGTAGATTTTCTACTTCACCTGTTGAAAAGAGTAACTTTTTCTGATGAAAACACTTTCTGTATCTCTGTTTCTAAAGTTTGCGTTTTTTTTATCGTATCTTCTGTCTGGGATGGTTGAGATCTGATGGTGCGATTGCGGGAAGCAATTTTGGTCATATCCACATATTCCGAGCTAAATGGGTAAAGGCCACTTTTACGAAAACCGTTTTTTATGGTGTCAGGGCAAGTGCCTTTTAAAGCCTCTTGCAAATTTAGCGCGAAATCTTCCTTTTTCAAACGTGCGCCTGGATTTTCAGCCTTCCATTTCATGACCTGAACTCTCCAGGAGATTTTGAGTGGCCGAAAGACCGCCACGTCTATCGGTTGGATTAAGTGAGTGGAATTGGGGAAAAGTGCAATTAACTCTATCCCATTATCTCTGCAAAAATTGTAAATATAACTACATTCATTAACACATTTTTTATAAAACAACCATAAGTATATTTTTTTGCCGGAAACCAGTTAAATACTTTAAACTCAATTTCCCTAAAATTTACAAAATTTTAGATGTGCCTTTTTACATTAGACGGCAGACTTCCTGTCCTGCTTCTTTTTAACATTTTTAAGGTTTTCCAGATTAAAGTCAGGGTCCGTTTTATATCTTTATCAGTATAGTATTCACTTAAGTAGGACAGTATTGTATAAACTCAATTTGGAGAAAAATAATATGTTGGTACTATATCAATAGTAGCCTGTTACACCGTTTTCGAAAAAGTTTACGTTAAATTACGTGGCAGGTAATGGCGTAAAAATTCTGTTTTTTCTTAAAATTTGGTGAACAGTGGCTATTGGGATAGCAGTAAAACATGTACTGGTAGGTATTATTTCTGAATATATTGTTTACACCTTCCAAGTAAAATCTCTTCTCCAAACTAGTACAAAACAGACGCTAATGAATCATGTGACAATTTATTAGTGTAACAAAGAGGTTACCGTGAACTTGGTCTGTTGACACGCCGCGCCCGCACAGCAGCGTGCGAGCCGATCGCTGGAAGTTCCGCGTCATCAAACAGTACACTATGGGGTTAATGGCCGAGTTCGCGTGACCTGCAGACAAAATTATAATCGGTTAAAAATAGTTATGTTGCCTGCGGTTTCGCCTGCGTAGAGGTTGGAGATTATCCCACGGGAACGTACTACCGATACCGGGGTAGCAAGTATCCTATGACCTAAAACAGGTCTTGGTATATTCGTGTGCCGAACATCCAAATGTGTGCCTCTGAGTTTCATCCGACATTTTCCCTCACCTCAACATGAACTTGTGGAAGAGGAGCTCGTGGCTAAGTAATAACAGCCACATGGGTTAATCCATCAGGTTAAGCTACGCTTACCAGGGTTGATCCGTGAATTGGTGACCATCTTCAAATCTTTACATATCGAGAATCCTCCGTGCCTCGGAAAGCACGTTAAGCCGTTGGTCCCGGCTGTCATTCGTGGATCTTTGACAGTCGTTACAGGTCGTCAGAAGCCTGAAAGTCTGACAACCAGTCTTACTAACGGTTATCGTATTTCCCAGTAACTGGGTTGTGGATGTCAAATAGGCAGTCACTTCATGTAAAATACTGGTATTCAGCTGCATCCAGTTAGACTGGGAGCCGACCTCAACATGGATGGGAAAAGGCTGGGCAGAGTGATTGTTTCCCCTTACTGTTTTGAGAGCAGTGGAAATAATTTACACAAAGTAAAGCGTCTGTCAGGATTTGAACCTACGACCTACAAATCGTAAGTTGCGACCGTTACCACTGGGCACTGGGCCACCACTGATCATTACTTGTGATTAATTATGGACTGCTAACCTGATGGTGATAATTATGATACTATTTGCTATTATATTGAACTGATTATTCTGAAACAGAACTCTTGTTTCACGTTTTTCAGTTTCACATGGCATTGAAATGTTTGCATCATAATGTGTCGACTAATTCGACCTCAAAATTCTCCAAATTGAAGCACTGGATTCAAATGGATTAGGAACGCGGGCCGAATAAATTCAAAAATGGAACAGAATTTGTATGAAATTACGGTTTAGTAGATAAAAGACCTATTCTGCCAAGTAAGTTAATAGGAACTGATTCGTAGGTAGTGAAACAGGCTCTAGGTGTATTTATATCCATACTCGCAAATTTTGTTAATACGTGATGTCAATATTAAAATATTGTCAGACAAATTAAATAATGTCAGCATAATTTCCTGCTATGCTTAATGTTCAGTCAATGTGTAATAACTTTAATCCAATAATTTAACCCAGCTCCACTGCACATCAACAGAAACCATAACAACACGTAGGTGACCATTTTGCTTCAAAATCATGCACTGTCACGTTCCTCCACCTAATTACACGATATGCGGAGCATACGTGACAAGACTCAATCAATCAATCATTATCTTTATTGTGGATAATACTGGTCTTAAAAAATTAAATAGTGACCAGCTATGTCCCGCCCTTAGGGCATACAATAATAGCACATAGAAAATTAAATTTACATTATTATTACAATTTTTAAGCTTTCACATAAAATATAAAAACCGGCCAAGAGCGAGTCGGACTCGCGCACCAAGGGTTCCGTTCCGATTTCTGAAAAAGTGTGCTACTTAAGAGACATCGTTTTATTTTTCCTGTAATCTTTACATAAACTTCTATCACATACAATAATTTCAGATTTTTCGCTTTGCAAACTTCGGAGATAACGGGGGGAACGGTATTTTTTTTTACATTTTACATCAAAAGTCGAAAACTATGCGGCCTAAAAAAAATAAAAAATAGTTTGAGAATGTGCAAACAGCGCTCTTTCATATGATAGCCCACATGCCATAGTAGCCCCACTTTACATTTTTAAGACCCCCTTTCAGTCCCAGTTGCAAAAAAATGTAATTATTTTTATTTCATTCTTATTTGCAAAATAGTTGGGTCAACGTCATCTAAAACTATTCTAAATTTCAAGTTGATAGCATTAGTAGTTCTTGAGATATCCAGCTGTGACAGACAGACAGAAAGACTGAGTCTGAGTCACACCATAAGGGTTCCTTTTTTACTATTTTGGTACGGAACCCTAAAAATTATGATATCTTTTGTATGAAAGTTGCAACATAGCATTATCTGGGTGAGATTTAGCTTTCATGTGTGTGTGTGTGTGTGTGTTTCATGTGTTTATCTCTGTGCTTCATACATCGGATGAGCTCTGTTGTGATCCAGGGTTTTATGTTGCAATTTTTGTTGCTCAACTGCAATATAACCGTATTTTTCTCAATTGCATGTCGTACATTTTCTATTACATACAACATACAAAACTGCGGGTCAACGGAATTATAGACTGAATCAAAATTGATGACGCGTAAATCTTCTTCAAGTTTATTTATGTTCAATTTCGAAATTGTGCGAGTATTTTGCTTAGGTATTTACAATCTAGTGTTAGTAGGACTGCATTGTGATCGGTTATTGTCGAGTTAACAACAAGTGCAAGTAAGGGGTAATTTGATTTTAGCATGACATGATCCAAGCAGGAGCCACTATGATGTGTAGGAAAGCTGTGTGCGGGGAGTAGGTCATGATATGAGCGTAGGTTGAGGTAGTCCTGAGCAGAAGCATCACTACTTCCTGGAAGATTATTGATGTTAATATCTCCCAATTACAATCAAGTTTTTGATGGATGATAGGTTTTGTAAGATATGATTCAGCGATTCAGTAAAATTGCTAATATTTTTAAAGGAGGGAAGGTCGATATAATGCTAATATAGCAAAGTTTGATCCAATCTTCACTACCAAACTGTTGCAGTCGTGCATATTAGGTTCCTCAACAGAGACCTTGAGATGATTCCTTACATAAACTATCACCCCATCATTTTGATTGTAATTCCTATTACTTTTGTAAATATATTAGTGGTATGTTATATTGCTTGGCAAGCCAGCATTCGGTTAAACAATAACGTCACAATTTATGTTTAACCGCTGTTGAAAGGTGCAAAAGTTAAGAAAATTCTTAAAAATACTGCGAATATTTTGTGTTAGTACGGTTACTGGAGTTTTGTAGTCGGACAGACATTGTTTGCAATTTTCAGCTTCACAAACTTTTGACGCACGGAGGAGCTCGTGGCTAAGTTATAACAGCCGCACGGGTCGATCCATCAGGTTAAGCTACGCTTGCCGGAGTTGGTCAGTGGATGGGTGACCATCTTTACATACCGAGACTCCTCCGTGCCTCGGAAAGCACGTTAAGCCGTTGGTCCCGGCTGTCATTTGTGGATCTTTGACAGCCGTTACGGGTCGTCAGAAGCCCGAAAGTCTGACAGCCAGTCTTACCAAGGGGTATCGTATTGCCCAGTTACTGGGTTGTGGAGGTCAGATAGGCAGTCGCTTCATGTAAAATACTGGTATTCAGCTGCATCCGGTTAGACTGGAAGCCGACCCCAACGTAGTTGGCAAAAGGCTAGGCAGATTGAAACTTTTGACTCGGATACAGAGAAATTATCTAACTCATTAATTATATTGTTAATCATAACTGTGGTACTATACCATAAATATAGAAAGAAAAAAGAAAACCTTAAAAGGTCTAAATAAATTACTTATTACCGGCGCTCTTAGGCGCCTGCAATAATCAATAGAATTAGTATACTTTTTTCGGCCATTATTTTCGCCGCGCACTCAGCAGCGGATGTATTGTGCTTGTCTGGCTTTTTGTAATGAAAGCAAGTAGCGCATTTTGGCGCATCTCCCTTTTTTGGGCATTCTTTGATTGAGTGACCCTGATCGCCACAATGACCGCAGGTATAGGACGTCTGCCGACAAAACTTGGCAGCGTGTCCATACTGCTGGCACTTATAACATCGTGTGACTAAAGTGAAATCTCTCACAGGGCATGATGACCAGTTCACAAATACTCGGTCTTTTGAGATCAGGGCTTTGCGAATGACTGCAGGAACTTCAACTACGTAGTTACAGTGCTCAGCATCTTTCCTACCGGACTTATGGCTTAACCTAATTGAGGTCAAAAACGTCTCAAGGCTGCAGTCCTGTTGTTTCCAGGCCAGATTTTGGTGATACAAACACGCAAAAACCTCATTTTCTGCCATGGGTGTCGGCAACCCTAGGATTCCTTTTATAAGGCTCGTCGACTGTTAGGCCTGACTTTCTTAGCTGCTCCGATTGCCTCAGCTTCTCGATGTCGTCTTTCGTCTCGGTGTTGATAATAGCACCGCCATCTTTGGTTTTGCGCAGGCCTCTGACATGAAGCTTCATCTGTTCGGGGCAGATAATTTTTTGGACGAGAGATTTTGTCTCATCACTGGTCCTCAATTTGTCTTGAGGATAAATGACCACAGAACTTACGTTTGATGGCTGGATATAGTTGTTGGCACCTTTCTTCACCATTTCAGAAAAGGAAGTTCCCAGTGCAGATTTAATTGACTCCCCGACTTTTAACTTGAGTTCCTTTAGTTGCTGCGAAAGGTCGAGTTGGCTTTCGAGTGCCTTCACAGCATTGTGAAGGATTGCAGCATTGCAAGAGACTATCCTCCATTGTGTAACAGGTTATTTACTTGTTAATCACTGATCATCTTCATAAATCCACCTTACATAAACTGCCTGTCTGGATGCCACTCGGGGCCCGGCTGTACCTTCTCCCGCAACTCCTTCAGAGTGGCCTCCGAGGACTTAATGTCCTCAGAGTTTGGGTAAAAAAGTACCGCCCGCGCTGCTCCACCGCTATCCTGACCCAACCACTAGGCAGCTTAAGGGTGGCTGCATAGTCCATCCTTCCCGACGGCCCCCAACAGAAATCCCCACCATTCCAGGCCTGGCCGTAGTAGTCGCCATTACTGTGGCTGCACTGGCCTGCTGTGCAGTTCTATCGAGGCCACCCTCAGTTTCATAGCAGTAACACTGTGCTCAGCCTCAGCCAGACGCAAGGTTCAGAGCCGCCACTACTGCCAGGATATCCTGGCCATAATCGGCATCGGCCCCTTATCATGCATATTCAGTTTCTCCGCTTATTCCCTTAACCGCTGAGTAGACCTGATCAATCAGGTCCACGCCACTGCAAGCCGCTAACCCATGCTTCTCCGAGGTGCTCGAGGCTTCCGGCGGGCAGACCGCCGTAGGCGAGTCTAAGCAGACCACTTGGCTAGTTGCCGTCAGGATTTTCGATTTTATCGCACCGATAAACCTTCAGTTCGATGTAATGCGTACCCGTTTTGGTAAGGTGTGGCGAGCGTGGCCCGTTGCCAGCCTTCGAGTTGTCGAGAAATAAAGAACAGGAGCCCTATCGCGCTATTTTTTTTCAACTAAATTGCAACTGAACCGCTACCATATCACAACTTTTTGACCGTTTCGTATCGCGCTAAAATTTTGACAGCAAGTTGAGACGCACCGCGATCGTAGCTGGAACGTAACCACTGTCAAACATATAAGTTGATGGGACGCGTAGACTAGAATAGAAGTAGACTAGTCCTCAGCGTATGCAGTATGAGATAGCGATAGTGCGACATAAGTACATTACTACAGCTACGTGCAATTAATAAAATAATAAAATAAATAAAATCATTTATTTTCAGGTAAATTACACCCATTGCCAGACATCTCAAATAAATCAAATAAAAATAAAAATAAATCAAATAAAATTAAAAACAGGTCAAATTAAATTAAAATAAACCAAAATAACAAAACAAATTAAATTGAAATCAAGTCAAATTAAATTAAATCAAAATAAATAAATAAATCATACAATAAAATTAAATCAAAATAAATCAATCGACCAACAAAATTAAAATCAATCAATACCTTCTCTCCGACACTGGTACAGCAACATGTCTGCCGGAACAATGTCGGATGAAGGGGCAGTCCAGCCTTCCCGCAAACATCGCCAGCACGATGTTGGGGCTAACCCGTACCCTGCGCACCAAGGACGCGGCGCGCTTGCGCATGGTCGCGTGAAAGCAGTCGGTGCGCGCCTCTGCGAACATACCCGAGGCGCTGCAGTATCGGGGCAGCCCCATCACCGCCCTGAACGCGTTATTATACTGGACGCGGTTAATATTGCCATACTTAGACTTTTACCCCCATCGTGTGGGTAATTTGGTACTTATTGAGAATTTTGGTTGTCCTACTTATTCGATTCATTGTCATTAAACTTTCGGGCGTGATATTTATAACTTTTTGATAAGTTATGTTTACTATGCACATAATAAACATAACTTATCAAATCCTATGACAAACTCTGGAATAGTAAATAAAAACATCAGTTTGATGCATTTTGGTTTGAAACAGCAGATATTTATTTTGATATTTCAGGGTTAGTCTCGTAGCAAAACATGCTCAAGAGTGCTTTTGCCTGAAAGACTTAGTTAACAAATTAAAAAAAAACGCGCGCGAACTGAATGCGTCCGAGGCGAAGGCGAGTATCAAATTCAAATTCAAATTCATTTATTCATTTAAATAATGCATATTTACAATATTAAGGCTTAAACTAAAATGGTAGGTATATAATAATGGGATTAACCTGAACTAGGATAAACCTGTATCTCAGGTATCATAAGTGCAAATTAGTTTACATAAATATTTCCTAAGATTGATGATAATACATAAAATGAATAACATAACAGACTAATGAAATGGAAACATTGAATTAAAAATAACATTTAACTTAAAACAAGCAGTAACTTTTCTGTGTCACCATAAGACAATTTTTGTAACCAAGTTTTAATTACATTTTTGCAATGAACCGTGTTTAATGCAGACATAGACAAAATTGCGTTTACTTTATTATAAAGAAATGGTCCTAAGAATATAAAAAATCTATACATAAAAGAATGCCTTAATCTATAATTATCCATACAGATGTCTTTACGTCTTTTATCAGTGACAACTCTATTATAAGGCAATTTAGAGTGCTGTTTTAATAAAGTATTCATAATAAATAACTGCCGCACTGTCAGAACATTGCAAGATTGATATAAAAGTTGGGTCGGGAATAGGATAGGCCGGAATGTGGATACTTTCAATACAGCTCTTTGAGCGCGCTCCAATGGTAGCAAAACTGTTTTAGCCGCTCCTCCCCATGAGGTAATGCAATATGTAATGATCGATTGACACAAAGCATAATATACCTGTTTTATCACCTTAGAGTCGGCAAAAGGACGAATTTTCTTGAAAATGAACATCAATTTACGGACTCTACTGCATAATAGGTCAATGTGATTTTTAAATGTAAGAGTAGCATCTATAATTACTCCAAGATATTTAATAGTTTTCGTATTAAGGATAATTGGGCAATTACATTTCGAGTTTGCAGCTGTGTTACAAACATGTGCATGAATATCTGGAACTATTATAGATGGCTTTGAGTTGCGTAAGGAAAAGCGTATATATTTAGTTTTGTCAGCATTTAATGTCAATAAGTTATGTTGTAACCATCGATTAACTATATTGAAACCTTGCTGTGCACATAACCAAACTTCATGTAATGTATTTGCGGAGAACAGGAGTACGGTATCATCAGCATATGATATTATTTTACCCGAATTTAGATTGAGACTGCAGAGGTCATTTATATAAATAAGAAATAAGGTTGGACCTAATATACTTCCTTGCGGGACCCCAAAAGAAGTATTTTTTAGTTCTGAGCTATTAAAATTATCAATTTTCAAACGTTGACAGTATGTATAATGTAATACATTTATTTACGCGCTTCGTCTCAGGCCCCGAATGCGTACAGTTCGCGCGCGTAGTAGACTTGCTTTAATATTAAAGATGCAATAAAAAACTGTTGATTAAGTATAATTTAATTAAAACCTTGAATGACAAAATTATACATATTCAAATGGTACTAGGGGCAAACCAATAGTTATTTTTGATCTGTATACTGAAAAACGAACGAGTCTTATTATTACTTGTTAGTTCCGTGTTTGGCTTCTATCGAGAACAGACGTGTATCATTCGCGCCCGCGTGCTCTAGTTTAGAGTAATTCGCTGGCGCATCACAATAACACCGTCGTCGATGCGTTGCGGAATCGGTTTATCAAGGTCGCCGCGATGACCCAGTTATTAATTATAGTGTAAACAGTGTTATTAAATAATTGTGAAGGTGAAGTTTCTACTTGCCTTACAATGTCATCAACAAAAGTAAAAATAAAAACTGATTTGGAGAAGCTGTTGTATGACAGGTACACCCAAGAAAAATCAGAGAGAGAAAAATTGGAACTTCTTGTTAATGATATGAAGGTTCAAATAGAAGGCCTCCAGCGACAACTTCTACGCCAAAAAGAACATTACACGTCCAAGAGACAAGGAAATAATGATCCTATGGAGTTAGAAGCTAAGAGCAACATACAATTTGCTCAGTCTGATAAAGAAAATGTCGAGTATTGCACAGACGAAGAAGAACTCGCTAAAGAAACTGAGTGGATTAGGGCTAAAAGTAGGAAGAAAAGGAAGCTAAACATCTCCCTCTCTCCACCGGCACAACCTGGAACTAGCGCCCAACATCAAAAAAAATGTGAGAAAGAAAATACATTAGTTAAAAAAGTGCCTCCACCACCGCCAATCATAATAGACGGAGTCAAGAACTACCAAGTGTTCTATGACTTGTTAACTCTATCTCAACCAACTGAATCATTCATCGCGAAAATGATGAATGGAGATTGTGTGAAGGTCAACGCTAAAACTGAGGATTCTTATAGAGCGATTGCTAGGCTTTTGTCAGAAAAAGAATATCTTTGGCATTCATACGAGAACAAACAAGCTAGACCAATAAGAGTTGTAGTGAAAAAATTACATTCTTCTTGCCAGCCAGATCGAATTAAAGATGATTTAACATCGCAAGGACTGAAAATAGAAAAAGTGGATAACAAGTTGAGCTGGAAGACTAAAGAACCACTCAATATGTTCGTCTTATCATTTAATAATAACGAAGATGTCAACAAAATTTATGGCATAAAGCACATTTTAGGGTGTAAAATTGAAATACACTCTCTCAAAAATCCCAAACTCATTCCTCAATGCAAGAGATGCCAGGCGTATGGGCATACTCATAAATACTGCAGTAAAGAGCCAAGGTGTGTAAAATGTACTGGCAAACATCTTACAGCCAACTGTACCAAATCTCCGCAAGAGAAACCAAAATGCGTCCACTGCGGCTTACCCCACCCAGCCAACTACAGAGGGTGTGAAGTAGCCAAAGAAATGCAATTGATGAAAAATAAAAATATCAAAAAGAAACTTGATGTGCCAACTGCCCAACAGTCTGCTTCCATGAGAAATCCTGATACACAGACACGAAAAGAAAGTGTCCAGGCAACTGCAATACCGGTGAAAACAACCAAAAGTAGTTCCTATGCACAAGCTGCAAAACAAGGCACACAATCTTCGACTCGGAAGATAAAATTAATCAGATCTTGAAGTGTATTACTACATTTGACAAAAGATTAGAGAAGTTAGAATCCAGCACCAAAACAGCTGTTTTTAATAATTAAAAATGAGTAACACACTAAAAATAATGGCGTGGAACTCTAATGGGCTCCTCAAACATCAGAATGAGTTACAGGCAGTCCTAGACATAGAAAATATAGACGTGTGTTTGATCTCAGAAACGCACTTCACTAAACAATCTTTCGTCAACTTTAGAGGATACAAGGTATATACTTCGCTCCACCCTGACAACTCGGCCAGAGGAGGTAGCGCGGTTATAATCAAAGAAAACATCAATCATTACGAGCAGAGTAAAATTGAAGAACCAGATATTCAAGCCGTGGCAGTATCTGTTAAAACCAAATTTTGTCACGTTTCCATAGCAGCCGTATACTGTCCTCCAAGGCACATGATAAAAAAAGAGCGATATTTACAATTCTTTGAACTTCTGGGCCAGAGATTCATCCTAGGCGGAGATTTTAATGCCAAGCATACGCACTGGGGATCAAGACTTACTACAACAAAGGGAAGGCAGCTCTTAAATGCAGTCAAAGATACACATTGTGAAGTTATGAGCACAGGCAAACCAACGTACTGGCCCACTGACCACCAGAAAATACCGGATCTTATAGACTTTTTCATATACAAAAATATATCCACCAATTACCTTAGTTTGGAGGAAGAGTTTTATATGAATTCGGACCACTCCCCGATTATACTAAGACTGAGTCAAAAAATCCCACTAAAAGAAAGACCTGTTACCCTGGTTAATAAGTCGACAGATTGGGACAGTTTTGCCCTTGATTTAGATAATATTATCGATCTAAAAACTCCGTTACAAAATAAAGATCAACTTGACTCAGAAGTAAACAAATATATCGTTAATATTCAACAATGTGCGTGGAACAACACGCCACAATTAAAACGTAGATATAAAGGACATACCTACCCCAAAGAAGTTGTGTATTTACTATCTGAGAAAAGAAAACAAAGAAAGCGGTGGCACCAAACAAGGTGCCCGCGAGATAAAACATTATTAAATAACTTAACTAAACGACTAAAGAGGAAAATTCTACAATTTG